>PVJD01000853.1:0-324589 GCA_004026545.1 Mormoops blainvillei
GGGAGCAGATTAAGCTAGGCTCAATCAGAATAAACTGACGCAATAAGTAGTTTGAAAAAGGCTTTTATAAGTCAGATGGAATTGTTACTTACAACTTTGAAGCAAACTAAAACAGTAAATCCATTGGAAGGGGGACTTTCAAAGTTGAAGAAAAGGCAGGAAACCGCTACCCCCTTAGTTGTGGGTTTATGTACTGTGGGAGAGAAACCTAAGAATGCTTTAAAATTTGAGGAAGGTCTTTGTGTTCAGATATTAGCACATTTATCCAGGAAAGATATCACATGGGATTTTGAACTGATTGCAAGCCCAAAGTTATTAGCTAAGTAGGGAAGCAGAGCAAAAATATGAGCAAGCAAGAAAGGGGGCCTTTCTAAGCATTGAAGGACGTTTTCTGACTCAGATATGTGGTAGGAAAGTGAAATTCTGGAATTAGAAAAGCAATGCAAAGCTCTACATTGATAAAATACCCTGAAAATTACAGCCTTGGAAGACTTTCCCCCTCCCGACCTTGGGAGATTGTATAATACAAATCACTGGGAAATGTTACTTTGTAGCCATATTTTCTCTCACTCAACTTCTCTTAACTGTAGTATACTGACATCATAAGTAATTGCATTTTGAATGCATATATTCCTTCCTTCATTCATTCATCAGAAATGCTTATTTATCTGCCAAGCTTGCAATAAGAGCATCACTTTTTTTTTTTTAATAGAAGTGAAACATGTATCTCAGAATTGTGCAAAATTAGTTGTTGCTCAGACGTATGACCTGGACAGTGCTGTAAGATACAAAGATACCATTTTTTTTTTTTTGGAGACTTGAATGTGTGGACTCGTAAAACCCTGCTTTTAACCAGTTAACCTGTTTACTAATCATCTGCCCCCAAATCAGGGGTAAGGAGGACTTTAAAAGTCATCTGGTTTGAAGGCTCTGCCCTTTGGGAAACACTGGTTTAATTAACATTGTAATACTTGTAATCAAGCTACATCCTTGACAAGACCCACAGTTTTAACCCACAGCACTAGCATCACCTGGGAGTTTGTAGAAATGCAGATATTCAGGTCCCTGCAGACCTACTGGATCAAATTTCGACAAGATGCTCAGGTGATGCCAATGAATATTCAGGTTTATTAAGCACTGCCCTGCAAATCCCTCCCAAGTGGTTTTAAAAACAGAATATCTTTAGTTACAAGTGACTCATTATCCCACAGTGCAGCATGTCGTTATCTTTGGCAGCCTAAATATTAACAGGTTCTTCCTTACTGAACTCAAACCTAACTTCCTGAGTGTTGCGTTCACTGGCCATGGCTTAACCACTGGTAACCTTCAGAGCCTGGCTAATGCCTCTTCATGAAGACCATCTAAACATGAGAAAGGGCTGTTTTATTTCCTCCCCCAAGTTAAGCTTCTCCAAGTGTAACGAAATCCCGATTCCCCCAGTTGTTCCTGGTATAGCAGTGAGGTGTTTTTATTCACTTACTTGGACTAGAAAAGCTTAAAAGGGCCCTTCCAACTTCAATATTGTGATTGTACCTTTACCTCAGCTGGTCATAAATAACAATAGGTAATAGGAACTCAGGAGCTGTATTTTTATGCATTTGGGGAGAATGCTTCTGAGGCACACGTTCATCCCTAGCCATGGCTTCCTTAGGTTCAAAAGTCTGCGTCACGGTGGAGACTCCTGTTAAAACAGTGGCCCCTGAGGAGCCCGGCCGCCTGTCTTCTGGTTTCTGAAACGTGTCAACTACTTAGCACTTCAAAAGGGAAGTGCGTGTAGAAATACATGAAAGTAAGCATTTTCCGTTTCTCTATAAATTTTAAGATTTAGGGTGCTAGTCTTAAGATTTGGATTTTAGATTGAGATTAGGATTTTAAACTTTGAAGAAAAAAACTCTCTGTAGTGCACAACTCAGCACAAGAACTGAATTCATTTTTCTTCAATGGCTTTCATTAGCGTGTTGCACACACATCAAACATGTAGAAGTAACCTTCGTGTACTTGGCCCTTGAAACTTTCTTTACTTGGTAGGATCTAAACATTTTTTCATGTTACTATATGCTTTTCATAATAAAGTATAACTACTTCCTTATTGCACGACGTTAGAGTTCATGGGGGGGTCTCTGAAATACAATATTTGGCATATTTTTGTTGGTTTTCATGGTCATTTCTCAATAATTTTTTGTAAAAAACGACATCTTCTACTCCCAGGAAATCCAGAGCTGCCGGGTATGTTGCCATTCGTGGTGGTTATGTATGAGGGTTAGTCTTACGTAAGATAAGCTGTAGCGGGAGCATTTAAAGATTTTTTTTCAAAATTTTTTTGAGAACGTGGCCACAGCACATTCTTAAACTAGTTGCTATTTTTACTGATTGCACCACACTCTCTCTCCCCACTTTCTCCTTGATGTTTTCATTCTCCTCATTCTCCTTGACCTCCTCCTCATTCTCTCTCCCCCTCCCTCCCCTGCCCCTTCAAGAGGGTTTTCAGAGCAACAGCTCCACCTCTCACCTCCACATTTAACAATAAAGCTGTGTGTATGTGTGGAGAGAAGCTGAAAAAATAAGACAGATGGTTCTTTCATTACCAGGTTGCTTTGGATTAATTGAGCTGGATATGTTATTTTTTCAAGGAGACTGCGCCGGGTCCTGTGGGTCATAAACTACAGTAATGTAATATGCTTGTGTGTTGCTGGTTTTGCTGTTGGATTTTTTTGGTTTTTTGTTTTGTTTTGTTTTGTTTTTGGTAATTTCATTATCCTGTAAAGCATTTTGGGAGGATCAGGAGTGAGTATAATAAAATAGCGTTTTCATTAAAATGTTTCGAATGGATTAAAATTTTTCTTGGGGAGAGGAGGCGTTCTTACAAAATGTTGTCTGTGTGTTTTATTTCAGTACTTGCCAGAGAAGAAGCAGCACAACCTTTGTCTCAGATCGTTCGCCGTGGTATGACAATTTAGGAGACCGCATCCTGAAACTGCAGCGCGCTTACCGCAGCCTTCACCTTCGGGAACAGAGGGCCGCTGGGAAACAGATTTCTTGAAAGTGCAGGTAAGCAAAGGCAACACTGCCGTTGTCTCGATTTTTTAGATGTAAGCTGGAACGCTTGAAATGTTCTTGCACTGTGGTACAATGTTTCCATCTCAAGCAGGTGACTTTAAAATACCCTCTCCTTTGTATACCACTGTCTGTTTATCTCTTATGAATCTGACATGAGGCCAAAGGGCCGATGGGACTGTTACTATAACAAATAACTCTTCAGCATACCCCAAAGTTGAGTTATGGAAGTTTTCAATATTATTTTTATTCTCAGTCCGAAAGGGGCTTCCTTGGGACTGTTTTAAACCAGTCTGGAAGTGAAAGAGTAAGAAAACTCTGAAGTTGAAACTAGAACATTACATGAATCACAACTGTTATAGAAACTGCTGTTAATAAGCTGTGTGACTTTGGGCAAGATGCTTGGCCTCTCTGTGCCTTTTTTTTCCTCAATAGCATGAACTTTAATTTCCTCTCTGTCTTTAAATGTCACAATTAATAATAATTTTATTATTAAAGTACCTTAATACAATTTTTAGGTATATTCTCCCTAGCACTCCTGGAGCCTCGGTTTGTCAGTTTCTTCTGAGAATGCCCTGGAGCTCAAATGCCCACTCAGAATGAGCTTAATGTTTTATCCAGGAATCAGTACAGTCTTTCTGGTTTGTTAAGGTTTGTCAGAGAACAGTTATTCTACTAGTGGATTTGTTTCATTACTGTTTTATTTGAAAATTGTTTTGTGAAGGACGCTAGCTGACTGAGAACTTCATGATTGAGTGGTGCTGGCGAATGTGGACGTTTATGATGGTTTGGGGATTTAGTCCTTGAGATTCTCTTGGCCTCTTCATTATTTAAACCAAAACTATCACGAGTGTCAACGCTCTTCCCCAGTGTCCTGAGCCACTGGGCTTGCTGAACTCCTGAGACCGTGAACCTAGGCTGGACGTAGGGCTGGATCTTCAGGGTTCTCACTGCAAGAAACATCTTAATTCAGTGGAATCTCTGCTGTAATGATCTTGGCGACTTGTGGAACTGCCTTTCCTGTCAATCTTTACATCTCGTGGCATCCAGAACATGGAACTATTTTGAATCTTTACAGCATAATGGTGAAGAGCATGGACTCCGGTATGTGCCTGGGTTCAAATCCCAGCCACTTTCTATTTGGGTGCCCTTGGGTGCGCGACAATGCCTCTGGGCTTTAGTGTCTTCATCTGTGTGATAGGTATGACAATTAGTACCTTTCCTAAAGGGTAGTTTTGAGGATTAACAGGATTATAATCCTGTATAACAGGATTATACATGTAAAACATTTAAAATAGTTCTGTCACATTATGTTCAGAAAACTTAAACGCTTTATTGCCATCCATTGCCGTGGTTATTCTTCTGTCCCCATTCTCCAGTCTAGGGCCAGTGAAGAGCCAACGCTTTCAGCCTTGTTAGACATTGCTGGTGGACCCTCGTGTTCGCTTCTGGGCCGAGAGCACAATATTTGAATCCCTCTCAACATTATAATGGATCCAAATCAGAGCGAAAGATGAAACCTATCCTCCAACTCAGATTATTCGTAGACTTCTTGATTTTTATTCTTTGCTTCAATTCGGTATGCTGATTACAGGACTGGGTTATTTGTTTTTATTGATTCAGAGCAGTTCATTATGAAAAGCATAAAAAGGTGTGGGTTTTATAGCCAGAAATAGGGTCTAATTCTAAGATGAGTTTTGCTAGTGAATTGTTACTATCTTGAATGACTTTCTCGTCATATTCAGAAGAAGATGAATAAGGCCTCCTATCACAGATACTTTGAATGTGCAGAAATAATAGCTAGCATGGTAATGGAAGCTTAGTTTTTTGAGGCCATGGTTCACACAATGCCACAGTTCTTTAGGATCTTTTCCATGATGCTATGCAGTTATCTTAGTGAGGGCTTGGTGAGTGGGCAGCTAATATTGGATTGGCCAAAAAGTCCATAAGGTTTTTTTCCTATAAAATAAAAGACACATTTTTATTTCAAGTCAGCTGTCTCTCCTGTGGTATAACATTGATCGTTCTCAATGAATGTCTTGATTTGATTACTGTCAACTTCAACTGCTCTACCCGACCGTGGGGCATTGTCCAGCAAGAAAGCTGCAGCACGAAACTTCACAAACCGCTTCTGACACGTTTGATAAGTCACAGCACCTTTTCCATACACTGCACAAATCTTTTTTTTGTGTGTGTGTGTTTTGGTTGCATTTTTACCTTTCTTGAAATAATAAAGCATACTATGCCAAAAATGTTGTGTATTTTCTTTCATCTTCAATCTTAATATGGCCACACAAAAATGCACCAATTTTGGTGAAGTTTTTTTTTTTTTTAATGCACACTGATATGACAGCTGTTACAATACAATCTAACAAAATTGTTTTGAATGAAGTTAAAGACAACTAAATGCTACTAGAGCCATCTTATGGAAAAAAACCAAATGACTCTTTGGCCAACCCAATACTTCATTAGTTTTAAAAGAAGAATTAAAACAATATTAGGAGAGTCTTTCCCATGTGGGAGACATGTATCCGAGTGCTCTATATTTACTGCTTGCAATACCTCTATTAGGTAACACCATTATTCCCATTGTACAGGAGAGGAACTGAGGTATAAAGAGGTTACGCAGCCTTCTGGGGTCATACAGCTGGTCAGAGGCAGAGCTGAGACTCAAACCCGAGGGCTAATAGCCAACCAGACAACCTTAATACCTAATGATGCTGCTACCGATGAAGAATAAATTGAATGAAGAAGATGAGAAGATGAAGTAACAACTTACAGAAGTCTTTAATGCCAGGCCAAGTGATTTTGTGTTTATTTGGCAGACAATGAAAGCTGCCGTGGGGCGGGTGACCACATGAGAGTTGGGCTTAGAGGATTTCATGCCAGGTGCAACATGTGGGCCAGTTTAAAGGGAAGAAAGATTAGAAATTATTGCTAGTAGTTGAGAAGTAATGAGAATGTGGGTTTAGGAAATGGGATGAAGGTAAGCGCTTGAGAATGCCTGTATTTAGCTGTGTTGAGGAGGAAGAGGAGACCTGGAAGCACAGGCCAAGAAGTTAGAGGGCCGAGACCCAGGCCAGTGCAGTGCCACCCAAGGGAGGTGGTTCAGGAATTGAGAACCGCAGAGATCAGAGAGGACAGGAATGAAACAAAGGCGAGTGGTTATCTCACCCCCACTATGAGACTGGAATCGTTCTGCAGGAGAGTCTGCGTAAAAATGTTCTGTGCTACAGACGCTGCTGCTTCTAAGGGAGGTGACCTTTAGCAAGTTCTTAAATTCTTCTAAGTCTTGGCTGCTTCTTCTGGAATACGGTGACTTAAGACCTAACTCTGTTTAAACGCCCTGAACCCTTGGAGGCTTTCCAGCTCTAAGACCCGCTGTGCTTGGGTGACAATTGTGAATAGCAATAATTGGAAGTGAATAATCAGGCGGTGTAAAGGTTTGGCTGGTGGTTTGGCTGGTGACTCGGCTGGCACTCGCAGCTGAATCAGAGGGCGATGCTGATTGAAGTGTGTGTCCTGTGCGTGTAACCTGAGAGGAGTCCTGTACACAGGGTGGGGCAAAAGCAGGCTTACAGTCGCGAGTACACGAAACACAGAGTTTATTCTTGTATTATTTATTATTTGTATTTTTCCATACAAACAACTGTAAACCTAATTTTGTCCACTGCTATCTATTTCCTCTCAGAAATCACTAGCAGTGTCATAGTGATACTGATAGTAAATGGAAGGATATGAGTGAAAACAATATACAAATGAAAATGTCTAAGGCATTTAAAAAGAAACTACAAACATCCCCTACAATGGTGAGGGAAAGTTTTCTCTACTTTTCAGAGAGTCTGCTAGCTTCTTAAGAGAAAATTCTGTTGACTGGAAATTTGAGAAAATTAAGCCCAAGGGACTTTTAAAAGAGCCAACCAAAATCAAAGGGCAGATAAAGAGCTTCCCAGGCAACAAAAAACGAAAGGAGTTCATCATCACCGAACCATTATTATGTGAGATGTTAAAGGGACTTATTTAAGATAAAGAAGAAGGTCAAAACTATGAATAATAAAAATGGCAACCCCCACCCCCCAAATATGTCAATGATTGATTCTGAAAAACAAACTAAGCACACAAGAAGAACAGAGACAGAATCAATGATACTGAGAGCATTTGGATGGTTGCCAGATGGGGGGAGGAAGGGGAAGATGAGGATGGGCGAAGAGGTGAGGGGGTTAAGAAGTACAAATAGGTAGTTACAGAATAGCCATGGGGATGTAAAGCACAGTATAGGAAATGGAGTAGCCACGGAACTTATACCCATGACCTATGGACGTGAGAAGTGGTGAGGGGATTGCCTGAGGGAGTGGGGCGTGCTGGGTGGAACAGGGGGCGAAGGGAGAAAAATCAGGACAACTGTAATAGCATAACCAATAAAATATAATAATGATAAAAAGAGAGATAGCATGGAATTTAGATTGAGCGTCCAGTTCCTCTCAGAAACTGTTTTTGTGAAGCCCTGATCCTCTCAGTGGCATGTAATTCCTTTCCTCCTCACACCTCCATGGGTGCTTGGGTGCTCCTCCAACACACAGATCGCCTGGGATCTTGCTGAAATGTAGGTTTGACTCAGTGGGTAAAGCGGTGGAGCTGAGTTGCTGCATTTCTCTCAGGTTCCCAGGTGATGCCAGTGTTGCTGGCCAGTGGCCCACACTTTGACTAGCAGGGGTCTGAAACATTTGGCGTTTATTCTCACAACAGATAATCATACTCATTTTAAAACAGTGTAACTTGGCTCCTTCACCAGACTGTGAACTCTGTACCCCATATTCTGAAGCAGATGAGTGCTAGATATTAATAGATTAATCATTTCTGACCTCTGTTTGTGTTATTCAGTAGTTTCAGTACTTTGACCTGTTATAGGTAGGGGCTTTTTCCTTTTAGCTGAGGGATTGAAGCAAATTTATTGTTTAGAAATAGGCATCAGAATGCAATATAAAATTTCCATATAAATTTAAACATATGTTTACTATATGACCCATGAAGACATATGCTCACCCGAAGACTTGTACTTAAATGGGTAATGTAGCTTTATTTACAGTAACCAAAAGCCGAGGAGAAACCAAATGTCTATTAGCTGGTGAACTGATAAACAAATTATGGCATAGCTGCACAATGAAATATTACTTAGCAATAAAAAGACACTTTCCTGGCAGAAGCAACAACATGGACGTTTTTTGAAAAGCATTATGCTAATTGAAATAAACCATGAATAAGATAACAAACTGTATGATTCCATTTATACTGACTTTTAGAAAAAGCAAAACTACAGTGACAAAGAGATCAGGAGACAGGAGCTGCAGGGAGGGCGTTGTTGAGACGGGGTTGATGGAAATGTTTCATACGATTTTGGTGGTTGTTCCATGACTACATGCATTTGTCACAGCTCATCGAATTGTACATGGTAAAGTGGCTAATTAATTATATAAAGTTTTTATCTCAGTAAAGTTAATTGAAAAAATTGACCATAATCATTAAACTGTTACCACTATCTAAAACTCCTTGGAAGCTCTCTGATTAGTGGGACTTTAATATAAGGAAGTAGAGAAAATGTCCACTCTAGGGGAAGAAATGGGTCTCTGGCAGAAAATATGAATAAACATTAGGAACATAAGAAGTTCCCTTAAAAACTTCTTTGTGTATTTTCAGTGCAGCTGAATCTAAAGGGAGAAATCTCAAAAACAGGATGTTCCGTTCATTTGTTTTCATCACCCAGTGTAGTGTGCTGTTGGTTGAATGATTTGAGTGTGTCCCACTGTGCTACTAAAAAAACCAGATTCTGCTGAAATGTCATCTTTTTCTTTTTTCTATTCTTTGCAGTGAGCACATCCAATTTTAAGGGGAGGATTCAGTCATCTGCTTTAGCAGTGAAGGCTCAGCTTTAATTAGGGGCAAATATCTGTCTATATATGCTAAGGACGAAGTCTAGCAAAAGCACTGGCTTCTTTGAAAGACTGAAAGAGAAGAGTGTGTGTGTGTGGAAACTAGCAGCACCTCATTGTATGCACAGAACTGGGGGAAAAGGAGAGAAAATAGGTTAACTGTACATGTTCTTCTGCTTTGCAGAAAGAAAAAAATATTGATGTATTTAGAAATGGGTCAGAGTGTGTTACAGTCGGTCCAATTTGTTGAAATTATACAGATAGTTTTTTTGGAGGGCATATAAGTCAACTTACAATTTTCTGTTAATTCACTCAGTAATGTCAGGCTTTTACCCCCTTAATTTGTATCAAATAGCAGTAGCTCAGCACTTCAGATTTAAATGTAGCTTTTTCAGGTATAATATTGCATATTACTTAATTTTATGTACGCTATTTTATTCTTTAACTCTGGCCTGTTGAGCATTTTCAGGTCCTTCTAGCAAAATTGCATCAGCCAGACTGCTGATTCATTAAGATTTATCTCTTTAATTGTGAAATAAACAGTTTTTCATATTATAATGTTTCTAAGTGTATTTTAATAAATGCATACATTTAATGTGTATCATTTTCTTGCTTTACTTTTAAAAAGCTATTAAGCGAATATATTACATTCACAATTTTGTAGTTTAAAAATACAGTAATTATAGTTTCCTATAATGCACAAGTAAAAACCCCAGACAGATCTGAGTTCGAATTCTGGCCACTGCTCTGGGAATCAAGCATCTCCAGTATGGGGATAATAATACCCCTGCGTTCCTTATCACGTGTGCAAAGGGCTTAGTTCAGTGCTAGGCATTTAGTAAGTACTTAGACCTGTGCTGTTATTTACAGGATCATCAGTACCAGAGGGCAGAGGTCCTTGGTATGGAAATGAGGTTATGGACATGTTTGGATCACCCAGTTATAGTGATAAGGACCGCAGTTAAAAGAGGGGTAGCAAACGAGTTGAAGAAGACTGAGCGCTCTGCATCTGACAGGGTGGGTTCCGTTGTGTCTCTGTTGAGGCTTTGGCTCTTTGAGGATGGCTAGGTCTAGGAGGCTTCAGCGGACCCGTGAGGCTGGACCAGAATCTAGATATGAATGCATCGCTGGAGCTGGAGCTGATACTCACGTGGGCATGTGATTTCAGAGAACACTCATACACTAAGTAATTAATACAGGGTCTGGCTGAAGTAGCGCCTGCTTGAGTGTGGTTGGTAGGATAATAATATGGGTGTAATAATTTAGAGTTGTAATTTGAACATTTCACCTAAAATGTCATATGGTGTGCTTGAGTGTGATATTGTTATGTTACAGAGTCATGTGCTTATGCTTTTATAATAAAAGATTTTGTGGTAAAAAAGGGGGTGTTATTTGTGCCGGGCCCTGTACAAAGAGGAAGGAAGGCAGGATGTAAGATCTTTTGGCCAAGTTCCGACAGTCTTATGTTTGGGTCACTGGGAGCGGAGGCGTGGTGGAGACCTGAATGCAGAAGGGCCTCTTCCAGGGCTGAATGGACACAGACCGCCAGCAGGGCCACCTGGTATGGTTGTGGGGATGAGTGGAAACAGGGGCGCCTGGCAGAGGGGAAAGTTGTGGCTGAAATCCTGACCATGCCGAGATATGTGGCTGTGGGGCTACATAGGCCCAGAGGGGCTGTCCTCTGTTTTTCACAAAGATGCAAGTGATTGGGTATTACTGTTGAGTGGCAGTGCATTGGGGGTGAGAGGAGACAGAGTGGCAGAGGGGCAGGATATCTGTCACTGAGGAAGTAGACAGCATAAGGGGGCAGAATAGATGACGTGGTTTAGGATCCTAATTACTAAAGAATTTGAAGGTTGGCTGCAGAGCTGCTGGGGTGGCTGAAAGAGAGGAATGAAGACATTGAAGAAGTAGGACTGAATCCAGGGACCTGGCAAGAGGAACCCAGGCCCAGTAGGTATGTCTAGAGTCAGGGCGGAGCTGTGACCCGGGAGACCCGACTTAGAAGATTCTCCCTCCTCTGTTCTCGTCTCGCTGTGAGAGACAAATTCAGGCGAGAGACAACACGTATAGTGGAAATGAGATAGCAAGTTTTATGAAATACACTTGAGCACGAAGCTGCAAGTGGGCACCCAGCTAGCCTGAGTGCCCCGAGTACTGGGATTTTAGGGGTTTTATGCTTGTAGCCAGTTTCTGGGTTCCCCTGCTTCTCCTCGCTCCAGATCTTGGGATTAACATGCAGTTTCAAAGGATCTCTTTCCCAGATAGTGGAAACAATACATAGAAAATTTCAAGGACTCCCCTCCTGTCATGGTTCCTTCTGGGGATTTTCAGAACACATAGCAATCTTATCTGACCTGGCTCAGGACTGCTGAATTAATGAGCGAGACATGTCTCCCTCCCCTTCCCTGCCTTGGTTTGCAATCTATCCAACCTAACAGAATCAGCGGGCACCTGGCCAAACCGTCGAGTTGTTACTGGAGGGCTCCTCAGGCCCCCTCTCAGCGGGCCGGCATCAGCCCCAGAGCTTAGAGTGCGGCCGAGACTGCACATGGGCGGCACAGGAAGCACCTGCAACCAGATCTAAAGGAAGCTGGCTGCAGGGAGGCCGACCAGGCTGGGTCTGTGCGATTGTGCTGAGCTTCTGGACAAGTGACCTTGAAAGATTTTCTTCCTTGGTGTTGTATGATACTGAGATACCCACCGGGTTTTCGTACTTGGTGGATAGAACGGTGCTTCCAGAATTATTGGTGAACATACTCTTTCTAGTAGATTGTTGCAAAAAAAAAAAAAAAAAATTAGGAGAGCCTAAAAATAAAAATATGACCATTTTTCAAGTGACCTTCCATAGACTATTTTTGTGTTTGTGTGTTGGTTTTTATAAGCTATGCCATTGTAGTTGTTCTGGGACTCAGGAACATGCATTGAGTGAACCAGGCACCCTCTAATTTGACCCTTATGCATACGAAAGTTTGAGAATCACTACTGTAAGACACTCAGCGGAACCACGGAGGGAAAAAGAATAATGGATTTACTAAAATCCAAAAGAATGGGATTGGGAAGAATAAGGTTGGGGGTAATGCAGTTTTATTTCAGCGAACTTTGTGACTGTAACCTTTCTCTCCGTTTCAGCAACCCCTAGAATTGATACTGCTTAAGGAGCGGGTGATACAGACGAATAGAGAAACAGTCAAATGTTTAGCTCCGTTTCAGAAGGCTGGGCCTGTGTGCATTTGGAAAAGCTCACACTGGGGGAAAGGGGTGGGCTCTGGTCTGGTAGATAAAGGTTTGAGTCTTGTTTCTGCTACTTATCAGCTCAGGAAGGTTACTGCTGTGCTCAGCGGTTTGTTTTCCTGGTCTGTGGAATGAGAATCGTCGGTTTATCATACCCCTCACACCTGTGAGGGTTACGTGAGGCAATTCACCCAAAGCATTTATCACTGGCCTTGGCACATGCTAAGCACTCATACTATTTACTCATTTATTTATTTTTAGAGAGAGGGGAATGGAGGGAGAAAGAGAAGGAGAGAAGCATTGATGTGAGAGGGAAACATTGCTTGGTTACGCCCGACACGAGACCGAACCCACAACCTAGGCAAGTGCCCTGACCAGGAATTGAACTGATGACCTTTCTGTTTCAGGGATGACACCCAACCAACTAAGCCACACTGGTCAGGGCTTGTTTTATGTTTATTTATTTATTTTTATTTAGCACTTTTATATCTTAATGAATCTAATCAGTCATTATTTACTGTGCATTTTCCATGTGCCAAGCATTTTAGATAAAAAAATAGTAATACAAAGTATCTAGTTATGGGATCTGTAAGTATATTCACCAGCTACCTACTTATCATCTTCTATGTGACAGGTTTTATTAGAAGTGCTGGAAATAGAATGATAGACAAGACGATCCTGCTGTGACAGAGGTTTCTGGCCAGTAGGGTTAGCACTGTAATATCTGTTGTGACCCCCATATCTCAGCAAATCCTCCCATACCCCCATGTGCTTTTCCTCTGCGCTCGAGTGCCCTAGAGCAGTGATTCCCACCCTTCAGTGTGCATAGGAACCCAGCTGAAAGGCGTTTGTTTCCGCTCACCTGCCTCAGCCCCAGAGACTCAGATCGGGGGGGACGTTAGCAAGTCCAAGCTGCTGTGTCCGTTTGCAGAACGTGGGCCTAGAGCCGTTTCTCTCTCTCCAGTGACTGGATTTACCCCGTTGGAGCGCTAACTGTCAACGGAGCGCTGTCAGGGACCTTTACAGGCTGGGATTCTCTCTTTTGAGTTCCCCTAATGCTTTTTATTTTAAGAGGCAGGATGACACCAGAAATAGAACTCTGAGAATAAAGTCGTCGGGCCTTAAGTCTGTTTCTGTCTCTCAAGCCATGTGACCTGGAACCCCTCATTTCAGAAACTTTCAGTTCCCTCACTAATCAAGAGCATGCCCCCACACCCACTTATAAAGCTTGTTTTGTTCCTTAAGCGAAGTAGACATACAGTGTTTTATGAACAAATAAAATGTGCTTTTATTTTTTAAGAGAAGAAAAGACTGTAGCCAAGACTGAGCTCACTTACACATATGTAGGTTATTTATATATTGGGTTACATTTAATTTAAGAAGAAATAAGTGTTTGATCTCAGCCAGTGAGTCCTACTCCCCCTTGAGGCCCTCTGCTCACACTTTTGATGAATAATTGCTTTTCTGGTATAACCGTAAAGCATGGCTTAGGGAACCCGGCCTTACGGGCAGCTGCAGCCAAGAAGCTGGCGTCGCTCATGTTTAATGTCAAGAACTGGAAAACTTGTTTGTTTTAGTAAATGGAGCTATGTTGAAGGGCCTTATATATTCTTTTTAAAAGCAGGCGTTCTGCCTGGTTTTCTGTTGAAGCATTTTGCTCAAAGCAAAATGGCCATTCCATTTAGGAAACACAGCTAGAGAATTTGCTTATTTATGGAAGCTTTTTCCTGTTAGCAAGCAGAGGAACTATACATTTATCACAAAAGGATATCCTGGCCGGTCCAGCTCTGTTTTGCAGTTTGAATACGGACACTTCGAATGGCTCATGGAAGACGAGAGAGTAGCTGAGCTGCCTGTGCATTTCTCGGGTGCCGTATGCACGGCGGCTCTTCAAGAGCAGGTTCATTTTACTTTTCGAAGGAATAAAGAGTGTTGTCTTACACTTCATTGTTTTCAGCTAACCTACATGTGTGAAGGAAAAACAATGAAAATGTCTGTTACCCAAACTTCTGAGCTCTGTGAAATAATACACAAATTTCCCAAAGAATGTGTTTTGGGTGACTGATAAGCAAATTGAATTGTAAATAGTGTTTTGTTTTGTTTTTTACTCTAGGTCACATGCTGTTTTATCTTAGAAGTAAATATATCTTTAAAAAATTGTTGGTACTGGCATCATCCTTGTTGAGTGTTTGAATAAATGATGTTATTCTGGGTGTGACCTTAAATATTTAATTTGGGTATTTAAGTAGGTTGTTTGGTGACTGTTTTGGCCCATGGTAAAATGCCTTCCAGGATAGTCTTCAACGTATCCTAGATTCATGTTTGGGTAATGCCCTCAAGGAAAATAAAAAAGCATTTTGCTGAGGTCAGTCAAAGGGATGGGACAAGCCAAGCCCACATCAGCTCCCTGTTAGCACCAATAGCCCTGTCTTGTCACCATGAAGCATGGCTCATGGCCTCTGGCCACAGGCCACAGTGTTTAATAGTGTCACCTCTCTCACGTATACAGTGAATTGCCTTTTAGTACCAAGCTAGAGTCCAGTTCCTTGACTGTTCTCAGTTCATCCAGCACAGCTGGAGGAAGGAAAGCTAATGTTTGTTGAATGCATTGTAAGGGCCAGTCTCTGGGCTAGCTGTCTTGTCTGTCTCTGAGTCATCAGTTAATCCCTTCAGTAATGCATTTGACATCCCAAACACCTCACTGTCTTGAACTTTGACTCTGTTAATCCCAAGCCTTAATTCTCTCCATTACTTAGATTTTACCAATGATTTCTCAAGAAACACAGAACCACACTGGCTTTTTTTTTTTTTAAACCCACTAAATATTCTGTAATTTATTTCTTGCTTTTTACCAAGATAAATTTAAGGTGATATTTCAAATACCCCACAATACATCCACTTAGCATGTGTTACAGTGGGTGGGGAAGACAGAACAAAGTGGAAAGGGAGGCACAGGCCCGAGGGCACGGCAGCAGCAGACCTGCCTGTCCCTCACGTGCTGTGCTCCCTTTGGCATCAGTGGGTGCTGGGCGTTCTGCCGGAGCAACACCCAGTTGCATCTTCCTATCAGATCAGCAAGAATACAGCACCGGCCGAATCAAGGATAGGCCAAATCTCAATTTGGCTTTCTCAAAACCCATGCATTTAACTGCGTAGCAAAAGAGAACTGCTGACTTTACGTTTGTACACACAGACCCAGCAAAAAATCCCGAGACTGAAAATCTGCCTTTCATAAGTAGAGGGCAGGGAAAGACCAAAGAAACTGGTTGTCTACTCCAATCTGGTCATTAAGAGAGTTTATTAAGGGAAATTTACATATGACGTAAGATAAACAGGACGGCACTGGAACAGCAGGAGTCTAAGATCAGAAAGAAAAATATTTAGTAGGTACTTGAATTGGGAGATCTCCTTCTGTGAGAATTACACTTGCAGCCTGAGTTTCAGATGTTAGTGTGTCTATAGTCTTTGGAACCTTTCCAGGCTGTTTAAACCATACATATCGGCCAAGGGAGGCGGTGCTTCCTGGCATGAGGAGATGAGTACAGAGAGAAATACGCCAGACCGGGACCCCTACCTCCTCCCCTCTTTTCAGTAGCGTGTGTCCCAGTCCATGTGGAGTGTGTTTCTGCGCATCCTGATTGCGTTAGGATAACAGGAATGCGCCAGAGGCTGGGCAGTTTCTCTTCCCTCCTGGGTGGGAAGTAACTGACTCATCCTGGTGGAACATCCCAGGGACCGTAGGGGTTGGTGCTCTCTTTAACACAGTTTGTTGGTTCAGGGCAAGCGCTGGGACTACCGCCGTGTCCTCTGTTTCCCACACCTTTACCTTGCTGGGTACCTTAGTCTCAGTTGCCAGCCTGGCATATGGAGGAGCGGGGCCCACAGGTTAGTCATTTAAATGTATTAATGCTTGGGAAAGCCCCTTCGTCCACCAGCCAGAGTAGGTTTTCTAGTTCATCCCTCGATCTGTTGTTTAACGTCACCGTTTTTCCATTCCACCAACTCAGCTGCCTATGGGTTAGATGGGACAGCAATTTTCAACCATGTGCCACAAGAATTTTTAAAACACACAATACCTGATTATTTAGTCAGGGGCACTGACCTCTTTTCCCTCAGACTGTCAAACAAAAAATGACAACAACCAACACAACAATAGCTGTCCAATGTGAATGAATGAAATATATACCAATCTTTTTGGCCAGAATGGCAGAAAACATAATAAATTTTTTTGTGTTCTGAAAAATTTTAGTAGTCTGTGTGTGCCACAAGATGAAAAAGGTTGAAAATCCCTGCCATAGGAGGTGGGACCTCCATTCCACAACTGTATTGACCAGGTCACTGCCTCCTTAGCTGTCCCCACTCTTCTGGCGTGCCCAGACTGCAGCCGTCAACTCATGCGCTAGTTGTGAAGTGTGTATTTTTGCTGAGACATCTGCTTCCTGGTTTCCTGGAGGTGTAGATGCCTCATGGGCAGGGATATGGAAGACAAGATCCGCCTCATGCTCTGGTGAGCCCGAATCTCTTGTCCCCATAAAGGTGTGTTCAATAATTGCCCATCCCTCCATTTCCATTGTCCAAGCCATAAAGTTACTCCTTTTAAAGCGGCCCACCTGTTAGTATATAGAATCAGTGGTCAAGGTCATGTGTGAGTACCACCCAGACAGCTCCTAATTCAGCCCATTGTTCCCGTTTCCACCCAGATAGCGTTGGGGGATGGGTGACGGCAACAGCCAGCCAGGGAGATGGATTACCCTGGCTAGAGCCATAGCCCGCCAAGCTCCAGCTGGAACTTCCCGTACTCCTTCTTTGCAGATTGCAGGGGTCGACTGAGGGATAGGAGTAGGAGCACTTGGAGGGTCTGTACATTCAACAGGACCTAATAATTACTGCATCTCTAAAGAAAGAGGACTCTTGGACAGAGTGCTCCTCTGTTGTAAGCAAGTGTGCCATTTAGTGCGTGTAGGAGTCTGAGCTGTGGGAGAGGCAGGTGGGTGGAAACCGGCTGTTTACTCCTTGATGGGAAAGGAGGTCCTGGTAGTAACTGGCTGCCTTTTGGTAAGACATGCCACCTGTAGGAGCACTGTATTCACTGTCAATGAGTGCTGTTCTGTTGGGGTGTATCTGATATCTACCTCCTTCTATAATTGGGACCAACACCCAAGAGGCATTCTTTCCTTTTGATTTGCCAGAATGCCCAGCCTGTGCCTTTCGGAGTTACTGGGACATCTAACTCAGATGGCAACCTAGCCTGGAAGACTCCAAGAACTTTAGTCTCTTTCACCAGTATTTTTACCTTTTCAAAGGCAGCCTGTTGTTCACCTCCCCAGTCCCATGTTCTTAACTAGGTGATACAGTGGGTGAAGGCATTGCGCTAGGTGGAGTATAAATGTTTACCTGTATCCCAGAATTCCCACAGAATCTTGTACCTGCTTCACTTTTTTTTTTTTTTTTGATAGGTTAGGCTAGTACTTTGGCCGTGACAGCCTCGGGGACAATGTGGGTCTTACTGTACCAAGCAATTTCAAAGGACTTGACTGTGGTGCCCGAACCTGGAATTTTCTGTGTATTCACTGCCCATCCTCTCTGTTGTGGGTGGTCCAGAAAAGCCTGCAAGGTTTTCAGTGGCAGAAGTAAATTTTCACATGTTGACATTATGCCATCAATATAATGAGCCCGTTTCACAGAGATCAGGAAGGAAAACAAGTTCAAAGCCACCACCCCATGGCGTATGGCGTGGCTAAGTAAATAGCATTGAGGGAGCACTTAGAAGGTATGCCCCAAGTGGAAAATATTTTTCTGACAGTTTCTTTGTCACCGTGAGGCCATCAGCCTTGCAGCAGAGGAGGGCTCCAACCCATCCAAAAGATATACATACAAGAACATAATGGATAACACACACAGAGTGGCAGTTGAATGAAGGCCAGCTTAAATGCACTAGAGTGAATGAAGGAATGCAAATACTGAGGAAAGGGGTTTTCCAGCGAGCCCGGAAGAGCCAAGTGGCTGTCTTGTGTGTCCCATAGCCCTGACTATTCATTTAATTGACAGCCATTGTTTACTCATTTTAATTTCCCTGATTCAGGAACAGAGTGTTGTCATATTACAAGGACATCAGGGTGGCAAAAGTCTAGCAATGATGGGGTCATTTTTGCAGAAGGAGAATGGACTTCATCCATATGTGCCATAATCTTGATAGATTTTATTGCTGCTGCCTTTTGATGAAAGTCAGCTCAAGCATTTCAAATGCAGAAGGTTAGCTTTTACTCTTAAGAAGATTCAGTTTTCTTTAGTAATCAGAGACCTGACTTTTAATGTTTAAATCCACTTAATCCCATTTTAATCTTAGCCAGCTTGACCATGCATTAACATTTTTTTCTCCCAAGATTTCTTTTCATAAACCTCCTATAATTATTGCTGAAGTTCTCACCTACAGTCTTTTCATTCTACTTAAATCTCTTTAATTTATCAGTTCTTGACATTTATGTTTAGGTTTCCCACAAAAGTTCATGGGACCTTAGATGATACCAGTCTTCATTCTAAGTTATTATTTTTGCTGATCAATTTATAAGCTTATGTAACATAAAGGTAAAGGCATGTCAGTTTTAATTAAACTGACAAACTTAAAACTAATTTTAATACCAGATATTTTCCCAAATCTCTTGATCCTGTAAAGCATTTGGATTGGTTTCCATATTTCTGAAAATTTTAGAATACCCACTCCTTAATTTATGTAAGCGCATAAATCCTTTAAGCCAATTAAATGTAGCTCTTTTACTAGTCAGCAATACTGTCGGCAGGTAGAAAACACCACACAAATACAACACTTACATAGCCACACATGAACATACAAACAGATGCGAATAGAGACCTCATGGCTTCCATAAAAATGTGTACTCTGGTCAGAGGCCCTCTCCTCCCTCACTTCAATCAGCCAGTTCTGATGCTAACAGAATGTAGACATTCTAATACCTTTTCTGGTTTCAGTTCTTCCTCTGGTTTTCTGACCTTAGCTTCTGCCCCCAGCTGGGTGTTAGTGGAAAGCCCATAAGAGGGATCAGCCTATAGCTGTAGCCATACATTTTTCTGCCTTGGCACAGTGTAATTCCCCAAACCAGCACATGAGGTCAGCCAGTGTTTTGGTGGCATCCCGGTACTCACACAGCAGTCTACCCGTATCTATTACAGAGCCTACCCCGCCCCACATGGATGTAGATGGCCAGCCTGGAGTTTCTCCTGCAGAGGCTTTTTTCCCAAAGCCCATTTCTTTGGTCTCCTGGCTGGCTCGCCAATTGTTAGTATGCACAGACGCAGGGAAAAGCTCCGAGAATAGAAATCTACCTCTGCAAGCAGAGGGCAGGAAAAGACCAAAGAGACAGGCCGGCCACTCCAGTCTGGCAAGTAATAGAGTTTATTAAGGGAAACTTACGGAGGAGATATGTCCTGGGCAACTGCACGACAAAATAGATTCCTTCACCCACTTGGCAGGTGCCAAAGACTTATATAGGGTTAAAAGGGGTAAGGGTGAGGGGATAGTCACAATATTAGTACGTGATTGCTACCGAGTGTGGGAAATAATGTGCTCGACCAGGTCAGGACAACAGCCTGTTCTAGGACCCAGCATGTAGTGGGAGGCAGGGGAAGGGGTGCTGGTTTATGTCAGAATGAACATCGATTCTGATCAGACAGTTTTTAAGTGGGGTTTGCACTAAGCAACCTCCCTCCTTCTTCCCTGGGTCCAGTTTTGTGGGTCTGGTAGGTCATGTTATAGAACAGTCTTTCCTCAATACTTTAAGTTTAGAAAACAAACAATGATAAAATACACAAACATACTCAGCACATAGTTTTGTGTCATGTGTTGTGCCACATGCTTGTCACTTTGATTAATCCATCTAATAACCCAAAGATGTAGCTTGTGTGCTCTCACTGGTCAATAGGTTACCTAAGGTTCCCCCAAGCCAGGATTTTGTGGAGTTGGGCTGTAAACCCTGTCTTCTGATTTTCCACCAGTGTTGGCTCTTCATAGGGATTATGTATACTAAATTAGAGGTGTAAAGGAAAACACGCTCATTTAGTTTATTTGCTTTCCTCTGACTTAGCCTTCGTTTTTAACTAATTTATAATTGTGGCATGTGGGGTGGTGGCTGTCTTAATAACAGTGGTAAGCAACAGCTGCAGCATGGGAGGCGAGATTAGCAGCCTTGACTGGATAATCACTACAGATTAACAAACAGACCCACATACGCGGTAGTTCCAACCCTAACAGAGTCCAGCACAGTTACGACATTTGTTGAGATGAGCTTCATTATCAAGGAGAATTTAAATTCTGTTCAGTGTATTCTACTTAGGAAGGCAAAGGAGTGCTTTATTTAAGATTTCCATTTACACTTATTTTACCATTAAAAGGGAGGCAGCGTTACATATTTGGAAATGTCTACAGCCAGTCTTGCACGTGTTGCACCGCATTGCTCTGATTGAGGTTAGGCGTGATTGACAGTTAGGAGTGAGAGGAGTGCTACATGCAGTTGTCTAGATGAGCCAGAAACTTGATGAAAGGTGCAAAGAAATCGTGTATCTGTTTAAAGTCGCATGCATTGAAATGAAAGATCTATTATAGAACCATACATAATAAACTTGGGGTTTTTTGCATTTAATTGCATGTGGAAATAAGAACTTATTTCTGTCTTTGAAGTAAAAGTGGGAACCAAATAAATGTGTTTTGGGTTTAAAAAAAAAATTCTCTAAAGGTTTTTTTCTTTTTTTTTTTTGCCTTTATTTTTGAGAAAAGATTGTGTCAAGGTTTTTCTGCCTACCAATGTGTAATGAACTGTACTGTCATTTAATACAAAAGCCTGCAAGTAATTAACTGAATTTACCTGTGCTATGATATTGAAAAATCAAATAGGTGCATCTAAAGGTGTATTAAAGTTGAGAATGTGGGAAATATTTTTAATAGCTTTTATTCTCAGTTTTTTATAAAATTAGAAAAGGACTTGTAAAATTGTAATGTGCGACACTCAAAAGTCATTTCACACACTAAAGAATTGAAATGAGAAAGTAGATATTCTTTAATGTTTCTGGAAAACAGTTTTCAGTATAGAGATGTTTAAAATTTTGTTCTGAATGATTTTTTTCTTATCTAACATGAGAACGTAGCCGGGAAGCCACTAGCTCTGAAACAATGGAACTATTTATTGGCCTACACATGCGTTATGTTATGTCGATGAAAGATAGGAGGACGAGGAGAGACCAAAACAAAAAACAAAAAAAACCTCTTTCTGCATATTTAGTGGGTATTTTGAAAATAGTAGACCTGTATCATTTTCTTCTACTTCTCCCTTTCTATATGTTTATTCATACACACTTATATTTGGACCATTGGGTAAATCCATCTGTATGACAGTCTTGCCTTTGGACTTCATTCCCTGTGTTTCAGGTGGGCCAGCCATGAGAGGGTACCTCGTGGCCATATTCCTGAGTGCTGTCTTCCTCTATTATGTGCTGCATTGTATATTGTGGGGAACAAATGTCTATGGGTAAGTTTCATTTTTGCTATTTGAAAATAACTTCCAAACTAGTCTTTCACGCAGACACTGAAATAATATTAGAGAGACATATTAAAACACCCTGTAACATTTTGAAACTTTTCTAGCTTCCCATTAGAAGCTGGGGTTTTACCATATTTATCTGTAACAGTTTAAAAATTGATAAGCGACATCTTTTTATTGACTTTCCAGTGAAGCAGTGGTGTTGACCACCTTTGGAATGTAACATTCTTTATATAATATTTCATCTCCTTGAATCGATGGAGTAATTCTTGGACTCAATGGTACTTGACTTTAAGAGCCTAAAATGCTTGGATAAGAGATTGTTTGGTAAAATGTAAATACTACATATGGTTTCCTTTATTTAAAAATATTTGCTGAATGATAATGTATGTATATTTTGGAACAACTTTGACTTGAAATGTCACATATAAAACTTTGAAGAGGTAAAAGTAGTTTTATTGCAGAGAAAACTTCTCCAATAAGATTTTTACTGCCCCAGCTGGTATAGCCCAGTGGATTGAGCACCAGCCTGCAGACCAAAGGGTCGCTGGCTCCATTCCCCAGTCAGGGCACATGCCTGGGTTGCGGGCCAGGTCTCCAGAAGGGGGCACGTGAGCGGCAACCACACACTGATGTTTCTCTCCCACTCTTTCTCCCTCCCTTCCTCTCTGTCTAAAAATAAATAAAATCTTTAAAAAAAATTTTTTTTACCCTTTTCCCTATCGTCAGTCCTTTCTCTAGGAATAAAGTTTAGATGACCTTTAAACCTGAATGGGTGGTAGTATATAATTATATCAAAATAAATCATAGGACAACCTCTTGTTTTAGATGAAGTTTAGCTCCTTTTTGCCAGTGTTTCAATAGTAGATCCTAGATCATGTTTCTAGCTTGTGCTTACTAGATAAAAATATAAATCAGTACTTCTGCTTTTAATATAATCACTGGTTGATTGAAAAATAATTGAAATGCTCCTCATGAAAGGAAGTTAGGGAAAAGGCCACTGGAAAACATCCGATACCAAGTGGGTGGGTTTAGCCATAACTTTTATGCGTTGGACTTAAATATTGAGCTAGAAAACTTAGTCCGATTGTACGCTGCATAAAAATTATACCACAGGAATCTCCCTCCGTCTCTGCCACATCCTTTCTTTGTCCCGCACTTAGTAATGGAAGACAAGAACAAAAGAGAAAGAGTTTACTAGACTGCTCCTTCCCTATTAATCCTATTGTTGGTCATAGGAGAAATGATGAAGGCAATGAAAAAGGTCTGAGTTCAGCAATCTTTTTTTAAAAAAAATTTTTATCGATTGACCTTGGAGAGGGAGGGAGGGATGGAGAGAGGGAGAGGGAAAAAGAGGAAGAGAGACAGAAAGAGACGTTGATTTGTTGTTCCACTTACTTATGCATTCGTTGATTGCTTCTTGTATGCGCCCTGACCAGAGATTGAACCTGCAACCTTGGCATGTCAGGATGACGCTCTAACCAACTGAGCTATCTGGCCAAGGCCAGCACAGTCTTTCGTCATCAGGATTTGAAGACTGTTCATGTTATTCCTAAGCTAATGCATTACTCCAGCACAGAAATTACCTCAAGTGTGTGTCGCCGTGAACTTGCTTCCTTAAAAGCTATTAAGACAGTGGCTAGAGAGCAGGACAAGGGGCAGTGTGGCCTTTTGCCTCTTTGTGTGGTCACTGTTCCAGCTGCCAGCACCATGACCATCTTCATTTTGGAGCATGCCTTTGACCACCCTTGGGAAACTGTTGGAACAGCTGCAGTGTGGAAATAGGTAAACCCTATGAACCCTTGTGTGGTTGGAGTTGATGATTTGGACAGACAAAGATTCTGGAAAGCGGCACAGACACAGACTTCTTAGCACAGAGCAGGGACTGCCTTCTGTTGTGAAATCTCATTGGTGCAGCAAGAACCAAAACATGTGTGCAAGAACATTCTGTAGTTGCTCTTGTAGAGAAAACAATGCAACTTAAACCCACTAAATTTTATTTACAAAAATGGTTTCAGTAGATGAGAGACTTAGATACAAACCACATCCTCAGGAACCAGAAAAATACTGTTTTGACTCACGGGGCCCTGAACACTGTGAAGGGCGTCAGTAATGATCTTGAAGAGCTAATGACAAGGCCAATATCTTCCAACGCTAACAGAGGCCAAGAAGCAATAGAGTGGATAATACGAACATAAATTAACTACTGAGACTGAAGATTGTTGGCTTCAAGAGGGAGCATGAGACCACTGATGGCAGCAGCAACATTTGCAGAGAAATGATACAAGTGGCTATGCAACACCCAGTCCCCTGGATCTCTACTAGCTGGCATGGTACTTGTTTAAAAAAATACAACTATATTTTATGTAGAATTAAAAAGAAATCAGCGGAAGGAAGGCTATGTGACTTAACAAAGAGGGACAGGGTTTCTAAATAAAAGGGAACATCTGAAATTATAAGTGTTGTTTGAAATGACTGTCTGGTTTTGAGGATTCCAGTACTTATGTGACAATTTGAACACTTTTTGAAAAGTGCTCGGAAATTGGTGTTAGCATATTAAAACCTCCTCAAGGCAGAACTATAAAGCTTTTCTTGCACCGGAACCCCAGCTGGCTTTGGACCAACCCCAAAACAAAGCAGGGCCACCTCTGCATAGACACAGTTGCCCTGCTGCGGTAAACTTCAAGAGGGAACTCACTTTCAAAGGAGAAATTATATAGAGTTAAAAGATATATTAATTCGTATAAAATAACTTGCTCTGCTATAAACCGTCCTTAACAAAAAAGGCACTGTTTTAATTTAGTACTTGAGTGACATTTTTGGGGTGCAAGTTATTACTCAAGTAATATGTAACTCAAACAAAAATATGATTTTATTGCATTAAAAGAGTATTGTATCGATTTGCCCAAGTTTTGTAACTTAGTGAAGGTATTACCTCCCTCGGATTTTCACTTTCTGACTTAGTATGCTGTATCGTGGGCTGGTTGTGTTAACTGAAAAAATAAGTCATTACCGAAATTTTGTAACCCTCTGAACTTAAGCAGAAGAGCAGCTGTTCACATCTTTTAGCATTTGGGTAATTTACATTCGTCTAACCTGTAAATTACCACGTGTCAAAATCATGGTTCTGTAATTGCTAAAGCATGAAATGTCAGGTTATTTGAATATAATTACTTTTTTAAAGTAATTGTGACCACAAAAACATCTTTTTTACATGAGGAGGAACTGTACATCACTTGAAATTACTCAAATGATGTCTTTATGTGGGGCGTAAATCCCAGGTACTTAATGTTTTTAATCATGTGGGGCCACTGCAGAGGTGGGGGCGGTAGGAGAGAAAAAGAGCCGGAAAGAAAGCACTGACCTGAAGTAACTGCTCCATGAATTCCTTTGCAGCTTTTATTTATGGGAAATCCTCATGTTGGGTGCCAAAGGCAGCTGCACGCTGAGAAACAAGCCAGGAAATGTATTTTGTTTCATATTTTGTAGCAGTTAATGATCGATTAGTAAAAAATGGCTTTGATACTTGTAATTGTTGCTTATAGAGTATTTTTGTTAAAAGGTGAGTAGCTCTTGCCTTTGTTTTACTATGCTTAGTGTGATAAACTTCCGGTCAGGTTTTCTGTAAAAGAAACCAGCTAATGTTATGTATATAAACCACAGAAATAGTATACCAGACTATTTAAAAGTTAGTGTTTTTCTACTTGAAATATATTGTTTAGCTTAAGACTTCTTAGGGCATTTGTAAAAGCAAGTTAACTTCAATAAGGCTTTTAATAATTTTTTGTAACCAGAGTTGGTTTTTATAATTTAAATAACGTTTCAGCTAAACAAAACAGTGCTAAATTTAATAAAAAGTTGCCTCGTATAATTTCTGCAAATTATACTTGTTCTGACAAAGGTGCAACGAATGCCCTGATGATAAAAAGATTTCTTAACACACACACACACACACACACACACACACACACACACACACACACACAACTATTAAGACAGATCATTGTCTTTTTTCAAAGCCACCCAGAGTTTGTCTTTGTAATTTAAAGCAGCTTGCTTTGTATTTCTTAATAACCTTAGAAATCAAGGAATATACTTTATTTTGTCCTCTGAATATAGTTTTTATGACCTGATGTGTTGGTCCACCATATTTATTTATCTTCCTTATGTATAAATCAAGGAATCCTTGCCATTTATGGTATTCATAAAAGATGTTTCTTTGCATGAGGGTGTTACCAGCCGCATACGAAGGGGGATCCAAAAATGCCCTGGAATTTATTTACCAAAAAAATGTGTATTTATTCTTACATGTTTAAACTTGTCACCTTCAGAGTATTGGGTTGGTCAAAAAGTTTGTCCATTTTCCCCATAAGAAGGCTTGAGTAGCATTTAGTTGTCTTTAATTTCATTTAAAACAATTTTGTTAGATTGTATTGTGACAGCTATCCTGTCAGAGTGTGTTTAAAAAACTTATCAAAATTGGCGAATTTTTGCGTAGCCATATTAATATTGAAGATGGAAGAAAATATGCAACATTTCAGCATATTATGCGTTATTATTTTAAAAAAGGTAAAAATGCAGAAAAGAAGATTTGTGTAGTGTGTGGAGAAGGTACTGTGACTAATTGAATGTGTCAAAAGGGTTTGCGAAGTTTCCTGCTGGAGATTTCTTGCTGGATGATGCTCACTGCTGGGTAGACCAGTTGAAGTTGATAGAGATCAAATTGAGACATTAATTGAGAACAATCAACATTGTACCATGTGGAAGATAGCTGACATACTCAAAATATCCAAATAAATAAAGTTATTGGTGAAAATGAAAAATGTTGTCTTTTATTTTATGGAAAAAACCGAAATGGACTTTTTGGCCAACTCAATACTCTCCATTTGATGCAACACACCTGTTGAGATGTTTTTTCTACTGCTCAAAACAATTTTTGAACTCGCTGATTTCGATGCCTTTTAGTGCTTCTGCCATTTCTTGTTTCACCTCTTCCACGTTGGCAAAATGTTTCCCTTTGAGGACTATTTTCATCCAGGGAAACGAAAACATGGCTGGGGGTGAGATCAAGTGAGCAGGGAGGGCATGGCCCGGGGGTCATGCCATTTTTGGTCAAAAACTGCTGAACACTCAGCGCAGTGTGGGCAGGTGTGCTCTTAAATAACCCGTCATGAAATGGGCACATGCGTTGAAAGTCTTAAAAAAAAATTTACTGAAGCCCCACACAGCCTCTCACAACACCACCAGCTGGTGCACTGATACAGATGGGTCCCTGGGACGCACGGCTAGCGGGGGAAGCCTGGCCTTGAGGGGCCGCCCTCCAGAAGATAATTCCATTTTTTTTTAGAGTTCCCCTTCATAGTTTGGAAACTTTGCACTTCTAACTATAAGGGTTTGGTATTGCCTCAAAATTGAAAATTGGGTCTGTCCATGGGGAGTTTAGACTATTTATTTCAGTTTGAATCTGGTGAGTTAAGGCAGAACATGGATTAGTTTTCTTTTTAGGTTGATTTTTCACATACTTGATTGCCATTAATGTGTTGTTATATTAAGCTGTTTTTCTCTTTCCTGGCTAAGTCTGGATCCTGCCACCCTATCCCGTTCATTTATTTTTGTCTTCTCGGTCCTTCACAATACCCTTTTAAACTGTAGAGACAAGTGCTCCATTCAGGAGCCACACAAGGCCTAGCCTGTGCCAAGAACTGAGGAGAGTTAGATGTGACTCTCAATAGTGTGATTTGTGGAGTCACCAGATCACAAGACAGGGTGTGTGCAACCTGTTCAGGTCAGTGCATCTGTGGTCTTTGCAGCTGGTAGGTGACCCAGATGAGGCACCAGAGGGCCTATAGCCGTATGCACTTGGGTGAACTGGGTTTCTCAGGCTTTGGGGGACTTCTAAAAAAAGAGCCAGGTTGTGGCTTCCACAGTGTGGTAATCCAAGCCCTTCTTGGAGGGTCTTTTGATTCACTGCTCTGTGACCCACTGTGGGTCCCTCATCACTGCAGCCTTTTCTGCCTCTCCTGCCTTGTGTCCGTGAATCCTCAAATATGCACAGGACTTGGAGAAGCTACTATCATACCTCAGGGGCGGCTGTGAGGCTTTTGTTTCCTGCCTGAGAAGCCTCCCGATGGTGGCACGGACTGGGTTCCCAGGGCATTGCTTCCTTCGGGCCGGCGGCCTGCTTCTGCTTTCTGACTGGCTTGTTTCTGTCTTACAGGGCGCCACCTGTGGAAATGAAACGAAGAAATAAGATCCAGCCTTGCTCATCAAAGCCAGCTTTTGCCTCTCTCCTGAGGTAAACATACGAAAGAAACTGTGGCATACAAAACGTTCAGAATGTGTTTGCAGCCATTTCCCACACTTGTTTGCTTTTTTTCATACAAATCTTAGCAGTATAAAGTGGACACCCTACACTGAAGGAAGAGCTTGAATATCCTGTCTCTTTTTGTGCTTTTAGTCAGAGCCCTCCGTATATTTTAAGAAAAGGCATAGAAGAACTCAGTCAGACTAGTGTTCTTTTCACACAGGTGAGATTAGAGAGGTCTATTTGTGGTCGATCATAAAAAAATGAACTGTTTTTTTAGGGTTTTATTTCACCCCCTTGTTTTCCCACATTATTTTTATCCTTATTTTGTGGCTTCTTCTCCCTCACCTCTAGGTTAAACTTTACATTTAGAAATTTTTCCTGACTTTCACTGACTTTTAATAATCTACATATTCATCTATATAGAATGTAAATAATGATTATTCATTATGGTTGTCAGGACTTGTAGGGAATTTATTCTTCCGTTCATAACACAAACATTTTTTCCTCTGTCAGCTTTGACAGGCTAGTCAAAATAATTCTAGATAAAGAGGAAAAAATGATGGTCTGGTCTGGGAATGCTTAACTGTGTAAAATGGGTATAAGGGTTTTTTTTGTTTGTTTTTGTTGGGTTTTTTTTTTTTTACCATTTTACCTATAAACAAATTTTCTGTTTTTGTTTTGTTGTACTATTGCACCTTTCCATTACTGGTTCTTTACCTTTTGGGGGCTACAGGTCCCCTGAAAAAGTCAGCCAACTCTATGGAAACCTGCGCATACACGAACTACTTCTGCATGTGGTTATAGGTGAGCCACAGCTGCTTGTAGTTTGTCCATGGGGTTGTGTCCAGTTAGGACCACCCAAGGGCTTGAAGAGTGAGCTTACACTTTTTTGACCATGACCCATACCAAGAAATACATTTTACTTTGTAACTTAATATACATGCGTATTTATAATAAGAAAGAATTTGTACCCTTCTTATTCCAGATGCTCTGTATTCTGTTCTGTTTACTTTGAAAAAATAGGTTAATCATGACTCACAAAATTCATTTCATGAACCACCCATGGATTGCAGACTGCAGGTTTAAAAGGCTCCTCTTGAATCAAGTTATTCTGTAACTTTAGTGAAGAAGGGTTATGTCCTTTCTGAGAAAACCCTAAAGGGTTAAAGTATTTATGCAGCATCGCTCAGCCAGAGCAGAAGTCTACAGTTTAATTGACAAGTAGTGATGTACCAGCGGGGGTGGGGCAGTAGCAATCCGGAAAAGCTCTGCTGGGAAGCCTGGAGGTGTTACCTGAAGGACTCTAAAGAGGACACCTTTCCTCAGAGTTAAGCTTGGGTGTGGATTTCAGCGTTGTCAGTTGTCAGATATGGGTGACTCCAGATAATACCGTATAATTGTTTCACTGCTCATAGTTTCAATTCCTTTGTGTAAATTGATTAATAGGCTCCACCTACCTTCCCAGGCTTTTGTAGGTGTTACAGTAGCAGAAATGTAAGGTAATATGATACATTATAATACAATGTAATATACAATATAAGATATAATTATTATAGATAAGGCTGATACTTATTGAGCCCCTACTGTGTGTGAGACATGGTGCTGAACTATTATTTCATTTAGAAATAAATGTAAGTCATTTAGCACAAGGTTTGACTGGCAATAGACATTAATCATTAGTCATCATCCTTATCATCCCCACCACCTCCAAAGGACAGGGTCCTTTACTGCATTGCTTTCAGGGTACAGAGTCATCTATGGTTCACTTTCCCAGCTGGGAAGATCTTGAGTTTCCTCTCAACCTTGTGTCAGGTGACCTGACACTCTTATCTTCTCAGAGCAGATCTCGAACTTGAGCATCAATTCTGGTATACACAAGACCTTTCAAGATTGGCTGGACTTCCAAGGCTGCTGTCACTGTAACAACCAAATCTGGGAAACACATCATGTCTAAAGCAGGAAGGGCTGGTCTCTCACCTGTTTCCTTAGTCTGAATACCCGTGAGTTTTTAGCTCAGCTCTGAAGATCGTAAACTCTGGGACTTGCCTTCTGCTAGTGACTCATGAGTGGCAAAGCCAGCAAAAACTGCAGCTAGTTCACCCCTACTCTGCTGCTGCTGATTTCGGCTCTGTCCCCTAGCCCCTGAAACGTCAGGGGCACTCTCATCTCCGCTGCAGCTTTTAGACTAAGAAAATGCAAAAGCGATAAGTCTGGAAGGATGGGGGCCCTCTTGATTTGCCCTGTGGCGTGCTGTCCTTCAGCTAGGTAACAATAGCACTGTAATAGGAGTGTTACCGGCTCCTTCTCTTTAATTAAAAAGAATATTTTGTTTTTCTGTTAGATAATGGTCGCATCAAGAATTAATTTGGTCGGGGGGCAGCTGGGAGTAGTGTGGGAAATTAGAAAGCCAAAGAACTGGTGCGTGCAGCTCATGGACATGGACTAAGAGGTGTGGGGATGTTGGGATGGGGTGCAGGGCCGAGGGGATGCAGGGGGGAGGAAATCGGACAACTGTAATAGCATACGCAATAAAATATTAAAAGAAAGAAAACCCACTAAATATATTAAAAAATAGAATTAGTTTGGAGTTGGAATTCTTTCAATAATTTATTAAGTATATGCTGTCCGCCTACGCTGCTGGACATTAAAAGCGAGAAAAACCAGAGATGCACCCACGCTCGGCAAACTTTCTTGTCCGCGGCAACCCCTGAGCAGGGCGCACCTTCAGGCGGGAGCGGGCAACAGAAGACAAGCGCCCGTGGTGCTCGCTCTTGAGTAACCCTTAATTTAATGACAGGAGGAGTCGAGTTCTAGCTACATCTAACTTTAATGTATTTTTTATTTTGACAGCTGACGCTTTCATACATATGGTGCCTTTACATTTGGAAGTGGCTTAGCATCAATATTTTTATTTTCTCTTTATTAGTTCTTTTGTTTCTTCCTGTATATGGCTAACGTTTTATCACTTGGTGTTGGTTTGTTTAAAAATTTTGTTCCCCCAAACCCTGTCCCCTTAGCCGTTACATCGTTTTGGTTCCACGACCTGGAATGTCTTTCCATCCTGGTTTGTAGTTTCATGGTGTATCCCATTCTGTGTAGTATTTAAATGCTGATTAAGCGATTTTAAAGAATTTTTAAAATAATTATACATTCCTTTAGTCAGTATAACACTATGAGTGATAGGCTACGGTTATTTTCAGTTGTGACTATGAAAGCCTACAGGTGTTACAGGCATTTGGGAAAAGTAATTCTTTATGCTTATCTTCCAGGTTTCATCAGTTTCATCCTTTCCTTTGTGCTGCTGATTTTAAAAAGCTGGCTTCCTTTTATGGCAGTGATAAGTTTGACTTGCCCTATGGGATGAGAACATCAGGTCAGTAACAGTATTCTTGCCCTGCCCTACGAAATATGAGTAGTGTTTGATGTGAACCACATGTTCATATCATTTTAAGGCCATTTAATCTTTCTGCTTCATAATGATCCCTAAAGAATAGGATTTGAGTATGGGAAGAAGGGAATCAATTTAACATATAACTCCCTTCGAGGCATGTGGAATAAAAGAATAAAAAAGGCAGATTTTGTTGTGGTGGCGGCAGCTAAGACCCTGCTTTTTGCTTTTGTCATCCTATTTCAGTGAGTTCTGACGCCTCCCCTTATTCCGCTTGGGAATTAGCAGGATGACTCTGTGTTAAGTTCCTTCCGATCTCCCATTCGCCATTTTTCCCTTGTGAGTTTTATTTCATCAGAAGGTTCTAGCTCCTTGACCAATTTTTAAATTTCAGTCAGTGGATATTTTATTTTTGCTAACTTTAGACAGAAACATCCCATCTACTAATGAGAAAACGCCTTTCCCTCGGCCTGGGAAGTGATCGGCCTTACAAGAGCTTTACTCTCTCAATTTTTGAGAGATTCTAAAAGCCGTTTTCTCAGTTAGAGTTTGCTTATTTAACTAATCTTGTATGCGTGTGTGTGTTTTTAAAAAATATATTGCAGAGAGTTTGATAATTTAATAAGGCTTAAACTTTCTGCATATTGATTTTTATACTGATGTCAATTTCAGAATATCTGATACTTCTGATTTGGGGGTTACTTTTTTATGATTGTTTTCCCATTAACTTCTTATTTTCCCCGGGGGTTTTTGGCACGTGTCTTTGGAACATTTACCATTTGAGTGTGCCTGTTAAGTCGTGCTGGCTAAATGCAGTTGTATCATGAATCTTCATCACAGAAGAAATCAGATGCAGCTATACCAGCTGAAAGGGGCTTTGGGGGAAGTGAGGGAGTAACGTAGCTTACTAAGTACCTAAGAAACCACGATTTTTTTCATTCACAGTACTCCTTTTGTTTTCCAGCGGATGATTTTCAACGAGCTCTTTCACAACTGCAGAGCTGTGACCTCTTTGATGAGTTCGACAAGTGAGTTCATTTCCTTGCTTCTGTTTGACTTTTAGTTTCAACTGAAGTGGTTCAAAGTACGGCCCCAGTGTAAAATGTGGTCACTCGGGAAAATTCCATAGCATTTGTACATAATTAAAACATCTAGTAGTTATGTCTAGGACATTTGAAATAAACTACAAAATTAATTTAGAAGCTGCATGATTGGTTGGCCCAAAAGTTGGCAGAAGGTCGTATGATGAGTGTCACTGGTGCAAAGTGAGGGCATTTTTAACCCACATTCACCTTTCCTAAGTTGTTGTTACTGAAGAATTAATTCACACCCCCTGTTAATTGGCTCATAGCCTCCCTCTGTGGGCTGTTTCCCATACCTTCTTATATATCTTTTAAACTGTTCATAAGGATCCTTTCTGTTTTATTTGAATACTGGATTTCAGAAGCATCTCCCTTCCTTTTATTCAGAATTATATTTGAGGGAAGCAAACAGCTTGCTTAGATACACATTTACTGACTACATATAGTAATGTAGCACTTAGAAAATTTTGATGTCCAGTTAACCCTGTAGGAATTGAATTGCCAATTGAATAAGCAGGGAGAGTTATTTTACAGAGGTAGACTTATTTCCAAAGTTTTAAACTACCCTTCAGAATTTGGGCAGTGGTCCGGGGGATGATGTGGGACGTCTGTAGCTGTCAGGCCTCCATTAAAAAGTAAAATGCAGAATTTCCCTTCTTGCTCAAGGAAACAGAGGTGCAACTATTTGGGGGTGGTGGTGCAGAAATGGGCTAGTGGATAGAGGTATGAAAATGAAGATAGAATTTACAGAGCAGTGGCAGGAACAGTGCTAGATTTCATCAGAGTTTATCTCATTTTTCTCATTTGGGACCCAGATTATTGACATGTGGATGATGTTATATATGTTGGTTCATTTCAGTTCGTACTTGTTACAGTTCGTTTATTTATTTATTTTTTTATTTTGCTTTGTGATTCCTTTTCTGTTTTATTTTTATTGAATTTAGTGGCGTGATAGTAGTTAATAAAATTATATAGGTTTCAGGTGGACAGCTCTACATTATGTCATCTGTATATTGTATTGTATTTATCACCCCATTTCCACCACCGTTTGTCCCCTCTCTAGCCTCTCTACCTCCCCACCCTCCTTTCCCTCTGGTAATTACCATACTGTTGTCTGTTTTTGAGTTATTCTCTCGTTTTTTTCCTTTGCTTAATCCCTTCACGTTTTTCACCCAGACCCCCAACCCCTGTACTTGTTATAATTTAAAACAGTGCCATCCACCTATCTCAGCATCAGTTTTTGATTGCATGTCAACAACAACATACGTTCTTTTCTAACCTAAAGTTTATAGAGCTCTTGTTAGTAGAATATTGTTTTGTGCAGACTGTCGGCATCTGTGCTTTATGCCCATTCTCTCTGAGTTTTACAGACACCCTGCAAAGTATGCTTGATGGTCTTTACTTTTTAGCTGGGGAAACTGAGGCCAGGAAGATGTGTGTAGTTTGTTACAGCCGGTAAATGCCAGAGCCAGGATGTAACCTAGAGAGATTTATCCAGTACCTGGATTTCTGACTTAAGCATGATATTTGCAGCAAGTATATACAATACTTGCAAATGTGAGCTACTCTCAGGGCACTTGAGGGTAGGTCAGTGAAAGTTTTGTTTCTGCTGTGTTTTTATCTTAGCACTAGACTGTCTTTCCTTTAGTTGCTTTCAGGACCTGTTCTGGCACAGGTGTTCGCCATCTGTGTGCCTGGGTCAGGCTGTTTCCTCTCTTCTTGCTGACTAGGCCTTTCCATTCCCCACCCTTCCGTCCTTTGTCACTGAGAGCGTCCCCTCCTCGCACATCAACCCATGTCAGCTTCGTAGCATCTCCTGTTTGGGGAGGGAGGTGGGTATGGTGGTGAGGAGAGATCGGTAATCATGCTGACTGCACAAGAGTCCTTCGGTCTGAAGTTGTTAAGAGACAGAGGTCGAATAAATGCAGTCAGAGACCCTTCAAATGGAGAGCGAATGGAAACATCCCTGTAGGATCCCCAGAGCGGGCACCGCGAGGCACTCGGATACCCAGCATCGCTGGGCTGCTTGTTTGACACGTGCACATCTGCTCCTGGAGACTTCGGAAAGAGTGTTTTGAAACTAGATAACGTTGACTGAGTTAAGAAACATCCCAACCTGTAGAGAATTTTTATGAGTTTGTTTGCGCCAAACTGACAACAAATGCTTGGGAGCAAGGCCTGAAACGGTCTGGAGAATGACACTTTTGCAGTTTATTTTATATCTTAGAATAAAAGGAGGACTAAGGAGGGTGCGTGAAACCCACTGATGGTAGATTAAGGAGGTGGGAGAAAGCAAAGCAGGGAAATCTCTAGGACTGGATAAAAGACAAAAGCGAGAAACACCTACTTTTATATTGGTGGGTCCAGGACAGTTAGAGTCGACAGTCACAGCACATAACAATTACCATTTACAGCACATAGAGGTACTATGCAAGAAACCCGATAACAATGAGGTTGCGCTCTTGTGCGAGCGGTTGTGCTTTCAGGAGCAGGAAGAGAATATTATTCTGGCTTTTCAAAGGTATGTTATCCTACATGCATAAGGACAATGGGCAGGGCTTACTTGAGGTAAAGATTGACCTTTGCTAAGAAAGCTATCGGCCTGGGACGCGACTACCTGCTATGACCTGCCCAGTTAGGAGTTTGTGATCAGAGCATCCTGTGTAGTTGCTTTTGGTCACTGACCTTGTTAGGTCAGGTACATGCCCCACAGAGCTTGTCAGGTTTATCACCTAGCCCCTTTTTTGTCCACAATGAGAATATACCTATGACACTATTATCTTCTCTTTGCATATTAACTTTTGCCAGGGGTTCACGTGTGATAGATTTAATCTGTAGTTTAAGTAAGTCATTCTGTATTTGTCTGGAACCCACTGTACAACACAAAGACAGTAATGGGCCAAGCTTATGCCTGAGCAATACATTTTAAATATATTCCAGAAAAGCAGGTACACTACCTGCCTTAGTGCCACCCAAGTCTCTTCACATTGTCCGCTGAGTGACCTACCTCTACCATTTCTCCTCTAGGCCTGGGAGAAGTGCTCTAGAAGAAGGGGGTCTGAGAATAGCCTTCCTCTCTCAGGCAGAGGATTTGGACTGCCCTCAGGGGAGAGCCCTTCCTAAGGCCCCCGCCGTGCATTGGGAGGCTGGCCCCACACGTATGAACACAGGCTTGTTCACTCTTTGTTGTGGGTCTGTAGGTCAGAGAGAAGGGGCTGGCTGAGTTGAGGAGACATGAGACCCATCTTTCCACATCCATTTCTTGTTTGGCTTCTCTCTTCAGGAGCATGTGATTCTCCCTCTATCCACTTTGCCCTTTCCAGAAAGGTCCAAACAGTTTTTTGTTGTTGTTGTTTCAAATCTGAATCCTTTATGATCTTACCAGATATAACCCTAGTTTTGTTTAGTTATCTTATTCTGCGTGCATGATACCCTCAGTTATGATAGATTCCACTGTGAATGGGAACACTCCAAATGTTATACGAGTTGCATTGGCAAGACAGAAGTTTTCTACTTTCTCACAGTTGTTACATAAACGAAGTTGGCAGGTAGGCGTTCTGGGGCCAGCCCAGCAGCTGTGAGCGTCAGGGGCCAAGGCTTCCCTATGGCGACTTGGCCATTTCTATAGACACAGCTTCCTCTGTATGGTCCACTCTGAGGGCTGCACCTGCAGCAATCACATCTACATGCTGGCCACGGAGGAGGAGGGCGGGGGAAGGGCATGCCCCCATCCAGTAAGACTTGCCTCCTTCTTTCAGGATATTTCCCAGAAGTCCCCTTTAGCGCTTCATTGCATTCTGTGGTGCTGGCGCGCGTTGGTGTCAGGTGGTGAGGGCTGAAGCTGTTCCCGACCCTGCACTCAGTGCCATCAGGGTGGAAGCTCGGAATTACCCATCGTGTGATGACTTACACCACGGAAATTGGCAGACGTAACAAACAGAGGCTTCTCTCATCCACCTCCTCCCTCCCAAAGAGAAGTGGTGGTTAAACATTTGCTAGCAAATACAGATTATATACCCAGTTGACTAGGAATATAACCACAGGGCCACGCTTAGCTGTAAATTGGGTCGGAGATTGTGACCGGTATTCCACATGGCTGTGTGCTCGCCTTAAAAAAAAAAAAAGTCCTATTTTAATGAACAAAGGAGACATGATTATTGATGGGCAACCAGCAGTCTTTATCAGCATTCTCCACTGTTTTCCTAGTCCCTACCTGTTTGTGTTTGGGCCTGTCAGGGCTCTGCAGTCAGTTACTGTGTAGCTCTGGAGCAACTGAGCTCAGTGCTTGAAGCACCCCTGGCTTCCGTCTTGGAGAACTGAGACATTGTACAGATTGTGGAAACGTACTGGCGGTGTCAGTCATTTTGAGGTGGCATCTCTTATGGAGGTCTAACTTATGCCACATTTGTAAGGCTATGTTAGTAAATAACTCTGAGGCAGAGAGAGCCTCTTTCTAAAGTTAAAACCATGAAGAACTTGGGCCAGAAATAAAGAGGGAAGAGAACAGGAGTGTGTGTGTTTGGCCATAAAACGGTGTGAGAGAGCCTCGGAGTTGTCACAGTTCCATGCTTGTTCTCCGCTCTGCCTCCTCCCTTCCGTAATCACTCCGTGCTCCCCCGCCAGACAGCAACAACAGCAGCAACGAACAACGACACGCATGTTTTTTCTCACAGTTTTCTGTCACAATAATTAGAATAATTTATTTCTCTTCCTATAATATCATCTGTTAGAACAACATTCACATTATAGGAAATTGCCTTTGCCCCTACTTTTGTGACAGTTCTCTGTTCTCTGTGAAAAGATGCCATGTAATAGGACATGGGCACGGCCCGTTTTATTTTATCTTCGTGGTATGTGATTTTAACAGAGGGCATAATCTTGGGCTTTGTCCTTTATTATATTCTTTCAGCATTTCTTTCCTGAGCATGGCCCAGCTGGCTGGGGTAGGGTAAATACTGAGGCTGCTGACTTGTTTTCTAAAGAATCCTAATTACTAAGCTAACCTGTCCTCGATGTGTTCTGCGGCCTGAGCCAGACCCAGAAGCAAAGTGGTGAGGTCATCGAGGTGGTCAGAGGTGGGAAGGATGGAGATCATCTGGTCCAACCCCCTCATTTTAAAGATGAGAAAACCGAGGTCCAGAAAGGTTACATGATGTCAGAGTTAAGAGGCTTCCAGACTCCAACTGTTCTCTAGTCCCCTCCCTCACAGTTTCAATAAACATAGAAAGGACAGGAAGGTCTCCACAATTGACTGTCTTTAAAAAAAAAAAGATTTTATTTATTTATTTTTAGAGAGGGGGAGGAAGGGAGAAAGAGAGGGAGAGAAACATCAATGTATGGTTGCCTCTCGTGCACCGGCTACCGAGTACCTGGCCTGCAACCCAGGCATGTGCCCTGACTGGGAATCAAACCAGCGACCCTTTGGTTCGCAGGCTGTCACCCAGTCCACTGAGCCACACCAGCCAGGGCCACAATTGACTGTCTTAAACTGAGCATCATCTGAAGAGGTAAGGGGACGAGAATTCTGGAATTATGAGTTCTTTCGGTTATATTCTTTAGGCTTTCCAGGGCTGTAAATTGCCCCCCATTATTTAATATATCTTATGCTTTCATCCTTAACTTTAAGCCATGTTTCACCAGATGATCGTTAGTACTTTTACAGGGTTAAACTAAAACATCTCCAGGGTACATGTGTAAGTTATTAAAACACATATATGTTAAATAGGTTCTTTTTTTTCTCTCTTAAAGATACCTATTCTTGATAGAATCTTCTCTGAACAGCTACTGCAGAAGAGCATATTTTCTTTCCCGAGCTCTCTCCCTGAGGATAAGATCATACATAGTACACGTGCCTGTCAGCCTTCTCTCCGAACCTCCTCTGAGTCAGATGATCCTACTAAGTGTGGGAAAGGAAAAAGTCTCTCAGAAATGTTCACAAACGGTTTTTTTTTAATTGAGGTAAAATTTGCATAACAGAAAATGAACTGTTTAAAGCGAACAATGCAGCGGCATTTAGCACATTCACAAGGCTGTGCTACAGCCACCTCTAGCTGGTTCCAAAAATTAAACCATTTAAAAATGATTATAAGAGCAACCTTTTACTTTTTTCTTTTCACGTTCCTCTTTTTATGGAAATACTCAGACTAGCTCTCAGACCAGGATGTTGACAGCAGAGGACTGATAACAAACTGCCAGAAGAGGGTAGCTTGCAAACAATATGGTTGTGTGTTTGGTAAAGGGGTGAGGATGAGAAGGTGGGTGTATGTGGGCCATCTAAACAGCGGGGGTCAGCACTTGTGTACAAAAGCACTAAACTACTCTGTGACCTTGGGCAAGTTTTTGAGTTTCTGAACCTTGGTTTCATGTAAAAGGTGGGCGGAGGGTGGAACTATATATGCATGTTACGCCAATGCCAATTTTAATTTGGAAGAGTTAAGTTGGTGAAACCATTGTGCAATAGTCAGGTGAGTGTAACCAGGAGAACTGGGTGAAGGGGGTGCATGATTTCTCAGTACTACTTTGTGAGTCTAGAATTATTTCAAAATAGAAAGCTTAAGTTGAAGACATATGACAAGACAAAACTTACACATCATTGTTCATAGGGGCATTATTCCAAATAGCTCCAAATGTCCAGCTGCTAAACAGATAAATGTATATCCATATAATGGTATATTATTCAGTCATAAAAAGGAACGAAATACTGATCCATGCTACAACCCAGATAAACCTTGAAAACGTTACGCTAGACAGAAGAAGCCAGTCACAAAAGACCACGTATGTGATTCCATTTATGCGAAGTAGCCAGAATGGACAACTCTATCGAGACAAAGTAGATGAGAGGTTGCCAGAGACGAGGGTGAGGGCAACATGGGAGGCGCCTGCCGCTGGTTGTGGGCTTCTTTGTGGGTTGAAGAAATGTTCCAAATTTCCTGGTAATAGTGGTGATTGTTGCACAACTTTGTGAATATGCTAAAACCCACTGAATTTTATTATGTATGATGGTGAATTTTATGGCATGTGAATTATATTTCAATGAAAAAATTTTTTTAAACAGAGCTGTTGGTTGAGGTGACCTCTGGTTTCCTTTCTAGCCTCTCCAGAACTTTGTTTGGAGGGCACATGGAGGCCATGCCTAGAAGCTGTGTGGAGTGACACCACTGTAGCCCTCTTGTGTCAGCTGTGTCCTGCTGCTCTGGATGATTTCTCAGGCCTCAGGTTCCTCTCTTTATTCTCCAAAGCACAGCTCACACAAGGTGGTCATGTTTTACAAACCGCACTAAAGACTGAGGATACTTTAAGGGGATTGCATCACAGAAAACCAGTTCTTAAAATGCGCCCCTGTTGCAAGTCTCTGATGCTTCCTGGCTGCACATGGGGCTCCGTAGCACCGCCCACACCCTGGGCCTGGGCATTGCTGCTTTCTCTCTCCTCAGTGGGGGCACAGTCTCCCAGAGCTGGGGCGGCAGAAACCCCGAATTGCAAAATCTCAGCTCCACTTAAAAGGCATGAACTGCCCTGGCCGGTGTGACTCGGTGGTTGGAGCATTGTCCCATAAAGCGAAAGGTTGCAGGTTCCATTCCCGGTCAGGGCACATGCCTAGGTTGCGGGGTCAGTCCCTGGTTGGGGTGTGTACGAGAGGCGACTGATCGATGTTTCTCTCTCACATTGACGTTTCTCTCCCTCTTTCTCTCTCCTGCCCTTCCCCTCTCTCTAAAATCAGTAAGTGTGTCTTTGGGTGAGGGTACAAAAAAATAAAAAAAAAAAAAAAAATAAAAGACGTGAACTAGCTTCCCACCCACAACCACCAACATCACATTCTGAAAGCCTCCCAGATTCCGTGAAGGATGCTTGAGGCCCGCATAGCTGGTTAGACACAAACATCGTACCTCACAGAAGCACCTGTGTTAAGTAGTTGCCTCTAAATGGCGGGGCTTAGTGAAAGCTGCCAAGTTGCTCATCCAAGCAGAAACCATTATGTCGGCATCGGCAGAGCCTGGTTAGATTGGCAGTGAGCCAGGGCGGGCACGTGGCCTTGGGCAACTTAAAAAGAAGAAAAAGACTTAGGTGCCAGCAGTGCGTTTATTAAATAGAGCCTGGCCCCTGTCAGAGAAACCAGTGCCTGCATGTCCACTCCGGAGGTCTCGCCGATTTGCAGGGTTTCTTTACTTGGCAGCGTTTTCAGCCAAGAGGAGAACCTGAGGCTGAGGGGAAGCTGTGATTCTGTGTCGACAGAGTGAGTCATGTGTGCCGAAGGGGCAGGAGCAGCCACTCCCAGTTTGGTAGCAACTACTGTAGTCAGCTGTTGGCTGGAGCCACAGACTCCTGGTGCACGTGTGGGAGGAAACGGTCGCCTGCAACGCCGAAGAACCACACTCAAGACCGCAGTGATTCGCTTACTTCACAAAGGGGCCAACTGAGGTGAAAGGTTATGTCCCTAGGCCAAGGTCCCAGGGGCGCTGAGCAGGGTGGCCAGAAGCAGCAGTCGGATCCCCAAGCACGGCCCATTGCACAGTGTTTTGGGGTCTTTGGGCAGCAGGTAGCAATCTTGCTGGCCAAGAAGTGATGGAAACACAGCAGATCATTATCTCCCAAAGCACAAAGATAGACAGTCTCCCTGGTGGTTCTGCAGGTTGGTGGTTCCCCTGGCAGGGGTGGCTGCTTATGGCTCCACAGCCTCGATTGCGCAGCTCCAGGAAGTACCCAGTCGCAGGTGCGGTTACCTGAGTGGCACACTCGGTGGTTGGACTGCGTGCAGCCTGCACATCTGTATGGAGTGGCCCTGGGCATGAGACTGAACTGAGGGCAGTGATGTCAGGGCAACTTCTCCGGCCCTCTCTGCCCTTCCTATTAGTTGCAAGATGACAGCAGCTGCTTCAGCTCGATGCAATCACATGTTGACATCTAAGCAGAAAGGAAGAGGTGGATAAAGAGAGTGCCCTGCTCAAACCATTCTCTTGCTTGGAGTAAAGTCTTTTCCAGAGCAGCTAATAGACTTCCCCAATCTGGTTTTCTTTTTCTTTTTTTTAAATCCTCACCTGAGGATATGTTTTCGATTAATTTGAGAGAGAGAGAGAGAGGGAAACATCGATGTGAGAGAGAAACATGGATTGGTTGCCTCCCATACGTGCCCAACTGGGAATCAAACCCACAACCAAGGTATGTGCCCTGACTGGGAAGCAAACCCAGAACTTTTGGGTGTATGGTTGGTACTCCGACCAACTGAGCCGCCCGGCCATCTGGCCAGGGCTAGACTTTCCTCGTATTTTAGTGCCCAAGGATTGGTCACATGGCCACCTCTAGACCAGCCATTGGCAGGAAAATGTAGTCACCCTTGTGAGGCTTAGGAGAGCAGGGCTCTGCTAGCAAGGCCCCAGAGAGAATGGCTGTCGGTACTGTGATCACTGGGACCTGCCGCCGATTGTTGAAGACCGAGGGGTATGTGTTAACGCATTCGGTGCTGCTGCAGGGAGAATGAGGGGCAGAGGGCGCTTAGAAGAGAAGACGCCACAGATCACTCGAAAGGGACAGTTCAGGTTTACTTTCTCTGCGTTGATGTTGTTGATGTGTCCCTCCACGTACAGCCGTCACTCTTCTGCATTTGTCTGACTTGATGAGGAACATGCCTTTCACCGGCTGGGGGAAGTGTAACCTCTTAACGGTGATGGCTTCAGCAGCTTTCCGGATTTCCCTCTACCAGGTTCAGCCACCCTTGGAATGATTTTGTTTTCCAGATGAGCAGTTTGGGGCGTGTGTATTTCACCACCCGTTTCCGGGCGGGGGTGGGGGGAGAAGGAAGAACAGATACCTGCGTCTCAGACTCAAAGTAGGAAAATGACCACCACACTTAATGTAGCAACCAAACCGATTTCTAAAATGCGCAGCCTGTGAATTGGGACGTTTTAGATCGGAGACTACAGAAATATAAGTAATACCATGCTTGTCCTCTAGGGACACACAATTCACGGCAGCTATTTGTGCATGAAACCTGTGTTAACTGAACATGGATGGTGAAGTTACATACTCACCCAAAGGACACTGGAAGTTATCGTTTCACACCTAAGGGAGCAGGGAAAGCCATTAGCCTAGGTCAGGTGGGTGGAACCAAGGAGAGAGTGCATCACCCCTTTGGTAGTGGGTGAGCACCTGCTGGGGAGAGAGGGAAGTGATGAGTTATAAGGCGTGTGGTTCAGACTGTGTATTGGTACATTACATATTTCCCAGTGTTATGGCAGCACGGTGAACACTAGTTGTAGATAAGATATTATTGCCAAAGAGTAGTCCTAGGAATACCCCCCAAACAGTTTCTTTTTTAAAAAAAATAAAAAGATTTTATTTATTTATCTTGACAGAGATGGGGAGGGGGCAGAAAGAGAGGAAGAGGAACATCACTGTGCAAGCAAAGCATAGATCGGTTGCTTCTCACACACCCCCGGCTGGGGACATGGCCCGCAGCCCAGGCGTGTGCTCTGACTGGGAATTGAACTGGCGGACCTTTTGGTTTGCAGGACAATGCTCAACCCACTGAACCACACCACCCTGGCCCTAAAACTGTTTCTAATGTTATATATGATCCCCAGGAAGATGTGTGGGTCCTTGCAACCTCCCTGACCAGGAGGAAAGGTGAAATTCATTGACAAGGTTTCCTTTCTGAGGCACTGGCAAATTTTTTCCTGTGGTGAAGGGCCTTCTCGCCTGTCATCTGCCCCCTCCAAAGCTGACAGAAGAAAACAGAAAATGAAATTTCTGAAAATGTGATGATTGTTGAACTGTGAAGCATCTTTATTTTTTTTAAAGATTTTATTTTTTAGACAGAGGCGAAGGGAGGGAGAAAGAGAGGGAGAGAAACATCAGTGTGTGGTTGCCTCTCATGTGCCCCCTACTGGGGGCCTAGCCCACAACCCAGGCATGTTGCCCTGACTGGGGAATCGAACCCGTGACCTTTTGGTTTGCAAGCTGATGCTCAATCCACTGAGTTACGCCAGCCAGGGCTGTAAAGCACCTTTAGAATTGGAGTTGTCTAGCGTCCACCCTAATGACCTCAATTTAATCGCCTCTTTAAATTAGACTCTGTCTCCAAATACAGTCACATTCTGAGGTGCTGGAGGTCACGGTGTCAACAGATGAATGGGCTGGGGGGCACAGGTTAGCCCATAACGTTGTTGGAGGGAACAGAGATGATGTAGAAATGCTCCGTTTTTTCCTTGACCAATCAGGGACCAGCCTATGTCAACCCGTGAAGCGGCAACCTTCCCCACCCACTGTAAGCCTAATGGTGGAGATCCCGGTGAGGGCACTCCCAGCCCTCTGCTCCCAGTAACCTGGGACTCATCCTTCCAGCTGAGACCATGCTCGAAGGAAAGGGACCCCTGATCCAGACAGCTAAGACACCCACTAGGACCCCGCAGATCCCTGCAACATCACTGTAATCCTGGAGGAGGGCCGAGATGATTCACACCGAGGTAGCCCAGGTGCTGGGCACTTCACTTGCTTGATGCTGTAAAGCAGTTTGATATCCACTAGGGTTTTGGTAGGGGTCTTCCCAGGTCATCTAGAGCACAGGGTGATTTGGAGACAGAAACGCCACGCAGAGAAGGCAGAGTCATGGCCTGCCTGTCCAGCTGCCCCCATCAGCTGTGGAGGCGTGTGGCCGGGTTTATTCACGCATTCGGCGAATACGAGCTGGGACCAGACCTGTGCCAGGCACAGGTGCTGGGGATTCATTAGCAAACAGAACAGACAACTGCCTGTGACCTCATGGAGCCCCCGTTTCGGTGAGGGGGAGGGAGGACAGACGCGGCTGTGCCTAGAGGTGCTCCCTGTGAAAACGGGCACTTGGTCCTGGAGCACTGGAGTTCCTGGGAGGGTTTCTGGGTGGTTTCTTGTTTCAGCCCCACAGCCAGGGGAACCTTCTGCTTTTTGTTTCTCCTCTGAACTCTAAGCAGAGATACATTCATGCTCGATGAGGGCCTTCTCTCGGAAAAGGAGTCTTATGTCCTTGTGCACACGTCTTACTATATTGCGAAAAACGTTCAAGTGTCACTTTCCATGAGAAAACAAGTCTGACCATACCAGCCTACCTTAAAAAAAAAAAAAAAAGGATTGGGGTTCTCTTGAGTGAGGCAGTGTTTATAAGATTGCGCTCCATTTTTCCCAAGGGACCATAACAAGGAGGCTGTTGAGAGGCTGGGTGCAAGGAACACCCCTCTCTCTGTGTCTAGGCCTTGGGGCTCCTGTAGAAGAGATCTGCCGGCAGCCCTCAGCTCCCCCTTTTTGTCTTGGCTGGAAGGCTGGGTGTCAGGTCTGTGAGAGGAGGTCCAGGACCTTGAGTCTGAGTGGGAACCAGGGAAGGGACATACTAATATGACAGATGGTAGCTTTTCTTATGTGTGGCTCCTTTGGTCACAGATGAGCTAGGTGCCTGATGACCAACTGCGGTCCAGTCTGATACAGATAACACCGAGGGGAACTGCTGTGAACACTAAGGTGCAGTCTGTCAGTGCACCGCTCAGCAGCGATTATGCAACTGCTGTGTGTGGAGCAGAGCTGAGCTAACCTCTTCCTGGAGGTGGAAGTCCCTTGATTGAGGCTCCAAGAGAAGAACCCTGAGACGTGGTGGTAGCCTGTGCTGCTGGTCCCACCATGGCATTTTGGTGGTGGCAGCTTGGGTCAGCCTGGGGGCCCGAAGCCAGGATGGCCGCTGGAACCCCGGGGCGCCCTGACAGGGAAGCGGCCTTGGCCTGCATTCAGAGACGGGGTTAGTCTAGCTACCACAGCCACAGATACTCCCCTCCGCCCCTGTGAAACTCCCCTGGCAGGAACAGGGCTGTCATTTCCATCCTGTGCGTTCCAAGCCACTGCCTGCCCGTTCCCCAGGAGGCTCAGCCTTCCACTGGGCTGACGGAGCTGGCTTCAAGTTCAGCCCCTTCTTCGCATGAAGCTGACCCCGAGTTATGGGGGGAAAGGTCAGATAAGCTGGGCATGGGGGAACTGCTACAGAGTATTCATGGGATGGATCTGGCGAGGAAGATGGCGAAATTCCGGTGTTCTCTTTTCAGAAGACTTTATTTATTTGTTTGTTGAGAGAGGGAGAGGAACATCGCTGTGTGAGAGAAACACCCATCGGGCCCCTTACACACCAGCTGGGGACCTGGCCCGCAGTCCAGGCACACGCCCTGACAAGGGAATCAGACTGGTGACCTTCCTGGTCTGTGGGAGGAAGCCCAACCCACTGAGCCACAGGCACCAGGGGGAGGGCAGGGGTTTGAATGTTTCCCAGGGCTCCAGTCCTCTCTACCTGAAGAGCAGGGCACCCTTGATAAAGGTGCCTTCCCGGAGTTAGGAGGAATGTCAAACTTGCATGGACAAGCACCTAGAGATGCTACTTTCATAGTTAAAGACAAAAAGATTTTAAAAATAAACATCTCTAGAACACATTGTGACACGTCCATGATAGAGGTTTTGGGACATGTCCTCAAGGCGTGCCTGTTGGACAGTTTTCCACCCCCTCCCCCCACCTGCCCGTCCACCCACCATCCCTATTAGACCCTGCCACCTGTGGAATTCTGGATCTTCTGGTTTTTGTAACAAAGTAGACACTGATTTGGATGCGACTTTTTGATTTTGGGAGCTAAGAGTCTCAAATTAAAATATGTAAAAAAGTATTCTTAAAATATTTAGTGCTAAAAATATCAAATAGGCCCCCGCTCATGTAGCTCAGTGGATTGAGCATCTGTCTGCAAACCAAAGGGTCGCCAGTTCTATTCCCCAGCCAGGGCACATGCCTTGGATCCGTCCAGGTCCCCAGTTGGGAGCGTGCGAGAGGCAACCACACATTGGTGTTTCTTTCCCTCTCTTTCTCCCTCCCCCTCTGTCTAAAAATAAAATCTTAAAAAAATGCATATATGAAATAGATGAGCTAAACAAATTCTAAATAAAAAAGGTAAACTTATGCAGATAGGAATGTATACATTGTCTCAACCTGACAGGGCCAGTGCTTAGCTTTTTTTAATGGTTCCTGTACTAATGCATTCTCTATGTTTAAATGTTCTATAGCATTTGTGCAGTGTCACTACTCAGAATTTCCTAAAAGCCTTAAAGTCTGGAGTTCATCTGGTGTGGTGATTATCTGGTTTTTAGAAAGTTTTTTCTTTATACTTCCCTGTCATGAGGGCTGTCTCAACAGCCTTCCCTTTTGTAATTTTGTCCCTAGAGGGGAAGGCCATGACCTGTTTTGGCATTTCTCCAGGTCTGGCTGGGTGGCGGTGGGAGCCTGGAGATAGATGGGCCACGCTGTTTGCTGAGAGCTGATGGCACACAGTCCGGGGTCCTCGGTGGATCCCAGCCAGCAGCAGGAAGTCCCACTTCGTGTCCTACTTTAAAGCCCTTTGCCAGGAACGCAGAATGAATTTTTAGTTTGTATTGGTTAAGCTGCAAGGACCAGTACATATGTGCGGAATTTAAGTGATGTGGGCAGGTAAACAAGAAGCTGCACTGTCCCCACCTGATTCCAACCTATCTGCACACTTACAAGATACAGCAGCCACCCAGAGCTAGAGTCTCGGGGAAACGGGTAACACGGGTAAAAACTGTATACATGGGTACCGTAAAAACACACTTGTATCCATATTAACACGCAGAATCCTGTGTTGAAGGGAGTTTTCGTAGTTCAAAGATCTGGATCCAAATTCTATTCAAAGTTCTCCGTCTCTTTGGAGTATGACTTTGAAATGTTACGGAACAATTTTCTGAACCTCCTTCTTCCTTTGTAAAATGGACCGATCAGGATTTCTTATCTCAATAGGTGGTTATGGGAATCAAAGGAGGGAACATGTATGGGCTGGTAAGAGTTAACAATTGCCGATGATGATATATTTCCTATGGATTGTTATTCTCAAAGTTTGTATCTTTCTAATCCATCCTTAGACCTGTAAGTCACAATGGGTTCTATTTCTGCCTTGCAATAAGTGAAATTTGGCTTTGGGTTCCTGAAAGTACGAATGGGTTCTTGGAATCACCCAGTTTTTTCACAGATGGCTCAACTCTCACTTGTCTGTTTGCCCAACAGTGTGCCGTGTAAGAAGTGCGTGGTGGTTGGTAACGGAGGAGTTTTGAAGAATAAGACATTAGGAGAAAAAATTGACTCCTATGATGTAATAATAAGGTAAATATTTCTTATTCCCTAAACCGGAATTGTTTCTAAAGAATGGTTTCCTACTTTAGTACAGCTGTGTTTTAAAAGGAGGAGGACTTGCCTTGATCTTGTGTATACACAGCCTTGCATCTCAGTTGTTGGCTAGAGTAAAGCCTGGATTTCAGGCCATTCGCTTAGCAAATATTTAGTAAGTTCCCTTAATGTGCCAGGCAGTTCTAGCCTCAGGGGATATAACAGTAAGTAAACAATGTTCTTGTTCTCTGTGAAGCGTACATTCTAAAATGAGGATATAAAACAGTAATTAAATAAGGAGATATAACAATAAGTGCCGTACATACAATTAAAAATATGTGAAAATGATTGAGTGGCTACTTCAGGACGGATGACCTCTTTGAGGAGACATCTAAGCTGGACCGAGTGACTAATCAGTGCTAGCCGTGTGGAGGTGAGGGAGAAGCCATGCAGGCAGAGACGGTGTGTCCTGCCGGTCCTCAAAACCCGTGAGGTGGAATGGCGGCAGGCTGGGGGAGAGGGGCGGACAGGCCAGGGTCAGACTTTGTAAGCTAGCATTAGAGCCCGGATTTTACTTTTAGTATGACAGGAAGCGTTTCAAGATTGCTTCCAGGCAGGGAAGCAATCTGATTGGAGTCTTTAAAATATTGTGGCTGTGGCATGAACAATGGAATAGGAGAGACAAGGGTGGAAATGAAGAGGCCAGTTAGGTTGCTGTATACAGGTAGATGATGGCGACTGGGAATGGGGTTGTCTTGGCAGAGTAGGTAAGTGGATAGATTGAGCTGTGTTTTAGAGGCAGTGTTATCAGGACTCGTTAATGAATTAGATGTGAGCAGAGATGGGAATAAAGGAACCAGGGATACCTCTTCCTAGTTTTCACCATAAGAAATTGACGGGATAGTGGCACCATTTACTGAGTTGGGGAAGAGTAGGATGGCAGCAGATTTAGACTAGAATCAAGATTTTGGTACGAACATGATAGGTTTGAGATGCTTATTAGACTTGCAGTGGGTAAGTCCAGCTGGCAGTTAGTTAAACAGGTTAAAGTCTTGATGAGCCTATAAGCTGTATTTAAACCACAGGGTGGGCGAGACTTCCCAGGGAGAGTCTGAGAGAGAAAAGATGGCCCAGAACTGAGCCTTGGAATACTCAGCACGTAAGAGGTTGTACCAGGGAAAAAAGAGTGAGTAAAAGGGATGGAGAAGATCCACCAGTGAAGTAAGAAGAGTCAGGAGAAGGTGATCACACAAGTCAAGTCAAGAGAACAGTGTTTTAAGACAGGCGGAACCACCATGTCCTGTGCTGGTGAGAGGCCATGCAAGACAGGATCGGAGTTCACTCTCGGGTTGGCAACCTCAAGTTCATTGACACTTCTCACAACGCAGACTTGGAGGCATGATGTGGGGAGCAGCCCAGTAGGAGTGGGTTGAGGAGAGAATGATAAGTGAGAAAGTGGAGAAACCAGTATAGGCAACTCTTGAGAAATTTTGCTGTGATCTTGAGAAATGCGATAGTAGCCGGAGCTGGTTATGACATCAAAGGAGGATTTTGTGTTGTTTTCTTTTATGAAGCCAGGAGATTCTAGAACATATTGGTATGCCCACAGAAGTGAATTAAGAGACTGGTGTGGTAAGGAAAGGAAGGAATGGGGTCCAAAGCATAGGTGTTGTTGATTTTTCATAATGAAAAGGACAGCCGGGATTGTGGTTACAGCTCCCAAGAGACCCATAGATGGAGTGGTGGGATAATGAGGACATTTCTGTTTGCTCATTGAAAGGTTGATGTAAGGTCATCATCTGGGGTAAGCTTAGAATAGTCTTTGAAGAGCAGGAATGCTTCATGGGTTGGGGTGGGGAGGGGACGGGAGGCGGGAGGGCACTAGTTTGACCTGGCAACGCCTGTGTGTTTTGCTAGGTTACAAACTGCTGAGGGTTTCTGCACAGTGATGCCACCTTATTTTCTATTTCTTATCTATTTTGAGGAAGCTGCAAAAAGTTGTCCACAAAACAATTTTGAAACAAAGTTCTTTACCTATAATTGTCTTAAACCCGATCACCTAGAGCTACAGCAAGCCCTTGTGGGAAAACGCCATGGGCACATCCTTATGAAAGTCATTTCAAGTGTTGAGACTGTCTTCTTATTACACAGAGTCAGTAGCAAAGAGTAAAATGGCACTTATTCTCCTTTGGAACAATGTTTTGGAAACAGCATCCTTTTTAATGGCATGCCTTCATAGTGTATGCGAAATCTAACCTTGGCTTTGAGCATACACAAACGCAACGAATTCTCTGTGGTTATTTAGTACACTCTACCAATAGATATTCCTTTGGTTGTGGTTGGGTATAATACGGCAATTTTACGTTGTTACTTTATTTCAGAGCATAATGCTTTTGATGGGTCTTCACCTTCAATGTGATTCTTGCCTGTCAGTCACTTAGACACATGTCCACGTCCTACATGACTGTGTAATGCTGGGCAAGTAACTTTCCCTCTCTGAACGTCACGGCCCTTATCTGTAAATTCAAGAGATTTTGTTGGGATGTCTTCCCAGTTCTCTTTTAACTCTAGTACTGCGGTTCTTATGTTCATGTTTGTTTTATTTAGCTTCAGTTTTCCTGGAGGTAAGACTCAATTACCAGTGACCCCCCACAATAAATTTTCAAATACAAATGCAAGTTTCTGCTTTAATCAAGCAGCTGTTTCATAAAAGGGGATTATTTCCTTGGCCGTTACGTGTAAAAGATTGATCGACTGTCTTGTGCCTTCAAAACACTGGGTCCGTGGCTGACAGTTTGTCCTACCCTGACTCTGGGAACTGGGGTGGCAACGGCTCATCCTGCAGCTGGCCTACATATCTTGTTTTACTATCCACAGAATGAATAATGGTCCTGTTTTAGGACATGAAGAGGAAGTTGGGAGAAGGACAACCTTCCGACTTTTTTATCCGGAATCTGTTTTTTCAGATCCCAAACACAACGATCCTAATTCTACGGCGATTCTCACCGCTTTTAAGCCGCATGATTTAAAGTGGCTGCGGGAATTGCTGACCGGTGGCAAAATAGTAAGTTGGCAAAATTGATCTGCCTTTCGATTACCTTCAGGTTCTTTCCCATAAGAAAAGACAACTACAAAGTTTTTTTTTTTTTTATATTCTTACTTTATTTCAGAGCACTAATGGTTTTTGGAAGAAACCAGCCTTAAACCTGATCTATAAACCATATCAAATCAGAATATTAGATCCTTTCATTATCAGAATGGCAGCTTATGAACTGCTTAATTTTCCAAAAGCGTTTCCCAAAAATCAGGTACGTATTTTTCTTCGCACTCTTTCAGACTAAAGCTCTGGCTAGTGTAGACCAGGGGAACCCGAGGGGTCTTGGAAACTATGACAACCAAGACTCACGAGGTGGCTTCTGAGGGCCTCGTCTGAATTACAAAATTAGATACCTGTGGATATGACTTTTGTGTTTTTTCAGGTTGCAAGCAAAAGAGCCTTCAGTGAAGTTTTTATTCTGTCCTTGTGGGGGGCCTTTCTGGGGTCTCCATCTGTACGCCCAGAAGGCTCGTCTCTGATAACCCTGTCTTCAGGGTTCTGCAGCACCGGGGGGCTGGTGGCAGGCTGTGTTCTGAGCAGCAGGACTGGTTTCCGGGCAGTGCATGACTTCCAGGCTAAAGAGAGCGGTCTGAAGCAATCTGTGATAGAAATACCACAGGAGAGCCAGAGGAAAGGTGAGGAAGGACAGTGAGGTAGTCTGGAAATATTTCTGCAGTCACAGAGGAGACACTGGCAGTGAATTCTCAGAAAGTGGTAGTTGCAGCAATACTGACAGTTCTTGAAACTCCCAATTCTTTCGCTAAAAGAAATCTCATTGACTGCGCCGTTTGTAGCCCTGTTTGTCTACAGTCCCTAGAAAACAATGCCTCGATCTGTACGGCGGCTGAGATGTGTTTTGCCTTGAAGCTTCAGTTACTGTGTAACAGACTCTCAAAAGCTGAAATGAGGGTTTTTCTTTATCTTTCTGTAATCAGGGAAAATCCCAAGAAACACATGTCATGGATCCTTTCTTTAGAATGATAAAAATAATTCTAAAGTATTACATGCTTCAAATTAAATAACTTACAGAGGAATATTTTAAAAAAGGACCCCCCTTTTTTCCCTCAATAACTCACATTATCTCCTGAGATTTTTTGCCTTTACATTCTTCTAAACTTCTCTACATATTTATAAACACATACACTTTTTGTTTGTTGAACATAACTGTAATTGTACTATAAATATCATTCGTTCTGCTTTTTCCCTCTATTTAATTAACGATTCCCCTATTTAGAGACATTTAGGTTTGTGCCCAGCTTTTTCCTGTTACTTATAGAGGAAATTTTCTGCACACCTGTATGATTTCTGTAGGACAGGCCCCTCAAAATGCAATTCCCAAGTCAAAAAAAAATTTTTATTTTAATTTAAACCCTGTTTCTTAGTATTGAGAGGAAAGGATAGGTACCTAGCAATTGCTTAGTAATTCTGAGGTGAAAAGGACAGCTTCTGACTGTACGAGTATGTTTTGTAACTTTTCGGCTCTTATTTTCCTGCGAGGTAAGATCAGATTTATCACCTAGCCTCCTAACTCCAAAAGCACAGGAAGGCTCTGATCCGACTTAGAGATGGTACTAGAACGAGTTGTGACTAGGTTCAAGGTGCAGTAAGACGGTGTTCCAGGAGCGACATGAAGACACAGCTGCAGTGCAGAGAGGTCACCCAGGTCAGATGCCATGCACAGCCTTAGTGCACATAATAAAACCTGGTTCTAGAATCATGGAGTCACACTGGTGACATGAACTAGAATAAAGGAAGGACGAAAACCTGTCTGAAATGGATTAAAGAGAACGTGGGACACGAGCAGCAGAGGCGAGTCTTTCGTGAGGTTTTGCTAAAAAAGAGAGCAGAGAAATGGTTGGAAGAGAACATAGGATCGAGGATAGTTTTTGTTCTTTTTTTAAAGGTATGTTTGTATGCTGAAGGAAATGATTCCATAAAGGAAAGCAGTGATGATGAGGGGAGAGAGTGGCTAACCGTAGAAGCAGAGTAGTTGATAGAAGAGATGTGACGAGCATGGTGCACTTGCAGAGGGGTTGCCTGTAGGCAGAAACAGGGACATTGTGTTGAAAATTTGGGTAAAGACAAATGTATATTTGGAGTTGGGAACATGAGGTAGTTTTTATGTGATGGCTTGTTTTCTTAGAAAACTAGGATTAAATTGCTACAGTAGGAAGAAGGCTAGGGCTATTGAGGAGAGGAATAAAATTGTCATCTTAGAGTAGGAATGGGAATTTAGCAGGGATGTAATTGGATTGCTGGACCAGCTGAGTGCCTGCCTGAAACGTGGGTCATAAATGTTACATGTGACCAGGCAAGTATGTTGTTTTCTCGTGTCCTGTTCTGCTGCTTGGGTGTGGGTTTAACCAGCATTAAGATTCTGTCAGGTGTAATACAGGTTCTGTGGGTGACAGGTGCCTGAGAATTGAAGGGAGTAATTATAATGATGAAGTGTCTAAGGTGTGATGAAAGGAAGTCAGGACATGAAGAGACACAGGAGATGGAAACAGTGATGGAATCGATCAGTGAGTGTGGATGGGCGAGTCCTAGGTCACTCACCCGGCAGCCAGGAGCTCCCTTTTCCGGCAGATGGAAACTCATGGTGAAGTCACAGCAGTGCACGGGGTAAAGGAAACTTGTGCAGCAGGCCGTTGGGCTCTCTTTGCCGCCTGGCGCTCGCTTGATTTGTATTGTGCTTCCTGTTCTTTTCCTTCCTCAAAGTCATAATTAATCACATGTAATTTCCATGGGCTCTGTAAAAAATATTTAATCAAAAGGAAATCTCCTTGGATTGTTATGATAAAACTTTGGTGTGGCTCAGTAGTTGGGTTTCATTCTGCAAAGTTAAAGGTTAGATTCCCAGTCAGGGCACATGCCTGGGTTTTGGGTTCAGTCCCCTGGTTGAGGTGGCTATGAGAGGCAATCAATCGATGTTTCTCTCCCTCTCTTTCCCTCTTTGTCTAAAAATAAATAAATAAATAAATAAATATAAACCAACCCTTTGATATACTTTGTTTATGCCTGTGAAGGCCATGCTACTAAGAATTAAAACTTTGAATGCCAAGATCCTCCTGTCAAACACCTGTTATAGCACATTTTCTGAATATATGTGTACATGAAGGCAATGCTTTTTTTTTTAAAGGTTTTGTTTTTTGTTTTTTAAAAAAGATTTATGTATTTATTTATTTATTTTTAGACAGAGGTGAAGGGAGAGAGAGGGAGAGAAACATCAGTGGGTGGTTGCCTCTTGCATGCCCCCCACTGGGGACCTGGCCCGCAGCACAGGCATGTGTCCTGACTGGGAATCGAACCAGCAACCCTGTGATCTGCAGGCCGAGGCTCAGTCCACTGAGCACACCAGCTGGGGCTCTTTTTTAGTTTTTAAATTAATATAGATCCAGTTGAGACTGACATTATTACGCATATATCTGGAATCCTTGTTTTCTAGTCAGATGCTTACTAGTACAACTTATCACTGAAATTACTTGGTTAAAGTTAGTCTTTCCCTAGACCTTGTTAAATTATAAGATTTATAAAATTAGGATACCCACATATGCTTTGGAAACAAGTATCTCATTTGGATTTTAAGAAAAATTTTAACTTTCTTCCCAGAAACCCAAACACCCAACGACAGGAATTATTGCCATCACATTGGCATTTCATATATGTCATGAAGTTCACCTTGCTGGTTTTAAATACAACTTTTCTGACCTCAAGAGTCCTTTGCACTACTACGGGAATGCCACCATGTCTTTGATGAATAAGGTAGAGTGAGTGAGTGAGTGAGTGAGTGTGTGTGTGTGTGTGTGTGTTTAATCTTTGATTTTTAGAGTTGGAAAGCCTATTTTCTCTCTTCTCACCCTGTCATTTTACTGAGGGAAGATCTTTTAAGAGGTTGAGGACTTGATAAAGGTTACAGTTACCCAGTGCAGAAATTAGGGCTCAAGTCTAGAGTTTTTGCTACAGTTGCAATTCTCAGTTTGTGGGCCTCAGACCCTTGTGAGAATCGATTATTGTCAAGCACAGTCAACCCCATATAGGGACCAAGCTGTATCTTAGATACTGTATCATATTTGCACTATTTAAATATACATATAGACAATCTACTGTTGGAGATGTTACAGATTCACCTAAAAACATTGCCATTTCCATAGTAATTATTTTCATTTGTTTTTTCAGTTAAGTAGACAAGAAGGTCTATAACATTTTAACTCCATGAAAGAATCTTTAAGGCCAGAAAGGCTACATTCTTTTACTAGTATATCATGTTTTTCTTGAATTAGGGATCAATGGTAGTTGATTTGATTCTTCAAATTTTTATTTAATAGACTGGGAAGGAGTTTTCTATTTTCCTGATTTTAATTTAGATTAGTGGCACATCACAAGTGACAGGATTAAGATGTTATCTGTACATTTTTAATACTGAAATATGATTTCTATAAAGTATATGGATATATCCCATGAAATCAGTCACCTTAAATCATCATCTCCAAATGCTTTGTATGCTGAAGAAATGGTGTTATTCAGGGTAGGTCTTAATGCTGACTCTGTTTTTGCCCTCCCGTGCAATGTCAGACCAACGCTTGAGTAGTTAGGGGTATGGTACACACTTCTGCTCGTTTCTTCCCAGCCCTAGTCTTTCCTGCAGCACATTTGGTATTTCCTGTCATCTCAAGAACAACACATGTGAACACCTAAGAAACATTTGGATGCTCATCAGCAGAACAATTTTTTTAAACATGAATTCCAGGTGATGATTTTACCAAAGTGATCAACCCGTTTGGATTTACAATTTTGGTTTCTAGACTTCTACCATGATTCAGTAGACCAGGGGATGATGTGAGGGAGCCTCTACTTATGATGGTTCAACTGGAAAAAGTGGATTTTAGGGAAAGCTCTGACACAAGAATGAGTGAAGAACCACCAGTTAGAAAGGTTAACGAAAGTTAAGTCCATGCCACTTGTTATATTTGAGGTTTTCATTCAGAAGGTTTTTGGGTTTTTTTATAGATAGAGCATATTCTACTGCTGCTGTTATCTGAGACTGGGATGAATGATGATTTTATTTTACTTTTATTTTCTAGAGTGCATATCACAATGTGACTGCTGAGCAGCTCTTTTTGAAGGACATTACAGAGAAGAACTTTGTAACCAACCTGATTCAAGATTGACCCTACAGAGAAATTAATGCTAACAGTATAGATTTATTTTTATACTGCAATTTTTAGTTTATTTTTAAATGTATGTACTTGTCAAGGAATGATGTACAGGGTCCGACAGAAGTAACGCCTGCTTGAGTGTGGTTGGTAGAGTAATAATATGCGTGTAGTAATTTATAGTTTTAATTTGAACATTTCACCTAAAATCTCATGGGGTGTGCTTAAGTGTTCTGTTACAGAATTACATGCTTATGATTTTGTAATGAAAGATTTTGTAACAAAAAGGGGCGTTATTTGTGCTGGACCCTGTATATTAAGCTTGTTGCTGCCTGGTGATTCATAACCACCAGTTTAATTTCTATGACTATATTTAATTTATGAAAACCAAGAGATATTAAGATATCAGGGAAATAAACTGTAATTGCATTTAAAAAATAAGCTAGATTTGAGGTGTTTTTAAACATCTTTTTAGTTATTTCATCTTAAACTTCTGAAGGGATGCGATTTCCTAGTAAGGGAATTTAAATTCACTGCAACAAATGGAAGTACAAGACGATATATTTGGCTGCTATAAACTGGGCAGAACTGGCAGGTGGCTGTGCCTTGATGTGGCAAACTGGAAGCGCTTCAGGCCTGTATCTGGGTGGCTGTTCGGTTTCTTTTTGTTTTATTTAAGGAAACTGATTTGAATTTTAAACCAGCTCTGAATACGGCAGCGTGGATGGTAGTGGAAACTGAAGATTATAGTAGCATATTTGTCCTGCGATTAAGTACACCATGATTATAATGAGTGATTAGGTAGAATGAAGATGGTATTTTTGTTTTTAAGTGGAAGGAAATAGGCTAAACATGAAATTCTAGGTGAGTAAATAACCAAAGAATGCAGTTACTAAAGTCTCATGACTACATTATTTCAAAGGAATAAAGTTTATACAAAGCAACTGAGTTAGACACGCTCGAGGAGAAAATTCTTAAACTTTGTATGTTGCCTAGTTGAATTCCTTAAATTGAAAAGTTTACTGTTTAAAGTAAATTAGAAAGATGAAAAAGGCATAAGGAAGGAACCCCTTAAGAAGAAGAGTCAAGGTATTATTGGTTTTAAATGGTAGTTTCAAATGAAAAGCTCCCCTGGCTACTTGAGAGTTCACCAGAGAAGAATCCTACAAGTTGCAAACAAGCCAGTCCCTACAGATGTGGTGAGCTGGCCTCCCCTCCTATTTTAACGAGTATGGCTAAAGGCTACGGTGGGGCGGAGTGCGGCTAAGTGGTGACGGAAAAGGGAAGAGAACAGAAGTTATAAGAATGATGGAATGAAAAGCTATCAGAAGAGATATGAGTTGAACTAGTTAGTATCTTTTGAATAACTATCTCTAGGAGACATGGAAGTTACTGAAAACCAAACTGCCTCTGTAAAGAAAGTGTATAAAGGGTGAAATATTAGATCAGAAATAGGAATAAATGAAGTGCTTACAAAGCAGGGTAAGGGGAGAAAACTAGTTGATTGAACCCAGACGTAGACATTAAATATGGATGGTGTTCTGTTAATGGCATACTTTGCACGGTACCAGTTTCATGTGATTCTTCCAATAACTTTGAGGTGGAAAAAGCAGGTACCAGAGTGGAGTCCATGTGTTCGGTGTGACCTTTCCCACCTACCACACAGCCAGAGGCTGCAGCTTGGCTGTTGAAGTTCAGTTCGATGTGAAGAAATTCCAGCTTCAACAAGGACACTGCTGGCTACAGAAAAAGTTAAAGTCAAAAACCAATGGTGGCATTTCTAAATGTTACTGTGTGCACTGTAATATTGGCTATAAAATTTTCTGACTGATGTTAAAATTGAGTAATCTGGCATTTTGTGTAGTATAAGGGAGGGGTACAAACCCCAAGGTGGTTTTAATTAAGCCAAAAACATAAAAAAGAAAAATCTGAGCAAGACACATATATATACAATTTATTAAAACACATGAACACATTAAAATCTCACTGTTTATACAATCTAAATTCTAGCAACATATACAAATACTGAGTGACTACAGTACATGCCGAGGTAAGAAAAGTACATTCTGGGAGAATATCACTGACACTCAAGCCATTTTTATTTCCAATATGTATTTCAATGTGTTTTGTTTCCACCCTTCCTAGTGCCAAAAAGGGGGGGCGGGGAGGGAGAGAATAGATGAAGAAACTAGTCACAAGTTGGATTAAACGAGAATTGGTGCCACACACGACCTAAAAAGTATTTTAATAACCATCCAACTCTTAATTTAGATTTTGCAGTTTATGGACTTCAAGTTCAGAACTGAAAGGCAGAGCTAGTAGGTAACTTTCAGGTAGAGCTTCATGGATTTCATTGATTCTCTTAGAAAAGTCTGAAAAGCATAATCTATTAGCTCTGTCTAATGGTATCATCTGACATGGTGTTGCCATAGCCCTTTTGCTCTCCAGATAACACTGTGGAGCCAAGGCAGTAAGTTCAAGCTTTGTTACTTCCCATGGAATTATAGCCACATTCATGTTTAGATGAGCTCACTTTCCTGCTCCTCCCCCTGTGGGGGGAAGGGCAAGTGTATACACAACCTCATATTTCCAATTACTGTATAATTTCTCTACTAGAACCATTCATCAGCGAACTAAACCCATTGTTCAATGCAAAGTGCAAACAGTGAAACGTGAACTTAAATAACTGGACTAGACCCTGCATACAAGAGGATCTGTTTGGATTTACAGCTTTTAATAAAATATAAGTCAGCATTCACAATATCTTATCTTTAACTGTGCTGGTTCCTAAGATCAAGTAACATTGAAGTCAGTGTAATTTTATGAAACATGTAATGGCCACACTTGGTGCACCATTGTCTGATTCTATTTTTATAAGTGTATTAATAGGAAAAACATTTAATTCAATAAACCACAGTGACTTAAGTCTTTTACATGTTTCAAGCAAAGAATAAAAATTCAAGGAAATTTTGTAAAAAATCGTTGCTTTCACATTTTCAGTTGTTACTTGATTGTCTCCAAAGCTGTATATATATATATATATATATCAGATATATATATGTAGTTAAAAAAAACCCCCAAAACACCAAACCCTAAAACTCTACTATGAAAACAAACTAAAAGTACAAAACCAGAACAACCCTTTGTATCAGGCTCAGCTCTTCATTTGGAAAGTAAAATATACAAAAGTAGTAAAAACTAGATATTTGTAAAAATCATTGGCAGTTCAAGGACAGCACAGTGGCGACATGAATCAAGTCTTAAAACATGCATCGTTTAAGAAAACATTAGCTTCTCAAAAAAAAAAAAAGTTCCATGGGAAAAGTAGGTGCACACCGTTACACAAAAATAGCAAGCATCTTTGGGAAGATGAAATAGTCACCGAAAACATTTCTCTTAAAGCTTCAGGTACACGATTTTAGGAAAAGTATATTCTCTCTGTACTAAGGATGAATTAAAAAAATAAAGCAATTGGTTTACTCTCTTCCCACCTGAAAGGGGATGACTGCATTAATACATGTGCTTTACACATTCATGTTTTAATAAAAGTTCAACACCTGTGCTTTTCATTTCAAATATTTTGAAACAAAATATGTATTGGTTTTTCTATGAATAAAACTATGCCTCATAGTGTGTTGGGAAAAGCAAAAGCAAATGAAAATGAAACCAACAAAGTCAAGTAGAGGGCAGGGAGGCTGAAGAAATAAACAGTTCTAGTTTGAAGCAATGATTTAGAGTACTGATACACTCATGGAAGCAACAAATGAAGACTGTTCACCTTTAGTCGAATTTAGCAAATTCTGGCAACAACATAATCTGGTGGCCCAGGCCAAAAGAAATGACTTGGACCTGATGGAAAAGTACATTTCTATTAAGTCTACAAATTAAAGTTTAAGAAGAAGGAATGTTGAATTTTAATCACACAGTCAGCTTATGTCATGTTGCCAGTCTAAAGACATGAAACATGGTTTTAACATTACAGGCTGCTGGTAAGCTGCAGACAATTCCTATTTCACTGACCTAAAACTAGTTCTGGGCAAGTGGTGACAAACAAGTCGCCTGGAGGTACCAAGAACTACACATGAAAGGTCACGTGCTAGGCTGCTGTAACATCCCTTCCCTAGGTATGATGCAACACAGAGAACCACTCACACCTCTCACCACACAGACGGGGCACAAACACACAGAGCTGAAGAATACATGTTGGGTTTACAGATCTTATAATAATTTATGGGACACTGAAATTAAAGTTTTTAAAAATTTAAAAGTAAAAAAATACCTTGAGATTCAAAGAAAAAAAATCTACCTGCACATAAAACGAAAGAGCAAATTCAGGTTACTTTTTTTAAAAAATAATTTATATGACTTCTGGAGAATGATTTTGTCTTTTACTGTGATAAATACTAAGTGGGTCGTGTTTACAGTGTCTACTTGGAGGCCCTCAAGTTTTCACAACCCTCCTAGGAAAAATCCCATTGCAAATAAAGTTGGAGGGGAGGGAGAGCACCTCTTTTCTAGCTTTTTTAAATTGCCAATTTCCGGTTTCCACATAGAAAAATAAACTTAAACATCTGAATTCATGAGCTTTGATAAAGCAAGAATCACCTGAAAAAACTCAAAACATTTTATAAACACAAGAATGGGGCTGGCTGCCACGGGTCTCAGGTGAACAGCAGGGATGAGACCAGGTCATGTGCCATGAGCATCGAAGTACTGAAGGATGTCAAAAAGAAACAAACACGCTGCTCAATACAGGTCAGAGTTTCTCACCTAGAGCTCTCCGAAGGAAAAACGGACAAGTGCATATGACTGCAATCAAAGCAATGGTTATAACACTCATTATTATTTTTTAAAAATCCAGAAAGCAGTATAGGAGTAGGAGAGGAGGAAATCATGGCAGTACCCACCTTTCACAAGGAGCAGAATTTCAAGCCATTAGGCATTTCAAGAACAGTACCATGCGCTGTTGCCAGTCAGGCTTACAAAGCCACCTCTTGAATTTATCACATGTACCTGCAGCATTGGTAATAAATACTTACTCTCAGTGATTTTTAATTTCTTTGAAGTGCATAGTAGGGAGCTTCTTCTGTGTTAAAAATAGTGTTTTACAGTAGTAACAAACAGGATGTTCAAAACTTAATAGGCAAGCAGTAAGTGTGCCACAGTAACATTTTTAAAGCAAGATGACAAGATTAGTAGTTTCCTGTACCTCGGTCATCCCATTTCCCCCAACGACATTCATGACAGATATGTAGTACATTCTATATATTACTACCACTAATAGGAAAAAAAGGCCATGTGCTTTTAAAACGGTGCTTTGTAAAAAACATCATCACCTTCAAAGGATTTCTTCAGAAACACCACTGTCATCATTCCTCCCTGTTCCCGATACCTCCTGTGTGCTCTGTGGCACCTGGTACACCAATTCATCTGGGGCACTGGGACCCGGCTTCCCACCTTTTGGGGTATCATACTGGGCCCGGGCTGAGGAGCAGCTGTCAGTCCTGGAGAGAAGAGTGTTGTATGCTCCCACTAAAGGAGGAGGTTGATTCCCTGTAGCTTTGAAAGTGGACGTTGAGGGCAGGCCAACTGAAGCTGTGGTGTGCCCTGATATATCCATGACAATTGGGGTGGCGTACTCCGGCCCAGTAATCGGGAGTGGTTCAGCGTAGGCATGATAAACTTCTTGCACTGGGGAGTTGTAAGGGTCGAGGTCAGCATAGCCTGTTTCTTTTCCTTCTTCTGGTTTAAAGGTAGACCTCTGATGAAGTGTGCCAACAATTCCTCCCACAAGCGGCTGCGCATACTCTGTGGATATTGCAAAAGACAAACAACAGAAGTTACCTCACTAATACAGGGCTTATACAATTCGAGGCGGAAGGCTCAGGCTTACGCCAAAAGCAAACAGTTCTTCGTGGAACTTTTGTTGCTATCAACACAGACACTGTAAGAACCAACTTCAAAATTAAAATGAAGGTGTTATCTTGTATAATATTAGAACGTTAATATGCTAGAAAGCCTCATTCGTGTAATTTTACGTAAAGACTGTTTGTATATGTTGTTCAGATATATAGGCAGTATTTTCATTGGAAAAGAAATTTTCCATTATTTGAATATTAAAATATAACGTGAGGGAATATTTATAATAAATACATACCAGTTAATATGTTAAATACTCTAAGTCCTGCTGTATCTTTCCTGCTCATCTTTTAACATATCTATATGCCCAATTAAAACCAAAAAATTTCCAGGTAAACAGACAAAAAAAAATGCCCATAGTTTTTAGAAATGAATGTCCCAATTTTATGGCTAGAACATCCAAGCCACAGAAATGACCTCTCATTATCATCTTTTTTAAAAGTGGCCTACCTTCTGAAAACAGCTGATCTATCACACATGAAAAAGATAAAAGATACTGCAAATTTCAAAGCACTTTACAGCAAGCGTAGCAGTTTCTCCCTCTACCCACGGCTGAAGCTGCCACGTAGTTACCTGCAGAGTCAGTTTGCAGCATTGTGGTGACCTCTCTCGGACTCAAGTGGTTAACCTCACTACTGCTATAGCGAACTGGTGTTTCCTCGTGTTCCACCGATTTGGAAGGGAGGAACTGCTTCATTCCTTTCCACCAACCTTCACAGTGATGGTAAGCAAAAGAGACAATTAAATACAAACCTGTGTCTGAAATTATTACAGTATATGAAGAGAAGTCCTGTTGCATTTAAGCCATTTCTGCAACAAATATTTATACAAACTAGCCTTTATGCTCAAGCTTCTTCTTTTTTTTAATCCTCACCTGAGGGTGTTTTAAAATTGATTTTAGAGAGAGAAGAAGGGAGAGAGACATAGAAACATCGATGTGAGAGGAAAACACTAATAGGTTGCCTCCCGTATGCACCCCAACTAGGGATCAACCCTGCAACTATGTGCCCTGGGCAGGGATCAAACCTACGACTTTGTGGTGCACAGGACAATGCTCCAACCAGCCAAGGCCGAGCTACTTTTTTCATTGTGGTAGAATACACATAACATACAAGTTATCACCTTAACCACTTTTAAGTGCACAGTTCAGTGGTATTAAATACCTTTACGCCGTTGTGCAACCATTTCCATCTTGTACAACTGAACTCTTTAACTATTAAAACAATAACTCCCTTGTTTTCCCTCCACCCAGCTCCTGGTAACCACCATTCTACTTCCCGTCTTGATGATTTTAACTGCTCTAAGTACCTCGTATGAGTGGAATCATACAGTATTTGTCTTTTTGTGAATGGCTTACTTCACTTAGCACAATGTCTTTAAGGTTCACCCATGTTGTGGCATAGTACAGAATTTCCTTTTAAAAAAGGAATACTATATTCTCCGGCCAAGACGGAGGCATAGGTAGACACACTCTGTCTCTTCACACAACCAAAAGAAGGACAACAACAAATTTAAAAACAAAAAATAACCAGAACTGCCAGAAAATCGAACTGTATGGAAATCTGACAACCAAGGAGTTAAAAAAGAAACTCATTCAAAGTGGCAGGAGGGGCGGAGACCCGCACCCAGGGTGCAGAGGACGCAGCAAGGCAGCAGCTGGCAGACCACGGTGGGCAGGCAGTGGCTGTGGACCAGGCGGTCCCACATTTGTGGGCAGATAAACTGGGAGGAACAACTGGGGAGTGAGAGAGACGTGCAACCCAGGGTATTGGCGCAAGAAAGAAAGCCTCACAGCTTCCACTGGTAAAAACCTGTGGGGGTTGCAGCAGCAGGAGAAATGGCCAGTCCCACAGGAGAGCTCGTTTGAGAGACCAACAGGGTCCTAGAAAGTACACAAACCCACCCACCTGGGAATCAGCACCAGAAGGGCCCGGTTTGCTTGTGGGTAGCAGGGAAAGTGACTGAAAGCCAGCCAAGAGCCAAGCAAGCGGCATTGTTCCCTCTCGGACCCCTCCCCCACATGCAGTGCCACAAGGCAGTGACACGGGTTGCCCCCCGCCCCGCAAATATGTAAGGCTCCGCCCCTCACAACATAATAGGCGCACTGAGACAAAAAAATATGGCCCAAAGGAAAGAACAGATCAAAGCTCCAGAATTAGAACTAAGCGATGAAGAAATAGACTAACAGATGTAGAGTTCAAAACACTGGTAATCTGGACGCTCATAGAATTGGTGGAGTGTGTTCGCAATATGGAAGAAAAAGGAAGGTGTGCAAAGTGAAATAAAGAAAAATATACAGGGAGCCAACAGTAAAGGGAAGAAAACCGGAACTCCAATCAACAATTTGGAGCAGAAAGAAGAAACAAACATTCAACCAGAACAGAATGAAGAAAGAATTTTAAAAAATGAGGAGAGGCGGAGGAACCTCTGGGACCACTTTAAATATTCCAACATCTGAATCATAGCGGTGCCAGAAGGAGAGGAGGAAGAGCAAGACATTGAAAACTTATTTGAACAAATAATGAAGGAGAACTTCCCCAATTTGGTGAAGGAAATAGACATGCAAGTCCAGGAAGCTCAGAGAGAGTCCCAAAGAAGTTGGACCCAAGGAATCACACACCAAGGTACATCCTAATTACATTACCTAAGATTAAAGATAAGGAGAGAATCTTAAAAGCAGCAAGAGGAAATGAGGCAGTTATGTACAAAGGAGTTCCCATAAGACTATGAGCTGATTTCTCAAAAGAAACCTTACAGGCAAGAAGGGGCTGGAAAGAAGTATTCAAAGTCAAGAAAGACAAGGACCTACATCCAAGAATATTCTATCTGGCAAAGCTATCATTTAGAATGGAAGGGCAGATAAAGTGCTTCCCAGACAAAGTAAAGTTAAAGGAGTTCATCATCACCAAGCCCTTATTAAATGAAATATTAAGGGGACCAATCTAAGAAGATGACGATGATCAAAACTATGAACAGTAAAATAACAACAAATTCACAACTATCAGCAACTGAACCTCAAAAAACAAAAACAAACTAAACAAATTTCTAGGACAGGAACAGCATCACAGATATGAAGATCACATGGAGGGTTATTAGCGGGGAGGGGGAGGGTAGAGAATGCGGTTAAAGGTACAGGGAATAAGAAGCATTAAGCGGTAGTTACAAAATAGTCAGGGGAAGTTAAGAACAGTATAGGAAATGGAGAAGCCAAAGAACTTGTATGTATTACTCATGGACATGAACTAAGTAGGGGGAATGCTGGTGGAGGTGCAGTGTGGAGGGGAATAAAGGAGAGAAAAAAATGGGGCAACTGTAATAGCATAATCAATAAAATATATTTTAAAAACAGAAAAAAGGAATAATATAAATCGGGGACATCTGTAATGGTGTTAACAATAAAAAATTTTTTAAAAAGAATGAATAATATTCCACTGCACATATATACATTACATACACTCTCATCAGTCAGTGTTTCTACATTTTAACTGTTGTGAATAACGCTGTGATGAAAATGGGTGTAGAAACATTTGAGACCTTGCTTTTAATTATTATAGGTATATACCCAGAAGTGGAATTGCTGAATCATATGGTAGTTTTATTTTTAATTTTGGGGGGAACCACCAGTGTTTTGCACAGCAGCTGTAACTTTTTACATTCCCACTGACAGTGCACAATTTCTAGTTTCTCCACAGCTTCACCAGCACTTGTTTTGATAGAAGCCATCCTAATGGGCGCTGAGTGGGGTGGTTCCTCATTGTAATTTTGATGTGCATTTCCCTAAAGATTAGTGACACTGAGCATCTTTTCATGTGCTTATTGACATTTTTATATATTCTTTGGAAAAATGTCTATTCAAGTCCTTTGCCTGTTTCTGCATTGAGTTGTTTGTTGTTGAGTTTCAGAAATTCCATACATATTCTAAGTATTAATCCTTCATCAAATATATGATTTGCAAATATTTTCTTCCATTCTGTGGATATTTTCCTCCATTCTGTGGATATTTCCTTTTTACTCTGTGGATAGTGTCTTTTGATACACAAAATTTTAAAATTTTCATGAAGTCAAATTGTCTATTTTTTCTTGTTATCTGGGCATTTGGTGTCATATCAAAGAAATCAATGCCAAATCCAATGTTGTGAAGCTTTTGTCCTACATTTTCTTCTAAGAGCTTTAGTTTTTAGGTCTTATATTTTGGTCCTTGATCCATTTTGAGGGAACTTTTGTATACGGTGTTAGGTTAGAGTCCAACTTCATTCTTTTGCATGTGGATATCCAGTTTTCCCAGCACCATTTGTTGAAAAGGCAGTCCTTTCCTCAATGAATAGTCTGGACACCCTTGTAAAAAATCATCTGTCCGTATTTGTGAGGGCTTATTTCTGGGTTTTCTCTTCTGCTCTGTTGGTCTGTATGTCTCTCTTCATGCCACTATCATACTGTTCCCCCCACCACACAACAGTTTTGATTACTGTTGCTTTGTAGTAAGTTTTAAAATCAGGAAGTATCAGTCTTGCAATTTTGTTCTTTTTGAAGATTGTTCGAGCTATTTGGATTGCCTGAATTTTAGGATGGATTTTTCTAATTCTGCAGAAATATCACTGGGATTGTGATGGGGATTCTTACTGAATCTTTCTGTAGTAGTGATGTTAACAATATTAAATCTTCCAATCCCTGAATATAGCATGTATTTATTTTTTAAAATTTCTTTTAGCAATGTTTCCATTGTATAAGTCTTTTACTTCCTTGGTTAAGTTAATTCCTAACTATTTTGCTCTTTTTGATGCTATTATCAATGCAATTGTTTTTGTAATTTGTTTTTCAGGTTGTTGATTGATTGTGCATAGAAATACAACTGATTTTTATATGTTGACTTTGTATCCTGCCACTTTGCTGCATGTATTTATTAATTCTAATAGTTTTTTGTCATGGAATCTTTAAGGTTTAGTTCTTCAAATTTTTGGTAGAATTTACCAGGGAAGCCATCAGGTCCAGGATTTTTCTCTGTTGGGAGATTTTTTATTAACAACTCAATCTCTTTAACTAGCCTAGGTCTATTCGAATTTTCCATTTCTTCATGATTTAGTCTTGGTAGGTTTTGTGCTTCTCAGAATTGATCCACTTCATCTAGATTATTCAATTTTTTGGTGTACAATTTTTCATAGTATTGTCTTATAATCCTTTGCATTTCCATAGACTTGGTAGTAACTTCTATTCTGATTTTAGTAATTTGAGTCTTCTCCCTCTTTCTCAGTCCGTCTAGCTAAAGGTCTATCACTTCTGTTGGTCTTTCTGAGGAATCAACTTTTGGTTTCATTGATTTCCTCTATTGTTTTCCTATTGTCTATTTTGTTTATCTCTGCTCTAATCTTTATTATTTCCCTCCTTCTGGCAGCTTTAGGTTTAGTTTTTTCTTCTTTTTCCAGTTAAGTTGTTCAAGGTTATTTTTTTGCTTTGATAGAATAGTCAGTGTAAAGCAGAATATAGTAGAATTATCTATCAAAAGTATATACAGAGGCAGATCACTAGCCAGATACAGTTTGTCTGTGGTAAGGGTGGCTTTTAATGTTTTTTCCCCCAAAACAATACTTTCCAAGGTCCACCTTGGGGGGCTAACAGCATGTCATCAGCACATACCACTGCTCTTTTCTACCCTGGTCACAGTGGTGAACCCTTTTGGCTCCTAGGAGTTGTCCCAGTAGTGAGTCTGAGAAGTGGAGACCTGCAGGCCTCTGGTGTAGCTTGCAGCAATCTGCCACCCGCTGCACGGAGCTGGAATTCAGAAGATGACAACTCAACATGGCAGAGGTGGCAGACTTCACGGGTTTCTACACTGCAGGACTCCACCCAGTAAACACCCACAGCAGAGCGACAAATACACACTGTTACTAGGACCCAAATCCTTTGCTTCTTTTACAGTGTTCACAGGGGCCGCAAAGAAGGCGGGTCTCCTCAAGAGAAATAGATACATGATAAAAACCAGACAAGTTTTCCAGAAGAGACAGAATTCCTTTTCGTTTCATTGCTTAGTGGCTAGAAAAGATTTAATTGAAGAGTAAAAATGAACAGAACAGAGGAGGAATGTGTTTTCTAACAGTTCTGAGGAGTTTAAGTGGGCCTGAAAACAACTTTCCTTTCACTATCACCACCTGGAGGGGAGGGACTTCCTGCTGACAGAAAGAGATGCAAAGTCATGAGTTACCTGCCCGGTCCCAGTAAGGTAAATCATAGGTGCCTTCAGTTTTTTTCTTTCTGGAAAAATACAGAAAAAAGTTAGCAAATAGAGTGAACTCACTAGTAAGACAGCCCTGAAACTGCAGAATAAACATCATGGTTAATAATTAGCCAAGAGTACACATTTCTGATCTACTCGACAGAGTCCTCTATTTCATTTGACTTTGTCAAGGTTCATAAATTCTGGATTCTCAATAAATATTAACTGTCTCCTGAGAGAGTTATCTCATTACCCAACTATTTCAAAAGGAATAAAGAAATTTTAAAAAGGTTCGATCTGTAGGTACAAAGACTGAATCAAATCAAAGATCCAGTCCTAACCTGTGGGTTTTTATGGTGAAATCACAGAAGGTCTGATTTGGTTTCAAATACAAATTTCACAGAATAACAAAAATCCCCACACTTTCTTCTCACTGCAATTTTTCTAATTTCCTGCTTTTCATCTATTGTCCCCTGTCCCAGAGAAGTTTCAAGTGTCATATATCCTTAATTGTATAGACTAAATTCCCCCAACCATCCAAGATAAATCAACTCTGTCACTCACAGTGACAAGTAGCTGAGGGAAGAAAACAGGATTCTCCAGGCCTGAAAGATGAGGGCCCTATGTACAACACAGAAGATTCTTCCCAGTCTACCCCTCAGAATTCTTACATATCCTCCCCATCCCCAGAAGAAAGCTCCCATTCCTCTGTTCAGAATTACTATCTATCAAGAGCCTTTTACGAAGGACAGTTTCTGATTCAAGGATGTAAATCTAGTTAAAATTAATGCTTTGCAAGCTAGAGAGAAAGCAGACAAATACCAGTGCATAAAAGAGGGCAAGATGGTTATCTGATCTGCTCAAGACCACAAATGTGGCTTTCCCAAAGAGCCCAAGTTATGTGCTTTTCCTACTTGTAAACTCTTCTCCAGTATTAAACTACGCTTATATTATTGATATTAAAGACTTCCTTATTTTAGAGTTTGACTGTATTTAAAATGAAACATTTCATTATCCCAAAGTACAATGTAAACTTTGTGGGAGAGATGGTAGGTGCTGAAGGGGTCAATCAAAAACTGCAATATAACATTAAAAGGCTGGTTTAAGAGTAACTTTTCTCCTTGAAAATCCTCAAATTACCATAAGACTTCTAAATAAAAGGAAATCAACAATCTTTTCTAAATGGAAGTTAAATGCCTTATATAGCTAGGACAAATAACTGAATGGTATGATTATTAGCCAAGGGTTGTACTATAAAAGTTTATATACTCTCAAAGCTTCGGGTTATTTATTCATTACATGTCAAGTGGTTAGAACAGTGTTTGGCATGAGTTAAGGTCTCAACAGATGCAGCTGTTTTAATTATTCTCCTCCTCGCTATTTTCCACAACCCTTTAATAATGTCTCCTCCTTTACACCTTCTCGTGAAGCGAGCCGTCAGCAATTTCAACCACCATGCTCAGAAGTAACATCAATTCTGTAGCTCAAGACCTTCTGTCTTGAAGAGACATGTGTTCCATCTGCCTCTTGGGAGTCCGAATGTCCACAGGGTTCTTTAGTTGCCATCCCAAAGTGATCTCAAGACTTGCTTCCTACAGCCCTCTCACCAATTCTGTTCCTCAACCCTCACTCCCACGTCCCTGTGCTTTAACCACAGTGGACTTGACTTCATTGACTGATTATGTGTTCAGAGGCAGCAGCGGTTAAGAGCATGGGCTCCGCATCTAGGTCCAAATCCCCACTCTGCCACGTACTGGCCAGGTGACCTTGGGCAAGTTATTTATGCTCCCTATCTCACTTTCTTCTTCTTCTGTAAAATGGGATTTGTAACAGTACTTTTTTCACAAGTTGTTTTGAGGATTGAATTAATTAAAACATGTAATGCATTTAGAATAACACCTAAAATCAGCATTTAGGTTTTTATAAAAATTAACTGTTGCTGTTCTCATTGTTCTTGTCGTTGCCGTCCAGTTCCCTGGAAGCATCATCAGTTTCCTTCCTGGACTCCCCTAATGCCCTCATGCTAATTTGCTGGGTTTCTGCTTAGACAGCCTCCCAATACCATGAATCTGGGATCCACTGGGATTCACGCTGGCTCCATGGCCGACAGTCTTCTGCACTGTATTGTCTTCTATTCTGTGAATTTTAGAGTTCATCCCTCAATACTTGGCACAGGGTAGGTCCTCGAATACTTCTTGAATTGCCAAACAAAGGAAGTCATTCTCTTGCTCCACCAAACCTGTCCCTTCTGCTGTTACCTCAACTCATGACATCGCTACTGGTCTAACGACAGAAGCCAGAAACTTCAGACCTAGATCCTGCCTCTACCTCCTTGACATGACAGCCAGTCATGCATCCTGCTGATGACAACGGGACATCTCTCCCTCTCCATCTCTCCCTCTTTTCCAGAATTACTGTGATATATTCTTGCCCACCCTGCTTAGTTTCCTAATTCATCTTTCTGTCTCTTCTAGTCTCTCCAATTCACTCTGCAAAACTCCTGCCACTACTTTTCTACAATCATCTGATAATACCACCTGTGTGCTTAACACACTCCAATGATTTCCCATGTACAGAATGAAGTCCAAATTTCTCTCTCTCAGAAAGCTATCCTTGATCCTGACCCAGGCTATATTTCCAGGGTTCTTTCTCAGTGCTCTCCTGTGCCAAACCCCACGAGCTGACTTGCTCTTCTGCCTACATCCCACATCTCTGTGCCTTTGCTCAAGCAGTTCCGTTCGGTCTGGTCCATTCTTGACCTTCCATTATCTAGCCAAATCCAATTCCTTCTTTTCAGAAAAACATACTCTTTTCTGAAGAAAAGATTTCAGAAAATGCTCAGGGTTCTTGCATTTGTGTTCCCTGGCACTTCATAAATAACGCATCAAACTATATTATAGTTTTTCCCTTTGTGCCAGTCAATCCTGCTAAACACCTTGAAGACAGCAAGTGTGTTTCATTCCTTCGGTATTACTAAGCACCCATCTACTATGTGTTAAGAAATTTTTCTTATTAATGTGTATATTCCAGTGTGTACTGCAAAATTTGATACAATAGAAGTACTCAGTAACTTAATATACTCATTTTTAAGCGGAATAAAGGAGAAACATGCATTTTTATTTTGACAGCTATCTTATTTCTCCCCCTCAAAAAGATGAATTACCATTCATCTTTTGTACTTGGTTTCTATTTCACACTTGGAAACAGCCCGTCTAGGACCAGTTAGGTGAACTACTTACACACTGACCTGTTTCTCCAATGCCAAGCACACACCAACATGAGGATGAGAGCGGTGAGGACCATGACGAGCACGGGGACAAGGACTGCGGCCAAGGCTACGTCTGCAGTGTACCACAGGCAGAAATGGGAAGGGAAAGAGTGAAGATTAGCCATATCAGCATTCAAAGGTTTCTATCTCAAAAAAATACCATAAACGTTATTTATGAAATGAGACTAGGCACGAATTAGTAACCTCAGAAGTTTGCATGGATATGTGGAAGTTGGTCATGCTATCTGATCCACCGTTGTATTACGTTTAAAATTTTTCATAGTAACTTCTTAAATCACCAAGACAATGACTGTAAGACAAATGATATAGACCGTATGTTCTGCATGTGATAAAGGCTAACTGTAATTAATATATTACAGGATATACAAGTCAAAAACAAACAACAGAAAAGTTGGCAGAGATGAGCGAATACATTAAAAAAAATAAAAGAGACTATTCAACATGTTAACCTCACTAGTAATCAGAGAAATGGAAGTTAAAACCAGAATAAGATCCTATTTCTGCTTATCAAATGTGCAAATATTTAAAATAACTAATTGTGGAAGAGGATATTAAGAAAAAAGGTGCTTTCGTGGGAATATAAATTGATACTTTCTGTTACCATTTTGAGGTAACATGTATAAACAATGATTACTTGGCAATTAAAATATCTAGAATTTATTCTTAGGGAAAAAATTAAGATAACATTCAAGGATGTATCTTTAAAGAGGCTTTCAGTATCTGCAGAAGGGTGAAAAACTGGAAATAATCCAAATACCCAACAATGAAAAGGAGTAAGTATATCATGGTATCCTTCTTATAGTAAAATATTACCCAGCAAATGGAAATGATTTTGCAACACGATGGCACAGTATTTATAGATACAGGAAGGTTCATTAAATATAGAAAACCAATGTATGTACTGACAGAGCAGAAACTGACACAATGCCGGAGCCTGCTGGGAATAGGTCGTCATTTAATCCCTCATCTCACTCCACAGATAAAGCATCCTGGGCCCAGACACAGAAAGTGGCCCGCCTGAGGTCATTTGTGACAATAGTTTCTTTCTTCATCTGTCAACCCCCTCCTGGCCATGAGGATGGCAGCAACTGCTGATGTCTCCTGAAGGTAAGTACCAGACACTGTCAGGACTTACTCACTTATAATAGTGTCCAAAAGATAGACAGAGGCTGACCACATGGGAGAGGGACAGGATGGTCAATAACATGAGGCCTCTGAGAGGCTGGACGGGTGGGACTAGGGCACAGGTGAAGGGGTCAACCTTGGGCAGTACAAAGAACCCCTTTTTTACTGCAGCAGACAAACAGTACAGGGAGTTTATAGGTTCCACAAAAAGGGAGTTTCCTTCTAATGGCTTCTACTTTCTTTCTAAGTTGAATAGGTTACTGGGTTAGTGAATGAAGATCTTTGGGTCAAGGATTTAACACATATGGAGGCAACTGTTGAGGACAGACAGGAGAGCTAACTACGGAAGCCGGTTGCCGGCTCTGCCTGGTGCCCCACTAAAGGAGGGGCTGGAAGTTACACTGACATAAATCTGACCATGATATACCTCTCTCCAGCATCACTCTCAGCCTGAATGTAAGAATGAAGGAGACGTGCATAAAACAGAAATCCTAACTCAGGCTAGACAGCACTAAGAATTCGGGAAAGTAAATGTGCTTTTTTTAATCCCTAAAATTTGTGAAATTGGAGAGAGGAAAATCGGGTTCAGATGGATGCAGTTTGATTTAATGAGAGGCTTTAAAACACCTGCTTAGCTTCTGGGTCTAGACATTACTGTCCCAGAAAAAAAGGAGACAAGATTTCTGCAATTCGAAGGACCTGTAACACCGCTGGCTGGTGTGGCTCAGTGGACTGAGTACTGGTCTGTGAACCGAAGGGTCACTGGCTTGATTCCCAATCAGGGCACATGAATGGGTTGCAGGTCGGGTTCCTGGTTGGGGCACACAAGAAGCAACCATACATTGATGTTTCTCTCCCTCTCTCTCCCTTCCCCTCTCTAAAAATAAATACAAAGACTTCTAACATTCCTTGTTATCCTTAATAAGGAATGTTATTCTTTTATTTTTAAAATTTTTAATAAATTGTTGACACTATTACAGATGTCCCCCATTTCCCCCCTTAGCCCTCCTCCCTCCAACTCCCACCTTCCCCCCTGGACTTCACCACATTGTTGTCTGTCTCCATTGGCTGTGCATATATGTTCTTTGGCTAATCTCTTTCAGTCTTCCCTCCCTCCCCACCTTGTTTCTGAGATGTCAATCCGTTCCATATATCCATGCCTCTGGTTTTATTTTGTTCATTAGTTTGTTTTGTTAACTAGATTCCATACATGAGTGTGATCATATGGTATTTGTCTTTCTCTGACTGGCTTATTTCACTCAGCATAATATTCTCCAGGTCCATCCATACTGTCCCACAGAGTAAGAGTTCCTTCCTTTTTAAAGCCGTGTAGAATTCCATTGTGTAAATGTACCACAGCTTTTTTATTCACTCATCTACTGATGGTCACTTGGGCTGTTTCCAGGCCTTGGCTATTGTAAATAATGCTGCTATGAACATAGGGCTGCAAATTATCTTTTTGATTAGTGTTTTGGGATTCTTAGAATATATTCCCAAAAGTGGGATTGCTGGGACAAAATGCACTTCCATTTTTAATATTTTGGGGTAACTCACTGCTTTGCATATTGGCTGCACCAGCCTGCATTCCCTCCAACAGTGCACTAGGGTCCCCTTTTCTTCACAGCCTTAGCAGTACTTGTTGTTTGTTGATTTACTGATGACAGCCACTCTAGCAGGTGCAAGGTGCTATCTCATTGTGGTTTTAATTTGTATCTCTCTGATGATTAGTGATGTCAAACATTTCTTCACAGGTCTACTGGCCATCTGTATGTCCCCTTTGGAGAAAAGTCTATTCAGACCCTTTACCCATTTTTTAATTGGATTGTCTGTCTTCCTGGTGTTGGGTTGTATATGTTCTTTATATATTTGGAAATTAACCCCTTATCAGATGTATCACTGGCAAATATGTTCTCGCATACAGGGGGCTCCCTTTCCATTTTGTTGATTGTTTCTTTTGCTGTGCAGAAGCTTTTCAGTTTGATGTAGTCCCATTTGTTTATTTTTTCCTTTAATTCCCTTGCCCTAGGAGATGTATCAGCAAAAATATTGCTACAAGATATGTCTTAGATTTTACTGCCTATGTTTTCTTCTATGATTTTTATGGTTTCAAGACTTAGGTTTAAGTCTTCTATCCATTTTGAGTTTATCCGGGTGTATGCTGTAAGTTGGTGGTCTAGTTTCATTTTTGTGTGTGTGTACCTGCCCAATTCTACCACACCACTTATTGAACAGGCTGTCTTTACCCTACTGTATGCTCTCACCTCCCTTATCAACTATTACTTGACCATCAGACATGGGCTGATTTCTGGACTCTGTTCTGTTCCACTGACCTACATGCCTGTTCTTATGCCAGTACCAGGCTGTTTTGATTACAATGGCCTTGTAGTATAGTTTGAAATCAGGTATTATAATACCACCAATTTTGTTCTTTCTCAAGATTGCTGAGGCTATTCGGGGTCTTTTGGGGTTCCATATACATTTTTGAAATATTTGTTCTAACCTATGAAGTATGTCATTGGTATTTTAATAGGAATTGCTTTGAATCTATAGATTGCTTTGGATGTACAGACATTTTAATGATGTTAATTCTTCCAATCCATGAACATGGTATATGCTTCCCCTTATTTGTATCTTCTTCAATTTCTTTTTTCAGTGTCCTATAGTTTTCCAAGTACAGATCTTTTATCTCCTTAGTTAAATTTATTTTTAAGTACCTTATTTTTTGGTTGTTGTTGCAATAGTAAATGGGACTTTTTTAAAGTTTCTCTTTCTGATAGTTCATTATTGGTGTATATAAAGGCCATCAATATTTTAAAAACTTAAATTTACCTTATTATTTTTTAAAATAAAGCATCGTTTTAAAATTATTATTTACGCAACTACAGTTGTCCCAATTTTTTCCCCTTTGTCCCCCTGCACTCAGCCCCCGCCTACTCCCCCACGCAATCCCCACACTGGTCTATGTCCATGGGTTATGCATATGTTTTTTGGCTATTCTACTCCCCATGCTGTACTTTATATCCCTGTGACTATTCTGTAACTACCAATTTGTACTTTTCAATCCCTTCACCTTTTTAGCCCATCCCCTGACCTTCCTCACATCTGGTAACCATTATAAACATTCTCTGTATCTATGATTCTGTTTCTGTTCTGCTTATTTTGCTTTTTAGAATCAAGTGGAAATAGATATGCATTTATTGCCATTTTATTGTTCATATTTTGATCTTCTTAAAGAAGGCTCTTTAACATTTCATATAATACTGGCTTGGTAGTGATGAACTCCTTTAGCTTTTTCTTGTCTGGGAAGACCTTTATCTGTCCTTGAGGGGGAAGTGCCAGTCAGGTTCACAGGGAAGTCAGGGGATGGAAGCTCCCCACAACTAGGCACCAATGCCCGCTAGTCTGCCCAGGCTTCTGTCACTGGCTCCTCCCAGGGGTGAGTGAAATTCTAAAGGGTGGGGTAACTGCTTTCCTCCAGGCTGAAGCTACTGGGAAGGGATCGCTCCCCCAGAAAACATGTCTGCTGTCGGTATCTCAGATTGACTTGGCACCAGGATCTGGCAGCTATCCCCGTACATCTCTCCCCTAGCCACATGCCCGAGACTCCTCCCAGGTGACTCCAGTCTTTACCGTCCTCCTTCGGCCAGAGCCCAGGGATACTGGCAGCAAACACAGTTTTGCATGTTGGCCGTTTTAAGAGAATGCCTGTGCCTCCACCTCCCCTTGGCAGACAGAAACCCCCAGCTTTTCAACACTAATGCTATGTGGGTGTCTCTTCGCGGCTATATCATTCTGGGCTGGGGAGCCTGGCCTGGGGTTTAGGACCTGTGTCTCTCAGGTAGGGCCTTCTACCACTGAGCTACCCCTCTGGTGCCTTAGCCTCTGCCTGTGCACAGGATCAGTCCTTTCGCTTTCTGCTCTCCTTCCAGTCTCAATATGGCTTCTTTTAAAGTTCCTTGGTTATAAATCTCTTCAGCCAGTTTTCAGTTGTTCTTTCAGGGTGATTTTTCCCCAATTTAGCTGAATTTCCAGTTTGGTTCTGGGAGGAGGTGAATACAAGGTGCAACAACTCAGCCACAGTCTTGAAGTTCTCTCTCTGTTATTCTTTTTAATGTTACAGGGATCCTACTTCTTGAAGAAAATGCTTTTAGAACACTTCTAGTTTTGAGATTTTAAGATCCTACGATCAGATTTTAAGGTGAGCAATACTCTTACATGACTCTTCTTCCATCTATAGGCAAGTGGTCTGGGATTACGCCCAAACGCGCCTCCTGCAGCTGGTAAGAAGCTCTTTGTGGGTGCTAAGGTCTCTTGGTTCTGAGAACTCTTGCTTCCCTCTAGATTTTTCCGCAGCATGAGAAAGCAACTGGTCTATGTGGGAGACAGGAAAGTGACTGACAAGCAGGAAGTTGGAGAAAGCTACCTGAATCCAGGCAAACTTTCAGAAAAAGAGAATGAGTAAAGTTCTATGTGGTACAAGTTGCTCAATGAATTGCTTTCTCTGCAATGTCTTAAAAATAAATGTGCTTTATTTATCTTCCAACGCTGAAACTAATTCCTCTTAAACACAGATGCTTTATTTCCTGTATTCAACCTGAAACTTTGTTTCTCAACAACTTACAAAATATGTTTTGTGTATGTTAATATCTTACTTATCATTACTAGAATTTGAAAGTAAATTCTACTAATATGTTTATACTTATAATCTGAAAAATAATTGCAAACATTTTAAAAAGAGATCAAAGGTATTTTTCATGAATACGTTAACTCAGAGTATTTTTTTGAAGTATTAGTTTTCACCAAAATGTGTTTCTTTCTTTTTTTTTTGCTAATTCTCTATCCAGCAAATTCATATATAATAAAGGAAAAAAAGGTTTGTTTACTGCTATGCTTTTAGTTATTTCTAGAAACATTTCTAGGCATGAGACACCACATGTTTAGCTATATAGGGACAAAAATTGCAAGAGGAGGCCTAGAATAGAGCAACCATCTCTAAATATTTAAAGAAGAATTCTACATGGCTCCAGAGAATAGAACTTAGAGCAAAGCAGTCAGTTTCTTCTCAAGGAAGGGAATCAATTTTTTGCTATAGTTAAAAAACCCAAGTTCGAGGAAAAGAAGCTGTAAGTTTATAAGTTAGCAATGTTCTTGAAAACCTAAGTTGAAAACAAAATAAAACACAACTACGTAACAGGTGTGAATGTTTGGGTTTACCTACCTTTGGTTACATTTGGAGTTACGGTAGTGTTTTTGATATCAGGAGTGGCAGTTGTTTGTTCTGTCTGCACAGGCAATTCATTCCTACTGCGAGGTTGTAGTGGTTGAGTAAATTTTGGGGCACGACCTTGGAAAAAAGGTTTAAAACTCTTTATTCTTTTATCTACATCGACTGGATTAAGATAAAGTTATTTTAGAATGCTTTGAACATATTTATGGAAAATTATACCACAAACCCAAGGAATATGAAATTCTCACATTTAAGGGAGGCGTACCTTTGGCTCTTTCTGGAGGGGCTGTAGTGTTTTTGAGGTCATTGTTGTTCTGAGGAGGTGGAGGTTGAGTAAGCTTTGGAGGACGACCTTGAAAAATGGTTTAGAAAAGTTTACATATTTGGCTTATAAAAACCATAATTAAAACAGTTTTTAAATGTCTCTACTATCTCCTAGAATACTAAATTCTACACAGTAATTATAAATGTCAGGGAGAAATATGTACGAAGAATAAATATCCTCTGTATTAAATGCAAAAACCTACTGGGATTTCTCAGTTTTTAAATAATTAAACTGAGAGTAATCTTCTTAAGAAGGAAAATAACGGAGAGGTAAATGATGTTGAACTATAAAGCTAAAAAAATTTCACTGCAATTTGATATACTGCTTATCAGTTCATTTAATATTTGTGGAGGGCCCACTATGTGTTAGGCACTGTGGTAGTTCTTAGAAGTACAACAGTAAATAAAGTATTAAAATATAGTATTGAAGGAAGTTACTCCCACTTTTAATTTATTCTAAGTAAAAATAACTTAGAGGTTACTAGTATAATCAATTATCGGTACTGATGTGATACAAATAATATATTACACGGGACCCGATTAAAAATTATGAAGATTGAGACTAGATTTGGAAAGCTATCTCATTACATCACTTCATCAATGATGCCCTCTCTCCTACTTATAATTCTGGAAATCATTTTGATGTCTAACTTTTTAAGAGGGTAACTGTTTCTTTTCAAAAATTCCTTTAAGAAGATAATGTAATCAGAGGTTAAACCCTCACGTTATTATTACTTACTTTCTCTGAGAACAGCACTTAGCATTTTTAATTAATCCATTGAAAATAATACATCTAAAACATACTGTTGCTTTACCTTTAGGAATAAACTGACATCCAAGCAGTTCCACTTTCATGGCGATTTTCTGATGCCATTGGGTAGGATTCACTCTAATAAAACGTGCAGTAATTGGTGGCAAAAAGTTATTACGCACATCCTGGTGATAATCTTTGTTTCCTTGAAATGTCTTTAAAAAAAAAATAAAAAAAATGGGTACTTCACATCAACTGAGGCCAGGGCTAAACTGTTCCACTGAAACATGTTTTTGTTTTGTTTTGTTTTGTTGTGGGCCTTAAATGAGATCTGCAAAGTATGACAATAAAAATTAATTTTTAAGAAAACAGTTTAATCAGAATTTGGGAAACTATTAAGAAGCTGCATATTCTTCATCAAAAATTTATAAAATAAAAATATAGAATATAAAAATGATTTTAAGATGACAACAAGCACAAGAATGCTAACTTGCTAACTTGGGAAGACAGCTTCAATAGCAATGAGATAGTATGTTTTTATTAATAAATTAGCAACTCCAGTTCTGTGGAATTACCAACTATTGTAATATGTTGATTTTATTTTCAAAGTAAAGCATAACTGAACATATGAGATCTTAGAAGAAATGCTTTCTGTGTACTAGTCATAATTTTTCTCTCAATAAGTAGACTGAAAGTGAACATACACGAATACAACAGATACATACCCCCACCTACTGGATAAACTATATAAACACAGTTCTCATACTCTGTTTTCTTTTCTTGTTGCTCTCTGAGCCAGAATAGTGACACTGTTACTTGCCTAACTAATGATTGCACGTAAACAGCAACAAACGCATTATATGAATCCTTATGTAAAAATATGATCTCAAGTACTATCTCATGACCTCAGCTATTTCAAGCAAATAATGATAATGCCTTACAATGGGAGAGCTCTTAATTACGAAGCATTTCATATAATTAAGTCAGTTGCTCTTCACAACAACCCTATACAACAGACAGAAGGCAGAAAACTGCAGCTTGCAGAATGGAGCTGCACAGCCAGTCAGTGACAGAGCAGTGACTCGAATCTGCGTCTTCTGGCTTACATATAGGGCTCTACTAAGCAAAAAAGAGCCTTTGTTCCTTCAGGCCCAGTCATCAAGCTAGTTTCCAAAGACCGCTAATAAATGAACACCTGCCTAAAATCAAAGTGGTTTGTTTTTATCAGTTAGAAGAGGGAGCAAATGGACTAAAAGAAGTGAGACAGGAAACCTGTTATTTTACATAATTCGGTACAAGGACTTCCATTTCTGTCTATGATTAACAGTGACTGGGTTTACCCTCTGCCTTAAATTTCTTGAGAAATCAAATAAAATATCTGAAACAATGGTTTTTCAGACACTGGACAACAGGCAGAAGACAGCAATAATCCCTGAGAAAAGGGAAACAATGAGGTGAGCCCTTCTATTGACCCAGTGTTGCCTAGAGAGAGCCTGGTGTCTCAGTGGATTGAGGAGATGGCTCAGAGATGGAGAGGCCAAGGCAGCTAGAATTTGCAGGGTACAGGACAGAAGAGAAGAAAACTGCAGAGACTTCTAGGATCTGTAGAAAGTTTCCCCTTAAATCTTCAGCTGCATATACATGAAGCAACCATCTATGGACATGTAAAAAAACACTAGAGAGGAGACAGTACAATAATTCTGAGAGGTACACATGGCTGAGAACAGCTCACATTGCCAACTGCCAGGGTGAAGAAACCTTGTAATACCTGGGATGTTGGAGTGAGTACTCAGAACACTATTTTCTCAGCAGTGGGGAAAAATTACAACAAAAGGCTGTTCAAGTCCTGTCTAATAAAGCTAAAATGCAAGCCTTGAAAAGATAATGATTTTTGAGTAATCTGTATCCCAGACTAAAGCTCAAACAAAATTAAAGGAATAAAAAAAAAAAATGAAAACTAGCACCAAAAAGTATAAAGTTTACAATGTTTGGCTACCAATCAAAAATCACCAGAATTGTAAAATATGACCCATAATATCAATCAACATAAAAAGATCTGGATATGACAGAATTAACAAGTAGTCAGAATTAACAAGAAAGGGCATTAAGAGTTATTATATACTCCATATGTTTCAGAGGTAATGAAAAGCATGAGCATGCTAAGTGAGACATGGAAGAAATTTCAGATGATAGGATTAATAGCAGATTAGACATTACAGAATTGAATACAGAACTTGAAGACAAAGAAACAGAAATTTTTGAAACTAGAATACAGAGAAAGGTTAAAAAATTGGACAGTATCAGTGAACTGTAAGACATCTTCAAGAGTCGTAACCTTCAAGTAATTAAGGCTAAGGAGGAGACCATTTGAAGAAAAAAACGGTTGCAATTTTTCTAAATTTGATGTAAATTATAACCCACAGGTCCAAGCAGCTCGAAAAAGCCCAAGCAGAAGGAACATGAAGACAACTACATACAGCACATCATAATCATATTACTTAAAACAAATGACAAAAAGAAAATCTTAAAATCTTAGCCAAGGGAAAAAATATATTACATATTGAGAAATAACAATTAAGAATGACAGAAGGATTCTTGCTGAAAACAATGCAAACCAGAGAAGAATGTACCAGCATAAAGTACTGAAACAAAGACTGTCAATCTAGAATTCTCAACTCAGTGAAATTATTTTTCAAAATGAAACAAAAAATATTCTTCACAAATATAATTCCAAGTTTTTAGATATTTCTATAACATAAACATGGATAACTCTTATAATTTCAAAAAATTAACTATATCCCATGAATATAATAAGTAGTTTACAAATAAATATGGATGTACTAAGAGTAAAAAGTCGTCAGATTTGGGGGCATTAAGCAGAAGACAGAAATGGAGACAATACTGTTATCTGCTTTAGTGCGTGCAGGCTCACCAAAGATGAAATGCATGTGGTGTCAAGCAGAAGAGAGGACAGAAGGCCTTGAATAACAGCAGACGAGTTTGGATCCACATGAGAGACTACAGGGAGCTCCTGCAGTTGTTGAGCAGAGGGGTGGAAAAAGTGGCAATCGAAGATACAGGAGTAAATCTTATCTATGATAGAGAACTGATAGTATCATATAGCTATAACAAAACTCATGATGAAGTTTCATTAAAAGTATATGCTCATAATTTCAATTCTAGATGAGAGGAATCTACCTTCCTCGGGGACATGGAGTCTCCCAGCTACAAGCTCTTGTGGTGGGTGTTAATGTTGCACCAGGGTGCCAGGTCAAAGTGATGAACATCGAGATGAGAGCCACCTGCGCCTCCTCTCTCAACCCCCTCATCTGAGCTGGCACATTTTAGCACTGTCATATTTTGTGAACTAAAACAACAATTTCATAAAGACCGCAGAAGTTAAGAAAATTCTTCAAGTAGGAAAATATAGAAGTTAAGGAAATTCTTTAGGTACACAAATAGTGACATTTTCTAAGACAAAGTCGCAGAGGTGATCTTGAAATGACTTTGCAAATCTAAAATATCCTATAAATTAACGCACTCTTGCCGTTAGTTCTTTTGTCTCCTTATCCACAAAGTAGAAATCTGGGAACAAATTAGGCTTCTCTATCATTCTGTGTATTGGAAAGAAAGGTTCTTTAAAGACAAGAAATGGTAAGTTCCCTTTTAGAATTTTCTAATAAAGTATCTACTGTAAAAAACTGAGTTTAGATGTGGTGAAAAAAAAGAATCTGTACAGTACTTAACCCCTATACCCATCAAAAGGGACCAAGAACCACCACTGAGAATTTCTTACCCATAGCTTAGAAGGGTTAAGGTCAATAACTAACATTACTTAAAATAACCAGAAGAGGGCAGAGTGAGACCAAATAACATTTAACTTTTTATATCACACAGGAGTGTTCCAGTGACTTTTGGCAAAGGCTCATGTAAAAAAAAAAAGTTTTAAAATATACATTGTTAATCGTTTTACCTTATCCTGCTCCACACCAGGCTCTCTGTACACAGTCCACCTCTGCCCATCATCACTGTACAGAACTCTGTAGGCCGACACATAGTAATTGTGCTCCACCACTGTGGAGCCCGTGGTCACGATGCCTGGTGGGGAAGGGAGAGTTACTTTCATAGCGCACACACTCTGATCTTCGAAGTTCGTTCACTACTGAAACATTAACACCTAAGATACACTGTTCAAACATTTTCTGGCTATGACACCTGACCGTCTCTAAGTGCAAGCTTTCCTTATAATAGTAACGAAATCCTTGGCTTTGTTCCCTTGTGGAGACAGGAGAGTTATGTGTACACATAAGGAAAGGGCCGTTTTATCTTAGCAACTTGTGTTCATATCATTGTAAAATATATTGTACCTAATGAGTAAGAATGACTTCTTGGAAATGAACAGATTAAAGATAATTATTGGTCTTATTTTCAGACCCAAAGCTAAATAATTCTTTAACAAAACCAATCCCAACAAATTATTTTGACCATCTGCTAAACTGCTTTAAATAATTAAATTTATACTCAGTTCAGGTGGAGTATTATTTATAGCACTTAGGCTCCTTGAACATAAATTTCTCTTAATGACTGTAATAGATGGTATTTCAGATGCCTCAAGATCACTTTACTGAAACACTACCTTAAAAAAAAATCTTTCTTTTTTTAAACGATTTTATTTGTTTTTTAGAGAGGGAAAGGGAGGGAGAAAGAAAGAAAGGGAGAGAAACATCAGTGTGTGGTTGCCTCTCATGCGCCCCCTACTGGATACCTGGCCTGCAACCCAGGCACGTGCCCTGACTGGGAACTGAACCCGCGATCTTTCAATTCGGAGGCAATGCTCAATCCACTGAGCCACACCACCCAGGGCAAAAGGAGTCTTATTACAATAAGAAAAGCTAGTCAGACTTAAATATCAACTCCTCTCCTCTGTCATGTTTTTTACAAAACCACCTTCAGTAACATTAACACCGGTAAAAAAAAACTTAAAGCCACATAATTATATTTTCAGTGACAATTTTCTATAAAAATCTTAGATGTCACTGGGTTTTCAAATAAAATCAGTATTATAACTTGTTCTAAAAAATTATGCCTCTTAACCTGTTATCTTCTTTTCCTTGTTCAGATCTATTTGTAACCACTGATACTCATCCGTGGCAAAAGCAGCCCAAGGAGGTCCCGGTCTCTTCAGTCTGGCCTTTTCCGGTTTCCAGCTGTTCTCTTGTCCTGTGTGATCAGTCCACTCCAGCACAGATGATGCCGTTATCTGAGGATCGGCAATCACACCAGATTCCATCCCCAGTGTTCCGTAACAACCTGAAAGAAAAAACAAACAAAAAACCAATCAATCAATCAAACAAACAAACTAAAGTAACTGGGTTTCCAGCTATAAATTTAAGATCTGTATAAACCTGTTCATTAAAAACTTCCTATTGTACCTTTACACTATGCAAATAATGCACTGTAATAGCAAAATTTCAAAATTAGGCAAGTATTTCTAGGTCTATGTTTTGTGTCTTGTCAGGAACTATATGTATTTATTCATGAGTCATAACCATTAGGATTTTTTTTAAGGCTTTGTTTTTATTTATTTTTAGAGAAAGGAGAAGGGAGGGAGAAAAATAGGGACAGAAACATCTTGATTGGTTGCTTCTTGTCCCCAGCTGGGGACCTGGCCTGCAACCCATGCATGTGCCCCAACCAGGAACTGAACTGGTCACCTTTCGATTTGCAGGCCAATGCGCAATCCCCTGAGCCATGCCAGCCAGGGCCATAAGCATTAGTTTAATGGAGATCCATACCCTCTCCATGGGACAAGCTCCCAGGTCACTGGGTGGTTCACACCCTTAACCCCTTCAGGTGTTTGCTCAAATGTCACATTCTCCATAAGGCCTCCTGCATTGCCCACCAGTCCCTCCTGCATTGTCTATCCTTTTTTGTTTTATTTTCTACATCACTTATATTATAAACAATAATTGACTTATTCACTGTTTATTATCAATTTCTCACTACCAGAATGTAAATGCCAGGAAAGCAGAATTTTGCTTATTTTGCTCATTATTGTGTTCCTAGGCCAGAACAGTATCTGACAAATAAAAGAAGGCACTCAATAAATATTTCAGTCAAATGAATAAATTACTTCTTCATATAAGTTCAAAAATCTGTCCTTGCTTACATGATCATTTTCCTGTTAAGATAAAACTTCCAGCTTATTTCATTCATTATATTATTAAATGTCCTTCTTATCTCATGGTGTTATTGTGACAACTATATAAGAAAGCACAAGAAACACAACTGGCACAATGCCTGACATCCAGTGTTCAAAAAATATTAGCTACTGTACAGATTATAAGAAGTTATAAAGTCCATGAAAAGCTTACCACTTGTCTTAAATGTAAAAAGACTTGTAGATAAGTGTCCCCTGAAAGACAGAAAGTTTTTTTTTGTGTGACATATCACATAACACAAAATTAGTAAAACTTTTCTTGTTTTTATTTTACTGTATAAACAACTAAGACTATTCTCTGGCTATACATCAGACAACTGTTAATAGTCCGAGATAACAAAAAGTCTCATTTCTAAGCAGAACTTATAAAGTCAGCATAAATAACTTTCTCTGTAAGTTCTATTTCCTCGTTTCATACATGATTGTGGAAATGTGTCCATGTAACCCTGAATATATACTTATTTTACCTTTTTCATGAAATAAACTGACCCCTAAAGCTTTTCTGTGGTACTGCTTCTGGTGCAGGTACACTGAAAGGTGTCATTCTCGACAAAGAGGCTCCAGTTTCCTGAGGTGGACAGCAGAAAAACTGACTACTACTAAGACTGCGTTTGTTACAGGAAATCAGCATGTCTAAGAAGAAGACGTTTCTGTGTTAAGAGTGCAGCATTTGGATTTCAAAGTATGGGGCAGAATGTATCCATGGGGAGAATGCTGGGGCAGGGGAAGTGACTAGGTCATCATGCGGCAGGTCAAAGGACTATAAGGAGCTTGGAGGGATAAAAATCACCAGTGTGTGTTCCTGTCTTTAGCACAACATTCAAATCATTACAAGTGGATGCAACTTGTCCAACAGAATTCGTGAAAAAGAAAATCTGTCTAGAAAGGTAGAACAGGGGAAAAGAATGCAAGGATTAGCATAAACACATCTAGAAGAAACTAAAGCAAGGAGAGGTAGCCGACTACCTACTAGTGATGGGCAGATAGCCCACGTATGGCTTGTTTTTCATGGCCAGTGAGCTAAGAATGGTTTTTACATGGTTAAAGAGTTCTAAATAACATAAAAAAGAGTAAGTGACAGAGCCATGTGGCCCACAAAGGCCTAAAATACTTGCTAGCTGGTCCTTCACAGAAAAGTCTGCTGCCCCCTGCTTCCTACTGCTGTGGCGGTGGGTCATGCTTCTGTCTTCTGAATGAACGCTGGCCTTGGACCCCTGAAGAGAAGCTTGTTTCAAATTGGTTTAGTACTGTGTGTGGGACCGAGAAGGTCTAAGAGGCAAGATTTACAAAAACAGATCAGGAGTGTTGCATTTCTAATTAATGTTTGAACTTCTCTTCCTTTTCATGCCTAGTCTAAATTTTATAAAACAGTGGAACATTGTAGAGACCATGAAAATACATTCTGAAAGTATTTTCTGCAGAGGAGAAGGGGGACTCATAACACTAGCAACCTCTGATTTATTCCAAGCTTTAATTTACATTCAAAGTATTTCAATTATCCTCGATTCATCCTGGGTCACAGAGGCTATAAGGAACAGAGTAGTTTACCCCTTCCAAACTTCAATATAAAGCGAGGGTTTGGCAACATACTTCCAGACTCTTATTCTAGGCTTTTTCAACACATAGAAAAGAAACAAACCAATCGCACTTCCAAAGGTCTACCTTTCTGACAGAGAACAAGCCACAGTAGTTTGACCTTACCTTACTCTTCAATATACTCAAGGCACTGAGTACACACCAATGAAAGTGCTAATTGCACAAATGGTATTTCTTGAATACCACTAACTTATATCGCTGCAGTCTCACGAATCCCTACCCCTCCCCTGTTCAGCATGCTCACTATAAAGAGCACGTGTACTTACACCACAGACGTGACGTTGTTAGCCAAAGAACTTTCATAGTACGGGATACCTTTACTAATCACAACACTGATCTGGCCGCCCAAGGTGTTTGACACTACTCCTGCATGCACGCCAGCCATGCACAATGGTGAGGACTTGAGGAAGGAAAAAAGAAAAGATCAATTTTTTATTTTCTTTTGATAATTCATAAATAAGACTTACACTTCAAGACATTAGTTTATCGGGGTAGTTTTCTCAATAAACATGGGACAGATTATTGATGCTGTAACACTGAACAAAGTTTTTAGAAGAAAAAGAGTAAAGCATTACATGTTACTAAAAAGAAGTAATTCCTAGAAAAAATATCAAAACAAAGATATACAATAGGTACACAGCTACCTATTGTGAAGTTTAAAAAAAATTAAAGTCCTATCACAATTTTAACATAAGTCTATATCCAACTTACATCTCTGTATCCATGAGGGATTGTTCCAGATATCTCAGCAAAAGGAAGCAGACAACCAGCTGGGCAGTACTTACTGTGAAATAAAAACAAGTTAAAGGACACATACCACTCTACTTTTGGGGAAAAAAGACCAAAACACACCACACATCCATTTTTCGGTTCAATGTAAATACCATAATCTCACCACTCTGGCAACCATCACTCCCAAAAAGTCCTTTCAGGCTTCCTCCAATCCATCCAGACACAACTTAACCCACAAGTTTACAAAAATTGTCTCATACTTTATAGCTTTATTTTACTTCATAATGAATACAAACATATTTCTATTGTAAGATCTATTCACTAATAGCTACACGATATTCTGTTTTGTGGATAAGCCGTAATTTATTTTACCAGCCCTCTATTGGTCAAATTTATGTTGATCTAAAAAAATGTTTGGTATTCATTCACTCACTCACCTACCCACTCAAGACATTCACATGAACGTCTACTATGGTCTAAACGCTGGGCTGTGCTAGGTACTGGATTTACAAACGTCAGCCAAACAAACATGGCCCCTGTCCTCACTGAGTTTACATACCAGTGGTGGGGTAGACATTAAACTGATATGCAAATAATTAGATTATGATACTGCTACGAAGAAAAGGGATTCTCCGAAATAACTGGGAAGAATCTAACTTAATAAAAGTAATACAAATGTTCAGTAAACTCACTATGTGCCAGGCAGCATCCTAAGTGCTTTAATCCATGTAAGAACCCTATGTGGTAGGTACTGTTACTATCTTCACTTTAGAGATGAGAAAACCAAGGAAATGTGTGCTTAGGTCAAGTGGCTGGTAAGTGGCAGACAGCTCTGGGTTCTGTGCTTATACACAGGCATTTGCACTACCTTAGGCAGGGAATGGGGCTCTGAGGAAGTGAAGCTTCAGCAGAGAACTAATGGCTGTCGCTGGAGCAAGTAGAGGAAAATGCAACCCAACTGAAAGGAACACCATGCCCATGAGGCAGGATGGCCTGTGTGTCCGGGACTGGGAACAACTGGTGCAGGTAGACTGTAGTCAGCAAAGGTAAGGTTAGTCCCAGGGAAGGCTAATATGGTGGGCAGGGGCCAGATCAGGCAGAGGCCTTGTGGGTTACGGTGAGGAGTCTGGAATATATTTCTGGGCAAAGACAGAAAGTCAATAAAGGAGTGTGACCGTGTATATACATTATCTGATTCATATTTTTAAAAAAGAGTATTGTGACTCCTGGGAAGGAAAGAGGCTGGAAGGAACCATGAGTGAAAGCTGGGGCAGAATTAGGCAGACAGTATAGCAGTCCAGGTGACAATGATGGCAGCAGAGTATTTGGGTGGTAACAGGGGAGCTAGAGAGTAGAGGGCACAAGACACCTGACCCTCTGTAGGGCTGCGTGCCATACAGTGATGCCAGCGTTACCTGTGCAGACCAGGCTCTCCTACAAGTGCTGAAAAGCACGCCCATCCTATACAGACAGAACCATTTCTGAAGACAAAGTGAAGGTTCTTTGAGAAGAGGTAGCAAGTTGTAGGGGGGTTAGCAACATGGTCTTACAAGATGAGAATGATTTTGCCAAGCAGAGGGGAATAAAGTGATTCTAAGCAAAAGACCTGAGAGCTCAGAGCAGTGTTAAGTAATTGAGGGCTGTTTCAACACGCGTGCATGAGATAAAACTAGAAAAATGGCCTGAGAACCTGGGACAGGATCCTGAAAACCAAGCTAAGGAATCTGGATGACTTTTTGTCCTAATTAGGAGCACCTGAAGATCTGTAAGCAGGGAATGCTGAGATACGTATTTTAGAAAATAACTTGGCAGCAATGTGAATAGCAGAATAAAGCCAACAGAGGTTAGAAATGGAAGGTAAATCAATTAGAAGTTCATTCCAGTCTAGGCAAGGGACAAGGGCATAAAGTAGGGAAATCATCGTAGAAAGGTTATTTGGGTAAGAACACTGAAATTCCATAATAGCCTAAACCACTCTCTTCTCTTTTTAAAGAAAAGATATGTAACTCTTCTACTTTCATTAGCAGTTTCACCAGATTTTGAAGAGCAACTAGTTTCACTTTTGTGAAAAAGATCCAAATGCTACAATTAATGCAAAATTTAAATATGGCAACTCAATGGCTTTAAATAAACTCTGGTTTATTAAGTGAGGTCTTAAAATAGTGTCTCCGGGTGGCGGGGGGTGGTGGTGGTGGTGGTGGTGTGTGGACGGCAAAAGACTTAGGAATTTATTTATAAAAAATTGTGTATTTATTGTTACATGCTTAAACTTCAGTCACCTTCAAAGTACTCTCCATCTGATGCAATACACCTAAGATGTTTTCTCCACTGCTCAAAATACTTTCTGAACACGTCGATTTTGATGCTAGGTACCTTCTGCTGTTTTTTTTTCACCTCTTCTACATCAGCAAAACTTTCCCTTTGAGGACTTCTCTCATTTGAGGACACAAAAAAATGTCGCTCAGGGAGAGATCGGGTAAACAGGGAGGGTGAGGCACGGGCATCATGCCATTTTTGGTCAAAATGCAGAACACTCAGTGCAGTGTGGGTAGGTGCGCTCATAAATTACCCATCATGAAATGGGTAAACGTGTTGAAAGAGTCTTAAAAAAAAAATCACTGAAGCTGAACACAGCCTCTCACAACAACACCAGCTGGTACACTGATACAGATGGGTTCCTAGAACACTCACCTAGCAGGGGAAGCCTGTACTCCAGGGGGCCTGCCCTCCAGAAGATAATCCCAGGTTTTTTGGGGTCCCCCCTCATATGTGTTACCATGTATATTAATCTTGAGGGTTTAAAGAATGAGAATGAAGTAAATGAAGAATATATTTAGGGGAAAAGAAAGACACAAATATGGTCATACCTGAACTCGGGTTCCAAAAAACTGGATGCAGTGTCTAAACAAGTAATTAGATCTAGAAAAACAAAAATAAAAAACTGATTTAATAAATAGGCTTTACTTTTGATGAAACACTGTTTCCAAATCCCAAATCATATTGTTCTAAATTTCAAAATGTTAACAGCTGTAAAAGCAGTACTAATAACTTTTTACAAATTTCTGTTGATCAAGATTTCTTTCTGATTTTAAGTATCTTGATTTCTGAGCGTTGTCTCCCCAGTGCTGTTTACTATCATACTACCTCATACAGTTACATATATACAGGGTACGGCAAAAGTGGATTTACAGTTGTCAGTACATGAAACAGAGTTTATTTTTGTATTATTATTATATTACTTCCCATACAAAAGAAATCCACTGTAAATCTACTTTTGCCGCACCGTGTACACAGAAGGTACGCAGATAAATATGATTTATAGCCTTTAAATGGTTTCTATAAAATATAGCTCCCCTCAAAAAGAAAAAATATTTTAGTTATTATATGACTGAAAATGATCCTTTGCTGGTTACATACCAGGAAAACAATGATAAAAGAGAGGTGAGTTAATTCTAAATAACTGCAACTCAAAATCTGGTCCATGGCAGGACCAGCGGCATCGGCATCTTCTGGGAACTTAACTAGAAATTCAAATGCTTGAACACCATCCAGACCTCCAGAGTCTCTGGGAGTGGAGCCCAAAAAATCTGTTTTTAACAAGACCTCCAGGTAATTCTTAAACACACTAAAGTTGGAGAAGCACTGCTCTAAATACAACAAAACTTTAAAATTTTAACATTTTCTATCTAGAAATCAGCTCGTATCTGAGTATGAGCTAAGCTGTCTGATTAAGACCTAGTTCACAGGCCATGTAAAAGGTGGCTTTTTGATTTCAACATTTCAGTGCCTTCCCTTTGCTCTTAGGACACAGGGCAGGTCTACAACATGACCCACAAGGTCTTGAAGTGCCTGGTCCTGCCTCGGCCTCATCTTGTATCCATCTTGGCTTCTTGCCACGCTAGTCTTCTCTGGAACACGCTGTTCTCTTAGTCTGGGAGGCTTTTCAACTGCCCCTTAGATAACTGACTCCTCTTTAAGATCTCAGCTTAACTGTCACTTCCTCACAGAAGCTGGCCTCGACCTTGGCAAATGAAACACCTTTAGCACATTGGAGGCACTTAAGTTTGTTGTGCTTGTTTTAACAAACGGATGACTATCATGTGCTCTCATAGCAGCATGTGTTACATATGAACAATTTTTTTTTTTAACTAGTGAAATCTAGTTTTATTAACACATTTCGTCTCAGTAACTCATCTCCATTTCTTGAAAGCCAGGTAGGACACTAACAAGACTCCAACAATTAAGGTCCCAGAGAGGCCAAAATGATTTGTTGATGCATTACAGAGTTATAAACAGCATCATTAGATAATGCCTGGTCTACACAGAGACTGAGGCCATTTGTCCTCACCTTTGTGTCGCCAGCAGCAATCCCAGCACATGACATAAGAGGAGGCTTTTAATCACCATTTATTCAATACATGGGCGAGCAAGCATCTGACTTTTAGAATGTTTGGTTCAGCCCAATCATGTACTGACCCAGTAGGGGGGAAAACCCGGAAGACAATCCTGAGGCAATCACAAAGGTAACTGACTTCACATATAAATAACTGGCCCAATAACTTTGTTGAGGGTGACCAATACACTGATGGAGACAGCACCTCACATGCATTCTGGTATGCTGATAGCAAACACATATTTGCTAAATTAATGGCCACCATACCAGCAATAGGATAAATGACAAATCCATTCTAGAATTCTAAAGAAACCACATATTTGTCATTCAACTAAAATATGACTTGAAAGAACTAGAGCATAACACCTGTTATACCAATAGAAAAGTGATATTTTGAGAGCAATTATATGAATATCTATACACCAGCAGCATCTGGATGATGATTAGGTTAAATCTGTGTTTTAGGAATTTAAGAGGATACATGCCTGGATAAGGGTTCACTACTACTAGGTTTACTGACTGGGAAAAGCAGACAAGCTGAATTATGTATACTCTAATTATTCCTGGTAATCTTTACATTACATTAATAAGAATTAATTTTCCACTTTTGTGCTTTACCAAAAGAGTTTACAGCTTCTGAAATTAGAAATTGAACTTTTAAGTGATCGCTGGGGGGTGGAGGTATAAGGGGACTAAATAGTAATTGGGATAAAAATCAATAATAAAGATTAAATTTTTTTAAAAAAGAAAAAAAAAGATTAATAGGATGGGATAAAAAGGTACCTGTGTGGTCCAACATGGTATTTAAGCCACAAGAAGACTGCCAGCTGGCCCCATTCCTTCAGGCCACATGCCAGAATGCTGGTCGACTACAGATACACTTGATCTGAACAGGGTTTTATTGTAAAGTCCATGCAGTGCTGAAACTCCAGATTATGCCATGCAAATGTGTGCAACTCACTTGACCTTGCTCTCAGATTCAACAGGGGTTCAACTGGGAGGGGCTGAGCCACCACTGTCTAAACTAGGATGTCCCGACATGAAGGTGTCAGCTGTGATGCATGTTTAAAAGGAAATTTTCAAGGTTGCAAATCTAAGTGTTGAATTTGCTGTGGTTACGATCTCTGTGCCTCTTCTAACGAAGGTGGTGCAACAAGAGCATCAATGCACACAGCTGAGCACCCAGAGCAGTGAGTATTAACGAGGGTAGATTTGATCTGTACTATGGTGGGGAAGCCTTCCCTGCAGAGCGGTCAGTCTTTCACTTGCCCCTATTGTGGAAAAAATGGGCTATACGAAGCCATCTCTTCAAGAACACGTTATGTCTGAACATGCAGAAACATCAACAGAAGTGATGTGTCCTCTATGTGCAGCATTACCTGGAGGTGATGCTAATCATGTCAAGGACAACTGAGCAGCTCACCTTACACGTGAACCCGGAGCCCCTATGACTTGAGTGGTGTTTGACATGTACATTGAATGTTTCAGCCTGGCCGGGGATTAGGAGGTCCTGCTGCTCACAGGTCAAACATGCACTTTACCAGCAGTTCTACTGGAGGGCTTTCTTCTCCTCAGAGTTCATACTGTCCAAGCAATAGGGAAACCATGGGCCCTATAGCCGAGCTTTTATCTCAGTTATCAGGGGTGAGACGTTCTGCAGCAGTACAGCTTAACTCTTCCGGCCTTTCCACTTCTCAGTAACAAAAACTGCAGGTGCAGCTGGAGCCACAGTGGCAGCAACTGGAGACTGCGTGCAGCACAAGCTGGTGCACTAACAGTGTCACCACTACAGTCACAACCACCCAATCCACAACCACCACCAACACAAGCTAATACAGAGAACAGTCAGCAAACTATCCAGAATTCCCAATTTCTGTTAACAAGGTTGAACGACCCTAAAGTGTCTGGAGCTGGGCGCCAGACCATGGAAAGTGAGCGCACAGACCGCGGCCTGTCCGTCCACAAGCTCCTTCTGTCCCCTTCAGTGCATGAAGAGGGCTCCTCCTCAGGCAAAGATGAACAGGGGAGAAAGCAGATTTTGGTGCTATGGGCTGTGTAGATATTATGTCTTTAGATGTTGCTTTAGAAAGTCTGTATTTAAAACAGAGTAATAAAAGAAATGAGCCTCCACCACCTCCTCTGGGATGACATCCCAATTCTCAGACAATGTCCTCTGCGCTGAATTTGCCGATGAAAGTGGACAAAACAAACTATCTTGGGTTTGTTTGGTGATGGTAATTGCAAGTCTGTCACTGTTGTTATATGTGTACACTCAAAAGGAAGAGGAAAAAAATATGTATGATACTCATTTCCACTTAATTTTTACTTCTAGCAGGTAAATGTAGGTAGTGGTGCAGGGGTGATCTCTGCTTTCTGTTCCTTGCCGTGCAAAAGGCTCTCCTAATACTCCACATTCAAACTGAAGAGGGAAAGTGAGATCTGCAATGAAGCTGCTGTGTGTATTTATGAATGTTAATGAATAAAAACTGCTTGGATGATTTACCTTAAAAAAAGTTCCATGGAAGCTCAAAAGAACTCCCTAGGAGGAAAACAGGAATTCAAAATGGACAGCTACAAGGAGAGCCAAGATGACTAAAGACAGAAAGAAAGTCATGATTACAGACTTTGACCTTTACAACTCCAGGAAGGAAAAGAAAACATCAATTAAGCCAGGAATTTTAGAAGCCTTAAAATGTGCCTTTCTTAAAATCTTTCCCCAAGTAAACAGCCCTTCCAGAAAACCACTATTACTATAAGGCTCGCAGCTAATATGAACACAGTCCAGGGAAAATAAATATTTTTTGTATGTGTTAAATGTTTGATTTGAATTATTAAAAAACTAATGGGGTAAATGATATACTGTCCTGCACTTTAAATATATCACCAGTTTTCTGGTATTGTAGGACATGTTAAAGTAGATCCAGTGTGATGACTGAGTTGACAAATAAGAGCTTTATTGATATTTATTGTTATAATCACTGGCCTAAGCAGTTTACACATAATAAGTTCATCATCATCTTTTTTTTTTTTAAGTTGCTCAGGTTGGAAACCTTATCTTTATATAGAATCAAAGAGAGTTATCTTTGATTCTCTTTTTCTCAAACTTCGTGTCCATTAGCATCTTCTCAGAATATATATGTACATACATCAGAAGCTGACTGTTTTTGACACCTTCACTACCACCACGCTAGTTCAAGTTATCATAAACTCCTAACTCAGTTATGCAAATAGGTTTCTCGTTGACCTTTGTTTCAGTCCTTTCTCCCCTTCAGTCTACTCTCATCCCAGTGGTCAGATAGAGAAATCAAACCCTTTCAACACCTAATATCTATACACTAAAAAGTGAATATAAGGCCTTTAAAAGGTTGCATAATTCTTTTGTGACCTAAATAGTACTGAGGACACTAATAAGTACATTAGTAGGGGCATCAGGGAATCAATATATCTACTCGTAGCACAAACATCCAGTCCCATCACAGCATACTCCTAATGTACAAAAAAAGTGAAACCCATGGAAAACACTAAAACCATTAAGGTGCTCTTAGGTTATCTGTCAGCTTGGAATAAACTCTATCCCCTAAGTTGAACTGCTTCTTTAGGTTAATACTGTCTTAACAGATTCTATAAGCATTTATAAATGCTTTCTCTGAGAAACTGCTAACACTTTGCTGATCACCACCTCTGTTGAACAAACTGACACCAAAATACAGACATTTTTCTACATGTACTATACTACGCATACAAACACTATACATAATCATTTTTGTATGAATAAGGATAAATCTAAAGATATGTATGAAAACTGAGACTGCATTAATAAAATAGTACTAGATAGCTTAAAAGTTAAAAAATGTTTGCCAGATACAATATAACAAAAATTAGGAAGACAACAGAAAAAAATAAAAATAGAAACCTAGCTAAGCACAGTACTCAAAATAGAAAGGATTCTATAAAATTATTGTACAATTAAGACAGCAAACAGTCTAAAGAATTCATGCTCTATTTTCCAAACCAAAAACATTCCATGAAGAAAAAAAAAAGCACAACCAGTTACAGAAATCTGGACTCTATTAGAAAATTTTCTGTTTTGCCCTATGCTTCATTTATAAGTTGATATAATCTGATATAAGATGGAAAATATTTGCAAAAAATGGGTTAAAGAATGTGGCAATCAGAAAATTGTTACACTATTGCTGTTCCCTCTAAAAATAATCTAACATATAGCAACAATAACACTGTCAAATGGAAATATTTCCCAGGCTCAGCTGCTCTCATGTCTTAAGCACACTGTCCTCCGATTCTAACCGGTCAGCAGGCGATGAATGAACAAGTGTTTAAGAGTTTCAATTAGGAAGTATGTTAATATCTACACTGGATCATTTTATTTCACATGAAATTTAAAACTATACAATTTTTCCTCACAAAAATGAAGGCAAACTTCAGACTGACTGCTAGAAAATTCTCTATTGGTGAAATCTAACGTAACGCTAAGTTATCATTTCATGTTGCACTTAAAAGAAATATCAGACTATTGCTTCTCAGTTGGGCACGGATACATCACCCAATTTATGGTACATAACAGGAACCTGAAGGACATGAAGCTTTTAATGCAAATGCAGATATGTCTTCTGAGCTCCCTGTTCTAAAACTAAAATAACTTAAAAAACCATTGCCCAGAATGATTCTAGAAATGTTGAGCTTTTCCCAGAAAATGGCCAATGCTGAACAGATTCAAAACTAAAAATTTAGGTCACTCACCTATAAAACTTATTGTAGTGTTCAAGTTCAGTGGTAAATGTTATGTTTTTAAGTTTACACTGTAGAAGAAAAATGTCAGTAGCATTTACTAGCATACTAGATGAAATGATCTGAGTTGCTGAGTCTGGACCTCTGAGTAACAGGATGGTTCTTCTGCCTCTCAGTAAGACCAGCCGTAACTTAGGAGTTTCTTTCTACAGAACTTCTACATAGTGGTTGTTAATATGGTGTCCAGACTACCTTTAAGGTACACACATATCTTCAATTTTCAGGTGAAAATTCAATTTCAGACAGTCTAGTTGGAATTTGATGGAATTATACTAACTCCAAGTAGAAATCCCAGTCCTCTCATAATTACTGAAAGTGTTGATTAATATTTATAAGTCTCTGACTGCTATTCAATAAGGAAACGGGAAAACTTTTCCTTTCACTGGTAGATACAATCTTTCAAAATGAGGTGCACAGGTGAAAATTTAAAAAATAACTGGTAACAGAAAATACTAGAAACTACTGGTCAAAGATCATTAAAAATAACAGAGGAGAATAAAAGCATGAAAGTTATAAAAAAACATAAATCCAGTCAAGCTTCAACCCCTACATTTTCTACCAGGTCCTGAAAAATGTGAACTACCCGCCATGCATTCGCTTTACCCCAGCTGCACTGGCTTCTTTTCTGGTCCCTCCCAAACTCCCTTCTACCATGAGACATTTGCACCTACTGTTCTCTCCCCTAAAATGTTCTTAATTCCTTGTCTGTCTGGAACCTTCAATGAATCCTTCAGTTCTCAACATAAAAGTGACTTCCTCAGAAGAACTTTACTTTTTACCAATTTTCCACTCCGCACTTTCCTCAGGCCTCCTATCTGTTGAATGTATCCTTCACTGTACTTACTGCACTTAATTGTACATTATAACATGTACAATGAAGTAACCATATGTTTGATATCTTTTTTCCAACTCTGTACTGTAAAGTCCATGAAGGTATGATTGTATCTTTATTATTTACTACTATTTTCTCAGTGCCAATCATATAGCAGGAAATAAGGCGTTAAAAGGAATAGAATTTTGCAATGGGCTCTTGCATAAAGTAATGAAAATCAGTCTATTTCACACAAAATCTATCATACATCCTATTATATTAACAAGTCTTTGTGAGAGTTTAACAAATGAAGAAGTTGTTGAAGCAAGATTTCCATGATCTTCACTCTCAAATACTCTAAACCTTCAACTGGGTTGCTAATCTGGTGACCCGTAGCGACGTTCCTTGAAAATACGCAGGGCACTCAGTGTGGCAGCTAAGTTTCCTGGATGGAAATAAACTGAAGCTTTCAACCAAAGCCCATCAGACTTCAAATGAATGAGGCATCATAATAAATTGTGACTAAAAGGCCACCCAAGAAGAAGTAGTAAGAAATTTAACCCACATTCTCTTGAATTTAGCCAATTAACTCAACTTCAAATAAAATAATGCTCATTAGATAAAACGAAGATATATATATTTATATAAAACCCCCAGGAGAGATCTGTGAAATGAGGATTTCCCAAGATAATTTGTAAGATTTGAAAGTGTTACTATAAAAAACTTTCAGATTGTGGTAGAAATTTTTTAAAAAACGATGGGAGCAAGCATTCATGTAAAACAATGTCACAGTTATCTGGAATTGGGCATATATGTATAAGTTTACAACATACTGATTCTGTTATCTGAAATCATTGCCACTTCTTAAGAATCTTTAATGCAGAACACTTATGGATCAAAAAGCTCCATAATTTAAATATCCAATGGAAGAACTTTTCATTTTTTAAAGAGTGAATACTTATTTTCCAAAAGCTTTCATCTCAATAAATAACAGAGAGAAGGGGGGAAACATGAAGCAAAATAAATAATTTAACCTGATATTAAGACCAAGAAACTTAAGCCAACTAAACGTTTATTTTCTATCCTCTCACCTATCAACCAAAGACTTTGAGGAAATAAAGCTGAAAGGATGAAAATCTGGCACCACATAACTCTTTTACCTTATTGTTTTCATGTTGGGGGATGGGGAAATGGGTGTGTGTCTGTGTGTACAGTGGTGAATGAGGGGAACACACACTTGTTTTGTGCCTACAGACACTATACGTGTATTTTCCGATTTATTCCTCATGACTCATCCATTTGCAGATGAGGTTCACAGAGGTCAAATGACTGGCTAGAGGTCCCCTGGTTTTAATTCCAGGGGCTACCTAGTGCCACTTCTACAATATGACATTGCCTTAGTTTTCTTCATTCTCTCAATAATATTAATTGTTCATTTGTATAATTTTCTTCTCTTTCTATTATTCTATCCAATGAGTTTTCTTTCTTACTCTTCCTGAAGAATCAGCCTTCATACCTTGTTCCACAGGTTAGAAACTACGAGAAGCAGACAGAATCCTCCTCATAAAGAACACTTTTCTTCTCTATCACAGTCTAAACAAAACTTTTAATGAAATATATAGTATTTATTTCAAACCTACCACGGTTGAGAAGGAACGGTTTGCTTTCCCTCGATAACTTCCAGTGCCTAGCATTTTCACACCTAGGAGGTTCTTGACAACTTTCTCATATATACAATTAAAAAAAAATTTAAATTTTAAATGGTAAACTTAGATAAATTATTGTTGAATACTGAAATAATTGTTTTGATATATCCTTGTAGTGGCAACATTTATTAACTTTCCTCACAACAGTACTGTTAATGGCAGAGGGGAACGAATCCATACCCAGTGGCCAAATCACATGAGAGATTTCATTCAAGTCTTGCATTTTATCTTAGAGATTCGGATAAACTGTACATTCTATTCTACTTAAAAGCCTTGATTTTAGCCCATCCTTCAGATTCTGAACATTAAATTTCTGGAAAATATCTTGTGTTTATTTTATAATGTCTCAGATACGAATCAGTGTACTCCTGGTGGTATGAGACCCTATTCTTTGAGAAAAACGGTAATATTATCTTTAACACAGTATGATGAAATAGTAAAATGTAGATAATACAGCTTTAAATTGATATACTCCATTTCAGTAATTGGCAGATCTTTAGAAGTTATTGTTTGTGTTCCAATATTATAAAGAGTAAAAAATCAATATTTCCTCTAAGGAAAAGGACGTATATGAACTTTGATATATAAAAGTTAATACATTTTTAATTATTAGGCTCTAACACTGATCTAATGTTATTTGTCAAATTTATGTACTTGTTATTAACTGATCATTCTTTCTACTTGATCCCAAACTTAGATAACAGGTACTCAAATATTTCATTTTTGTTTTTAGACATTATAAAATGCAGGAGCCACAGTATAAAGTGAAAATTACCTTGTTTGTCTATAACTGAATATGAAGCCAGAAATCCTCGTCCAGAAACATGGATCCCACTCATGAACAGCACTGTAATTTCATTGCTTTTTGATTCAATTGAATGGTTCATCTGCAACCCCAGACCACAGTATTTGCCTAAAAATGAAAGGAAAGCAAATGTTTATTGTGATTCTCATGAAGTCAATGCAGATAACAGAATAAGAATAATATACCAAATGGCGTATTAAACAGTATAAAATGGTAACTAGAATGTTTAGTGTTTAAAAATCCCATTACTCTGGAGGAAAAAAAAGCCAAGTAATAACTGTTCAAATGATTTAAAAAAAAACAACAGCATGAGCATCACTGACTTTTTAAAGATTCAAATTTTTGTGAAATACACTTGTATACTCTTATAATGGTAACAAATTTTTTTTAAAATTAAAGCATTTCATGCAGGCAAGTAGCCCACAAATAAATTGACGGTCAATCAGTAATATTCTTAACATGCTCCCCACTGGGTGCACCTAGATTCCTGACCTCAGGACACCTCTCAAACTTTTTAGGAACCTTCTCAATTTTTCTTTCAAGGACTGTTGAACTTCTGGTCAATCCCTTTAGATAGTCATTTATATTGAAATTAAAAAAAAATATCTGAGTCTGTAACTTCTCAGTTTATTTAGTATTTAACGAATAAATACCAAACATCAAAGTAAACACACACACTTTTCTTAGGTGTCATGGTTTTCAATGAAAAATATATCTTGCTCATCTGTTCTGCCTTTAGAAACATCAACTGTATTAAAAAAACCCCAACACCTTCTATTTCTAAATATGGAATGTAATTTAAAACTATTTATCAATATTTTAACATTTAAGCAAAATAACACATTATCAAAGAACCTTACCAGTTAATATCTGAATATGCAGAAAGGCCATTAAATCATCAGACTTGTGTTTTCCAACCAAATAATTCATAAACAGTCAAGAGGATAATTATTAAATATTGTATTACTTTTGGATATGAAATATATTTCACATTATTCCAAATATTAACACAAATGATAATATCATTGAGTGCCAGCTAAGTTGTTAGCAAACCCAAACACGTGCAGAGCCAGTGCCTGTCACAGTACACCTCATGGCCCACGGGGAATAGGTAAAGGCAAGAGAAACTATGTCAACTTGCATCCTTACACAAGATTAACATTTGTGAACGCGAACAACAGTTTCACTTGGGCTCATCAGTACTAGCTTTCTTTGGCCATGTAAGGATGTATGTATGTATGTGTGATTTTATTACAAGGCTGATTAAGGTGCTCAGTACAAATACTGACTTTTCAGATCCTCTTAGGTAGAAAGGAAAAAGACCATATTTCAAAATTACCTATCATGCCATACAAAGATGTCTACAAAAATGTATTATTAAAAGTGAAACAATATTTTTAAAAACTTTCTAATCCTTTTAATATGGACAGAACCATAAAAGTATTTTTTATTAGCATGTCAGTTTCACCATTTGTTTATTTGGGGTTATGCTGTCCTCCAAAGTGTGAGTAACTTCAATCTGTGGTAGAAATAAAACATTGTTTTTTGTTTTTTACACATATATTGACTTTTTGCTAATTTTTCTTTTTTTTTAATTGTTGGTCAACTACAGTTGTTCCCGTTTTCCCCAACCACTCTTCCCTGACCCAACCACCTCCACCTCCCACCCTCAATCCTACCCCTTCATTGTTTTTGTCCATGGGTCCTTTATACATGTTCCTTGACGACCCTTTCCTTTCTTTCTTTTTTTAAACCACCTCTGTTCTGTGAAACTCAAAAGGCAGTACTAAAGAATGGATAATCACAATTTTAAAAACAGAAGAAAAAAAGAAAAGTACAACAGGTGACCTTGTAGGTGTTTAAATGAGTTAAAAATATATAAGATAAAAACCTGCCATTGCCTGCTTTTCACAGCCAAAATGACTCTCCCCCTCCTCATTTGGCTCATCTTTTGATCACAGGTTTTACCCATTATACAAATAATGCATGCACCTGGCAAAATACTCTGGGAAAGGAAGAAGAAAAACCATTCCTAATTTGGGCAATATGGGAGGGGGACCCCCCAAAACCCAGAATTTATTTATAAAAAATTGTGTGTTTATTCTTACATGTTTAAACTTCAGTCACCTTCAAAGTACTCTCCATTTGATGCAATACACCTACTAAGATGTCTTCTCCACTGCTCAAAACACTCTTTGAACTCACTGATTTTGATGTTAGGTACCTTCTGCTGATTTTTGTTTCACCTCTTCCACATCGGCAAAACATTATTTTTGTTTCACCTCTTCCACATCGGCAAAACATTTCCCTCTGAGGACTTTTCTCATTTGGGGAAACAAAAAAATAGTCACTCAGGGCAAGATCAGGTAAATAGGGAGGATGATGTATGGGCGTCATGTTGTTTTTGGTCAAAAACTGTTGTATACTTAGTGTAGTGTGGGCACGTACGCTCTTATACTACCCATCATGATATGGGCAAATGTGTTAAAAGAGTCTTCAAAAAAATTCACTGAAGTCGAACACAGCCTCTCACAACAATGTCAGCTGGTACACTGATACAGATGGGCTCCTAGAACACTCACCTAGCTGGGGAAGCCTGTATTACAAGGGGCCCTCCCTCCAGAAGACAAATCTGTTTTTTTGGGGTCCCCTCTCATATTCTTGTTAATTTTTTAATACTATCCCCAGTTTCGCCATTCAAAGGTACTCCTAAATCAAAATAAAGCATTTAATGGACAACAATTATAGGTTCTGCTGATGGCTCTCAAAGTCAGCCAGAATATCTACTGAGTTTCCTGTGAATAATTAAGAGAGGTATTTCAAAACATAGTTTGTGAATACATGTAAAAAATTACAAGTATTATCTTAATCACCATAATACCCTTGAAACACTGGATTATAGTCTAAAAGAATGCATGTGTCCAGGAAAATAAAAATGTTTAAAAATTATTAGTCCTTACGAAACTAGAAAAAGAAAAGCCAAAGTGCGCAGAAGAAAACAAGTAATAATCAGAACAGAAATCGATAAAATTAAAAACAGAAAATCAATAGAAAAAATAACCAGAAGCAGGTTATTTGAAAAGAAAATTGATAAGCCTTTAGTAAGGCTAAATAATAAAAAGAGAGGACATAAATCACTAATATCAGAAATGAAGGTGGGGACACATCACAACAGAGCCCATGGACATTTAAAAGGATCATAACGAAATACTGTGAACAACTCTATGTCCACAAATTTGACAACCCAGGTGAAACAGACAGGTTCCTTGAATGACACAATTTGCCAAAACACAAAACAAAACAAAGCAAAAAAAAAACACAATCTAAATAGGTCAGTATCTAAGAAATTAAACCAATAATTAATAATACTTCAAAAAAAAAAAAAAGCACCAGGCACAAAGGGATACACTAGTGAACACTACCAAACATTTAAGGAAGAAATCACACCAATTTTCCACAATCTTTTTCAGAGGACAGAAGCAGAGGGAATGCTTCTGGACTTATTCTACGAGACCAGCATTACCCTAAGACCAAAACCAGAGATATTACAAGAAAACCACTGACCAAAGTTTCTCGTGAAAATAGATGCAAAAATCCTTAAGGAAATATTAGCAAATCAAACCCAACAATGTATAAAAAGAATTATACACCACAATCAGCTGTGATTCATCTCACATATGCAGGTTTTTCAACATCTGAAAATCGATTAATGCAATCTGTCATATCGACAAGCTCAAAAAAATCAACATCAGATCAATAGACGCACAAAAAGTATTTGACAAAACCAACACTCATTCACGATAAAAACTCTCAGTAAAGCAGGAATAAATGGGAACTTTCTCAACGTGATAAAGAATATTTACAAAAGACACTACAGCTAAAATCATACTGAACCGTGAGAAATTTAAAGCTTTCCCAATAAGATCAGGAACAAAGCAAGAAGTCTGCTCTCACCACTTTTAACATCATATTGAAAGTATTAGCTAACACAATAAGACGAAGTGGGAAAAAGTACAGATTGGAAGGTATATGGAAAACTCTTCATTCGCAGATGACATGATCATCTATGTAGAAAATCCAAAAGAACGGACAAGAAAGCTCCGGTAACTAAGGTTGAAGAATACAAGGTTAGTACGCAAAAGTCAATTGCTTTCCTATGTAAAAACAATGAACAAGTGAAATTTAAAATTTAAAACACAATATCATTTACATTAGCATCTCCTCGAATGAAATATGTAGGTATAAATCTAACAAAACATACATAAAATTTATATGAGGAGAACTACAAAAGTCTGAAAAACAAAATCAAAGGACTAAAAAACGGAGAGATGTTCCATGTTCATGTACAAGAAGACCAAATATTAGGAAGATGTTGCTTCTTCCCAACTTGATTTGTAGATTCATGAAATTTAAGTCAAAACCTCAGAAAGATATTTTGTGTATATTGATTAAATTAAAGTTTATATGGAGAGACAAAAGACCCAGAATAGGCAACACAATATTGAAGAATAAAGTTGGAGGACTGACACTATCTTCAACATTTACTACATAAAACTACAGTAATGGAGACAGTGTGGTAATGGTGACAGAACTGACAAACAGATCAATGGAACAGAACAGATAGCTCAGAAACAGATCCACATAAATATAGTTAACTGAAGGCACAAGAGAGCAAAGATAATACAATGGAGCATAGGTAGTCTTTTCAAAAAATGGTGTTGGAACAATTAGACACTCTCATGCAAAAACAAAACAAACAAAAAAAGAACCCTAGATACAGTCCTTATACCCCTCACAAAAATTAACTCTAAGATGAGTAATAGTCTTAAAGCTAAAATGCAAAACTACAAAGCTTACAGAAGATAACACAGAAGAAAACACGGATGACCTTGGGTATGATTACAGCTTTTTAGATACAACACCAAAGGCATGATCCATGAAAGAAAGAATTGATAAGCTGGCCTTCTGGGAAAAAGATATTTGCAAAAGACACACCTAATAAAGGACATCTGATAAAGGACTCATTCAAACTATACAAAGAACTCTTAAAATTCAATAAGAAAACCACCTGGTTTAAAAATAGGCCAAACAGAGGTTTCACCAAAGAAGATATACAGATGGCAAATAAACATATGAAAAGATACACTACCTCTACTTCGTATGTCATCAGGGAAGAGAAAATTAACCCAATGATATATCACTACACGCCTATTAGAACAGCCAAAATCCAGAACACTCACAACACCAAATGCAGGCAAACATGTGGATCATTAGAAACTCTCATTGTTGGTGGGAAAGAAAAACAGTACAGACACCTTGGAATACATTTTGGGGATTTCTCAGAAAACCAAACAGTCTTACCATACAATCCAGCACTCGCATTCTTGGGTATTTACCCAAAGGGGCTGAAAACTTATGTCCACGCAAAAACCTGCATGTATATGTTTATAACAGCTTTATTTATAATTGCTAAAACTTCGAAGCAACCAAAATGTCTTTCAGTACGTGAATGAATAAACTGTGGTACATCCAGACAATGAAATGTTTTTCAGCAAGAAATGAGCTATGAAGCCATGAAAAGACAAGAAGGAACTTTAAATGCATATAACTGAGTGAAAGAAGGCAATCTGAAAAGGTTATGGATGTCTGATTCCTGGAAAGGCGAACCCATGAAGACAGGAAGAACAGGCAGAGCACAGAGGACTTTTAGGGCAGTGAAAATACTCTGTATGATACTACAATGATGGATACATGTCATTCTACATTTGTTCAAATCCACAAAATGTGCAACATCAAAAAAAATTAGCCCTAGAAATGCAAATCAAGCCCATAATGAGATACTGCTTCACACCCACTAGGATGGCTACAATCAAAAAGACAGGTAACAAGTGTTGGCAATTAGGATCCTCATACACTGCTCACGGGATTGTAAAATAGTGCAGTTGCTTTCGAAAACAGGCTGGCAGTTCTTCAAAAAGTTAAATAAAGAATTACCATATGACCCAGCATATACTACCCCTAGGCATATACTCAAGACAAGTGCAAACATATGTCCACACAGAGTTGTACATCGTATTTCATAGCAGCATTATTCATAATAGCTAAAACATACAAACAACCTAGCCAGCATTCGTGGTTCCTAGGATAAAATGACATGGAGAAGTAGTGATAAAGCTCAAAGATTGATGCGATCTCTTAGAAACAGAAGACGCCAAGAGCTATCTCTCCAGGTGACCTCCAGCAACTGAAAGCAGTCCCTGGCCAACAAGTAGCAGGAAAACGGGGACCCCAGTTTTACAACTACAAGGAAGTGAATTCTGCCAACAGCCAGTGAGCTTGGAAGAGAACCTTTATCCCCAGCTGGTACCCTGATTTCTGCCAGCCAAGACCTCGAGCAGCCATGCCATGCCCAGGTTTCTGAGTTTCAGAAACTGAGATAAATTATGTTGTTTTAAGCTGCTAAGTCTGTGGTAATGTTATTAAACAATCAAAAACTAATACAACCAAAAATGTACTTTGGTGTATAGTAAGAATATGCTGCTTTTGCATAATCGAATATGAAAGAAGCATAGTGCACAGCTGGAATCTATGGTTCAGGGTCTAACTTAGGAGGCAAATGTATTTTACTTGCCCTCTTGTCCAGTAATTTCGGGCCATGCACTATTTCAAAAAGGTTTGAATTAGTTGCCAAATTTCTAAAAATCTGGAAACTTCATATCAATTCTGCATTTCTGACTTCTCTTAGGAAAAAATCACAAGAAAAAAAAGAAACCAAACCTGGGTCGCTTTTCTAAATACTTGTACCTAAGTAACAGCTGTCCTCTTTGAAAGAGAAAGTCACACTCGTTTGCCACGGTCCCCAGCACTCCCTAATGTCCCTAATCCTTAAATTTAGTTATGATTTATCATTATGGCAATGTTGTTATTATATCTAGCCCATTTCCGTCATTTATTTTACCTGCCTAGCCCCTGGTAGTGAATTTGTATCCAAATGCATAGAGCTTAGAGATCTGAAAGTTATTGTGCCTCTTTTCTATGTCCATATCAAATGTACTTTTGGTAGATGATAAAAAGCAACATATTAAATTCTGGAAGATGTTAAATGGAAAGAAGAGATGCATCTAATTTCAAAGAGACTACCACGTGGAGTTAATATTGTCATGAAACACAAAATGTGCTTTATGTTCTCAGGGAAATGGAAGATCATTTAACCTACTGAAAGGTGTGCCAAGGAGCAATGCTTCTGTTAGAAACGTGTAAGTTAGAAAGATAAAATTCTTTCTAACTTGGGAAAGAATTCTTTCTAACTTGGGAGGGTGCTAGAGTAAAAGCACATCAACCCTGTCTACCTCCAAGAGATGGAAATACAGCTTGCGTGGAGAACATCACTTAATTAATTTATGGAATTAGGAGGGACATTTTGCTGCCTATGTACAGAAGCACCTTTAATCTCAAAAACAAAATGTAAGATTCTCAAAGGAATTCACTTATTGATTATATATTATCAAGCCCCTGAATACCCAGTCACTGAGCTAGATATGTGCTAGGGATTCAGTGATGAAATTGGATAGTTGCAGTGTTGCCCTCAGAAAGCTCAGTGTGTTGGGACAGGGTACATGGTTGAAGCCTCTAGAGTACAGAAGAGGCCATCACAATGCCAAGAAAATGTTTAGAGAAGATGCTGTCATTAAATAACATCCATCAGTACAGTTTCCTTAAAAAGCTGGGCTTCGAGGATCACTGCCTTATGCTTGGAGGGTAACAATGAGTTGGAATTGTAAAATTTAGCCCCCTGATCTGAAGTGATTTCACATTCTCTTTTGGAATGACTAAGATATCTTTGCATAATGATTTCATAAGAGAAATCATTATGCAAAGATATCTTAGTCAATTCTCTTATGCTGTGACTAACAATAAGTTGTTTTTGACTAGATTTAACATTAGCTTTAGGGCTTCAATGAAGACTAACCTGCAGAGAATAATAGGAGGGCACAGATCTAAAATCCTTTTATACAATTAGACTATTTGGTTATATATTTAAAAAGACAAGTAACAATCACATATTTCCTGTGTTTAAAAGGAATTGAGCAATATCACAAAGGCTGGATTTGTCTTTCCTTCTAAAAGATAATGAATACTTTAAAAGCATGTATTTCGCCCTGGCTGGAGTGGCTCAGTGGACTGAGTGCTCGCCTGCAAACCAAAGGGTCACCAGTTCGATTCCAAGTCAGGCACATGCCTGGGTTGAGGGCCAGGTCCCCACTAGGGGGTGCACGAGAGGCAACCACACACTGATGTTTTTCTCCCTCTTTCTCCTTCCCTTCCCTTCTCTCTAAAAATAAATAATTGGGAGAGAGGGAGGGAGGGAGGGGAGAACATACATGGCATGGGCTTCAAGCTGATGGTCTGTGACCACTTCTCTCCTTCATCCTCTCATCCTGATTCCCCAAAATGCTGATCTTTGAACTCCATGTGTCAAATGTTTCCAGCGCTTGCTCTTGAGGTCAGTGGGTTACTTTAAATCAGTATAATATCTATGTTGATTGTTAAATTTTAATTCCTTCAGGAGAATTGTAACACTTAAAAAAAAAGTATGCATTTCTATGACATGATAAGGTCATTTTCCATTTTCATTTCTGGGAAGGCAGCTACTTCAGTATTTTTTTCATGAATAAATGGCAGATCTGGTATTTGCACACTTTAAAATGAACAAAGTCCACATGAGAAAATGTACCTTGGCACTTTACACATCACAAAGAAAAATCAATTCTGGATGGATTTTGACTACGCGTAGAGAGAAACAATAACACTTTCAGAGAACATCTTCATGGACTAGGAGTGGGCAAAGATTTTTGAAGAAAACACAAAAAGTACTAACCATAAAAGAAAAAAGAAATGTGAAAAACATTAAGTTAAAATTGTTTATCAAAAGATACCAATAATGGAGTAAAAAGGAATGTCAAAAAAAGGGAGACAGTATTTGTAATAAATATATCTAAAATGAACCCATAACCATGATATATAAAGAACTCCTACAAATAAGAAAAAAAGTCACCCAATAGAAAGATGCATAAAAACACTTACACTTTTAACAAAAGATATTTGAGAGGGTAATTAACATATGAAAAGAGCACAATAATATTAGTCATCAGGGAAATGCAAGGCAAAGCTACAATGTGGTTTTAACCAGAATGGTTACAATGGAAAAATGTGGAGAGCTGTAACTGAAACTCTCATACACTGGTGGTGGCTATAAACTGGTACAGCCACAAAAACATTTGGCAATATCTACTAAAGCTGAACATATACACAACTGTGAATTTTGGCTCCCCAAAAGACAGGTAGTAGAATGTGCACAGCAGACAACTAGCGATAGCCAAAAACTGGTTATATGGTAGATATACCTTAATTTTCTTAATAATTTCCACACTGATAGAAATTTAGATTGCTTCCAGTTTTTTGTATAATGAATAATGTTACAATAAATGTCTTCCTAGTACAAACTCTTCTGTCTTCCTCAAGTATTTCCTTAGTAGTGATCTTAACATATACTTCCAGACTGTTACCCAAGTGAGCTTTACCAACTAATACATCAATATAAAAAAGTACCAACTTCACAACACCCACACCAAACATGTTAACATTTTATATTTTTTACTAATCCAAAAGACAGGGAGGGAATACATTTAGTTTAAAAAAACTGCATTTCTTTGATTATAAGCAGAGTTGCCTCCTCCAATTCCTCTTTCAAAATGGTAGTGTGCACGAAAGAGCATAGATTTTTTTCTGCTATCCATGATGATGAACAAAGGGTCCTGAGAAAATTTTACAGCACTCATGTGAACTGAAATATTCACTATGTAATACCAATCATCTCCATCAGTTTCTTCTGAGTAGGTTTTCCTTCTTTCTTGTGAAATTCTTCTTCAAGAGCTTAAAGACTTATCCCCTGGAAAACCAGTAAACTTTTGGGTGGAAGAGAGCTTCATTCATATTCTGTTTCTATTTCTTAATAAAAACTCTTGAAAATATGGTGACTCAAAGCCTTGGCTCTTATTAAGTTGACAAATTCTTTCAGGATAGCTGGCAGAGTTTCTCATGCCAACTATAATACTGTAAAAACAATGAGTCATAATAATGTGTCGTCTTCAGCAAAATCAGATGTGTTGCCAAGCATCACAGGTGAGACGTGCGCAACACACCAAGAAATTTCTTTCAAAACTTTTCTGGAAAAATAAACTTTTTACCACTTAGGATATGTTAAAGGCTTTTCATATTTCCTATAAGAGCTGACAAATAGGAATTCTTAGAAGGAGTCAGCATCACATAGTAGATTAAGTTTCACCCATTTGAATATTGATGAGAAACAGGACAGATGTTAATTTGTCACTGACCTGTCTCATGATATTAGAGGAAACATTTTGAAGTGATGACATCATTGACAAAGACAAAGTTTCAATATTTCTTCTCTGTTCCAGTCCACAAACCAGTTTAACTATTCCAGGGCACAAAGTTACATTAACATATGGTCATGCAAAAAACAACTTCATATGATGCTTCCGCATTAGGGACAAATCCAAGTTAAGTTTAAGTTCTCATCAAGTCTTCTCATGAAAAACATTCACAGTAATCACTGTGTTTTCATGATGGGCAGATATGAGATCCTTCATCCTCTTGACTTCATGTTTTCACAGGTTAGGACTGTATTTCACATGAAACTTTGTGGCTTATGTCTGTTATGCAAGAGATCTATAATGATTACGATGACATATCACTTCATTAATTTCTGTCCATGGGGAACTACTTTAGGTGTAAAATGTTAAGAATGATGGTCATATTGTGAACCCCCTCACTTCTTTCAAATGAAACAATACAGAACATTTTAATTTGACATAAAATAATTATTTTTCACCAAAAAAAGTTTAAAAAAAGAGAAAGAAACTAAAGAACAAAAAGTATTTTGTTTTATTAGGTCCATAGATCCCTGAAGTATATCAATAGATGTTATGGATTCTAAAAATGACTTACGTAGCAAAGTTAATGAAAGATTCTTTTGGGGGAAACAAAGATGAACAAGATATCCCATACACAACCAGAAAATATTTTTTAAAAATATACACCGGTAGATGAGATTAATGACTTCAGGGAAAGAACTTAAGGATGTAGAAATCGCCCTGGCTGGTATAGCTCGGTGGATCGAGCATCAGCCTGCGAACCAAAGGGTTGCTGGTTCGAGTCCCCAGTCAGGGCACATGCCTGGGTTGTGAGCCAGGTCCCCCAGCAGAGGGGTGTGCAAGAGGCAACCACACATTGATGCTTCTCTCTCTCTCTTTCTCCCTCCCTTCCCCTCTGTCTAAAAATAAAATAAATAAAATCTTAAAAAATAAAAAGAATGCAGAAATCCTGACCAGGCAATTTTGGAAGGAAACACTCTGATGAAAGAAGTTAAAAGTAACTGAGATTCATACATACTTTGGAAATTGCATGGTAAAGAGGTTAAAAATAAAGCAAGAAGACGAAACAGAACTCTGCCAAACACACACACACACACACACACACACACACACACACACAGAGCAAAGGATATAGAAGTCTTTCCCCACTGTAGCCTCTTTCACAAAAATTAATTAAAAATTTAAAAAAGGTACAACACTGACCGAAGAGGGCTTTCATGAACTACACAACTTGTAAAATACTGCAAACCACCAGTCTGTTCATAGAAACAGGGGCACAGTCTTCGTCATTTAATAATGTATAGTGTAAAAAGAAAACAAAAAATGAGAATTCCAACAATTCAGTTTATGAACACTTCCCCCTGCCAGAAAAAAATAGCAAAGCAGAAGGAATTTGGAATACAACACTCCAAACTTAAATAAATGTCCTCAAACAAGCAACTGGGGATATGATAAAATACCTTGAAACAGAAACTCAAAAACTAAGATCAGAAATGGGCAAAAAAAATACCCATAAAGAAATAAGAACTGATCTCAGAAAATACAAAATAATGATTAGATTATATCAGAAATGAAGACCGCATTAGAGTGCAGAAGGAATAACAGATTCTAATACAAACATGATAATGAATGTCAGAGAAACAAGAAAATAAATAGAATGTAAAGAAAATGAAAATGTAAAGAGGATTGGTGAGACTGGTTGAAATGAACATGATTGAAATGGCAAAGAAGATCCAATTTCCTTATAATTAAGGTGTCTAAGAAACATATAAAAGATAATGGCACAGAAATAATATTAAAACTATTATCCAAGCAAATGCTCTAAAATAAAAGATCTGAATCTGCATATTAAAAGAGCTCATTGGATACCAATGAAAACTAGCCCACAATGATCAACTTCAACACATATACTTGTAAAACTATTAGACTTTAAAGGTAAATCAAGAAGTCTCACAAGCCTCTATGCAAAGGTCAAATACCTTTAAAGTGAACAGAAATGAACTGGTATCAGACTTCTCAAAGCAAAATGTAAAAGAAAGACAATAATGAAAGAGTATTTTTTTAAAACTTCAAAGGAAGATGTAAATCAAGGACATATATAATCAAGCTATCTCTCAATATCATAAAAAACTTAAAAATAAACAATTGTAAACATGCAACAGATTTTGCACTAAGATATTTTAAAGGAATCGATCTATTAAAAAATGAACTTCATTCACTCAAGGTATGACTGGGAGAACTTGAGCACCAAGACCAACAGTGAGCATTTAACATGTTTCATTATAGACGTAGAAAAGTTAGAGAAGGATTAAAGATGGTGAAGGAGTAAGTGGAAGCTACATTAACCTCCTCCCAGAACTAAACTGGAATTACAACTAAATTATAGAATATTTATCCCCCCCCAAAAAAAATGAACACTAGCAGAAGAGAAGCCTTATGATCATGGACAGACAGAAGAAACCACTTAACTACAATGTGACTGGTAAGGAGGGCAGTGGAGATGTAAGAGGGCTGACTGGGCTCCCACGGGCAGCAGCTGAAGTGTCAGAGGGGTATTTCAATGGCCAGAGAGTTCCCCCTGAGAAGTGTGGGGTCTAAACCTCAAGCAGGGCTCCCCAGCCTAGCGCACCAGAACTGGGAAGGAACCAGCTGTAAAATGCAGCAGGTTTTCTGTCCACGAGGAAGAGATGGCTATAGACTCAGAGAGCCTCTTAAAGGGCCAACACACAAAAAATTTGTTTGCACCCACTGCTGAGGGAGGGCAGAGTGGTCTACAGATGCTTGAGTAGAGTTTGGGACTGGTGGCTCTGGGGAGAGAGCTGAAGGGTCAGCCTCTAGGACACCTGTGCTGAGTCATTCCCCACAGTGCAGAAGCTACTGTTCTCAGGCAGAGCACTCCCCTCCAAGTGGCATCAGTGAGTGAGGAAGCAATAGCCCCTCTCACATGAATTACTTTACCCCACCCTGTGGTGCTTAAGCCCTGCTGCAGAGGAGTACAAAAGACATTCACTGATTAACCCTATAGAAAGCCTGTGGGCAGATCTGATCTCTGGGAGCTCTGAGACTTTAGGGGACTCTCCACCAGGCCCAGTGCTGAAAAAAGCAGGCCTTGATGCCCAGCTTGGTTCTTTCTGCACACAAACAGGCCCAGCAGAGGAAGCCACATGCTATGGATTGCTGATAGCTCTAAACAGGTTGCCCAGGACCAGTCACAGTCAGGGGTTGACTTAGGTCTACCTCACAGTCTTACAGATCTACTTAATACATAGAAACGAACACAAAAAGCAGCCAAAATGGAAAGACAAAGACACACGCTGCAAATGAAAGAAAAAGAGAATTCTCCAGAACTAAGTGATATGGAGGTAAGCAATTTATCAGATATAGAGTTTAGAGTAATGATTATAATGATACTCAACAGCATGAAAAAAGACACAGAAATCATAAAAAAGAACCAGTCAGAAATAAAGAATGCAATATCTAAAATAAATAATACACTAGAAGGAATAAACAGTAGGTTAGATGAAGCAGAGGATCGAATCAGTGACTTGGAAGACAAGGTAGAAAAAAACACCCAGGCAGAGCAGCAGAAAGAAAAAAGAATTTTAAAAAATGAAGAGAGCTTAAGAAACCTTTGGGACAACACGAAGTGTAACAACATCTGCATCATGGCAATACCAGAAGAAGAAGAGAGTGAGCAAGGGACCAAGAACCTATTTAGAAATAATGACCAAAAACTTACCAAATTTAGTGAAGGAGAAAGACACACAAGTCCAAGATGCTCAGAGACTCCCAAACAAGTTGGATCCAAAGGGGCCTACACCAAGACATATCATAATTAAACTTGCAAGGCCAAAGACAAGGAGAGAATCCTAAAAGTCCCAAGAGAATAGCAGGTAGTTGCATACAAGGGCAGTCCAATTAGACTGTCATCTGATTTCTCCACAGAAACATTTAAGGCTATAAGGGAGTGTGACATGAAATACTCAAGGTGATGAAAAGTAAGGACCTACAACCAAGGCTTCTTTACCCAGGAGGGTTATCATTTAAAACAGAGGGAGAAATAAGGAGTTTCACATACAAGAAAAAGCTAAAGGGGTTTATTAACACCAAACCAGTAATGCAGCAAATGTTAACAGGTTTGCTTTAAGAAGAAGAAGAAAAAGAGAAAGAAAAAAAAAGGTGGGGTAGCAATACTTATATCCAACAAAATAGACTTTAAAACCAAGGCTACAGTAAGAGACAAAGAACGACACTACATAATAACAAAAGGAACAATCAAACAAGATGGTATAACACTGGTAAACAATTATGCACCCAACATAGGAGCTCCTAAACATGTAAAGCAAATCTTGATGGAAATAAAGAGAGAGACTGACAGACACGCAGTCATAGTAGGAGACTTTAACACCCCATCGACTACAATATATAGATCTTCCGGACAGAAAAACAAGCCTTAAATGGCACAGTAGATCAAATGGATTTAATTGATATCTTCAGAGTATTTCACCACAAAGCAGAAGAACATACATACTTTTTAGGTGCACATGGAACGTTTCCTACGACAGACTACTGCTAGACACAAAACAAACCTCAATAAATTTAAGAATACTGAAATAATATCAAGCACCTTCTCTGACCAAAATGCTATGAAACTAGTAATCAATCACAAGAGCAACAGAGAAAAATACAAAGACACAGGCTAAATAACATGTTAATAAACAATGAATGGGTCAACAATGAGATCAAGGAAGAAATAAAAACATACCTTGAAACAAATGAAAGTGAGGACAGAACAATCCCAAATCTGCAGGACACTAGGACAGCAACCTAAAAGGTAAATTCATAGCAATACAGGCCTATTTCAAAAAGCTCAAATAAACAAACTAATTTACACTTAAAGGAACTTGAAAAAGAACAACAAACAAAGCCCAAATTGGGCAGAAGGAAGGAAATAATAAAGATCAGGACAGAAAGAAGCAAAACAGAATCTATAAAAAATGATACAAAAGATCAATGAATCCAAGAGTTGATTCTTTCTTTTTTTAAAAGATTTTATTTTATTTTATTTTTATTTTTAGACAGAGGAGAAGGGAATGAGAAAGAGAAACATCAGTGTGTGGTTGCCTGTCACATGCCCCTACTGGGGACCGGGCCCGCAACCCAGGCATGTGCCCTGACTGGGGACTTGAACCAGCAACCCTTGGTTTGCAGGCAGACGCTCACTGAGCCCTACCAGCTGGGGCCAAGGGTTGATTCTTTGAAAAGCTAAGCAAGACTGACAAACCTTTAACCAGACTAATCAAGAAAAAAGAGGACCCAAATGAATAAAATCAAGAAATGAAGAGAGGAGAAATAACAACAGACACCAAAGAATTACAAAGGAATGTAAGAAAGTAATATGAACAACTATGTGCCAACAAACTGGAGAGCCTGGATGAAATGGATAAATTCCTAGAAACACACAATCTTCCAAAACTAAATCAGGAAGAATCAGAGACAGATTACATCAAGTGAAATTGAGGCAATAATAAAAACACTCCCAACAAACAAAACCCTGGAGGCAATGGCTTCACAGGTGAATTTCACCAAACATTATGAGAGGAAGTAATACCTCTCCTCAAACTATGCCAAACATTTCAGGAGAAGGTAAGCCTCCCGAGTTCATTTCATGAAGTCAGCATTATCCTAATTCCCAAACCAGATACAGACACTACAAAGAAAGAAAATTATAGGCCAATATCCATGATGAACATAGATGCTACAATCTTCAACAAAATATTAGCAAACCAAATACAACAATGCATCAAAAAGATCATACACCATGATCAAGTGGGATTTATTCTGGGAATGCAAGGTTGGTACAACATTTGCAAACCAATAAATGGGATTCACCACAAACACAAAATGAAGGATAAAAACCACATGACCATATCAATAGATGCAGAAAAAGCATTTGATAAAATCCAGCACCCATTCATAGTAAAAACTCCTAGCAAAGTAGGATTAGAGAGAACATGCCTAAACACATTAAGGGCATATATGACAACCCACTGCCAGCATCATACTCAACAGGCAAAAACTACAAGCATTCCCCTTAAGGTTGGGAACAAGAAAGGGATGTCCACTTTTACCTTACTTATTCAACATAATACTGGAAGTCCTAGCCACAGCAATCAGACAAGAAGAAATAAAAGGCATCCGAATTGGAAAGGGAGAAGTAAAACTGTCTTTATTTGCAGGTGACAATGATACTGCACATAGAGAATCCCAAAGATTCCACCAAGAAACTACTAGAACTGATAAATGAGTTCAACAAAGTAGCAATATTCAAAATCAATACTCAGAAATCAGTTGCATTAGTGTATGTCAATAATGAACTAAAAGAAAGGAAAATTAAGAAAACAATCCCTTTCACAATTTCTACAAAAAGCATAAAATACCTATGAATAAATGTAACCAAGGATGTAGAAGATACAAATAGAGGAAGCACATACCATGTTCATGGATAGGACGAAATAACATCATTAAAATGTCCATACTACCCAAAGCAATCTATAGATTCAATGCAATTCCTATCAAAATTCAAATGATACATTTCACAGACCTAGAACAGGTATTTCAAAAATTTGTATGGAAACCCAAAAGGCCTCAAATAGCAACAGTAATCCTGAGAAAGAAGAACAAAGTTGGAGGAATCATGCTACCTACTATCAAACTATACTACAAGGCCATAGTAATCAACAGAGCATGGTACTGGCATAAAAACAGACACATAAATGAATGGAACAGAATAGGGAGCCCTGACATAAACCCACACCTTTGTAGTCTATTGATATTCAACACAGAAAACAAGCCTATTAAATGGGCTAAAGATAATCTATTTGATAAACAGTATTGGGAAAACTGAATGGATACATGCAGAAAAATGAAACTAGACTACCTTCTTACACCACAGACAAGAATTCAAAATGGATAAAAAAGAATGTTAGATCCAAAAGCATAAAAATCGTAGAAGAAAACACAGGCAGCCAAATCTCAGGCATAACTTGTGGCAATATTTTATCAGATATATCTCCCCAGGCAAGGGAAACAAAAGAAAAATTTAACAAATGTGACTACATCAAACTAAAAAGCTTTTCCATAGCAAAGGAAATCATCAAAAAATAAAAAGACAGCCCACAGAATGGGAAAAATATATTTGCCAACACATCTGATAAGGGATTAATATCCAAAATTTATAAAGAACTGACAAAACTCAACATCAAAAAACCCTCAAACAATCCAATTAAAAAATGGGCAAAGGACCTGAATAGACACCTCCAAAGAGGACATACATATGGTGAACAGACATATAAAAAGACGCTCAATGTCACTAATCATCAGAGAAATGCAAATTAAAATCACAATGAGATATATCTCAAACCTGTCACAATGGCTATGATCAATAAATCAACAAACAACAGGCGAGTCTGTGGAGAAAGGGGAACACTTTCGCAAGACAGGTGGGAATGCATATTAGTACAACCACTGTGGAAATAGTATGGAGATACCTCAAAAAATTAAAAATGGATCTGCATTTGACCTAGCAATCCCACTTCTGGGAATATATCTGAAGGGACCCGAAGCACTAATTCGAAAGACCGTAAGCACCCCTATGCTCACTGTAGCATTATCCACAATCACCAAGATATGGAAGCAGCCCAAGTAACCATCGATAAATGAAGAGATAAAACAACTATGGGTCATTTACACAACAGACTACTACTTGGCTGTTAAAAAGAAAATTTTACCCATTGTGACAGTATGGATGGACCTGGAGAACATTATGCTAAGTGAAATAAACCAGTCAGAAAAAGACAAATACCATATGATTTCACTCATGTGGAATCTAATGAACATACTGAACAAGGAAAATGGGGACAGACTCATGGAGAGAAGGATGACAACTCAGCGGTGGCGGGGTGAGTAGGGGCTGGAAGGACTGAGCAAAAGGGAAAAAGAACTCACGGATGTGGACAACACTGTGGCGATTGCAGAGGGGCGAGGGCAGGGGAAGAAGGATATAAGAGGACTAAATCATAATGGAAACAATACAATAAAAACATTTTTTTAAAAGTTAGAGATGGGTTGAAGAATAAGATGCAAAAATGGTTCAACATCTGTGAATCCATCAATGACATATAAAGTTATTAAATTATAATCTGACAAAAATGGGGAAAAGGGAGCAAAAGAGAGAAAGGTAGAATAGTTTACTGAATGTTGTGTGAATAGGTACAGGTTGCAGACCATTGGTTGGAGTTCAAAGACACCATTAAGAGACAAATCTGATAGTAAAAGATTGAGACAAGAGGGACAAAGGCATTTTTTTTTAAAGATTTTATTTATGTATTTTTAGAGAGAAGGGAAGGGAGGGAGAAAGGGAAGGAGAAAGAGAGGGAGAAAAAACATGGGTGTGCAAGAGAGATAGGTGAGACCAACGTGGATCGGTTGCCTTTGCAGCCCCCAACCAGCGGCCTAGCCTGCAATCCAGCCTAGGGACGGGAAATCCAACAGGTGACCTTTTGGTTTGCGGGATGATGCCCAACCCACTGAGCCACACCAGCCAGGATAAAAACAGGCATTTTAAAATGTATAAATTGAAAGGTAACATTCAGAATAAAGCTATAATGCTTATTAAAATACAAAATAAATTTTAAAAATAGATACAAACAATGTAAAGACATCAACAGAGCAAATACAATACACATAATAATAACTTAAAATATGATAGACTTGCCACAGAGCATTTCAGTTGTACAAAGAAATGCAAATGGAATTAACTTAGCTATTATTAAAAAAAATTCAACTTGGGGCCCCGGCTGGTGTGGCTCAATGGATTGAATGCTGGCATGCAAACAAAAGGGCTGCCAGTTCAATTCCCAGTCAGGACACAGGCCTGGGTTGTGGGCCAGGTCCCCAGTACGGGGCATGTGAGAAGCAACCACACACTGATGTTTCTCTCCCTCTCTTTCTCCCTCCCTTCCCCTCTCTGTAAAAATAAATAAATATTTTTTAAAATTTCAACTTCGTTCATAAATTAAGACCCAATAATATGCTATACATAAGAAATAAACACCAAACAAAATGATTCAGAAAAACTAAAAATAAAGGGATGAGCAAAAACAAGTATATAAGGCAAAATAAGAAGGGTGTGTGTGTATGTGTGATCTTGATGCCAGACAACAGAGAATAAAAACTTAAAAGTACCACATTTGACAAAGGAGAAACTTTCTAATGCTAGAAGTCACAATTTGAATTGCAGATATTAAAATAATAAACACCCATGTGATAACATGGCAACCCCCCTTATAAAAGCAAAGACCCAAAGAGATGCAGTAAAGCAAAAAGAGAAACACTAATAAGAGATCAAGTGGATAAAAATATGGATATAGAAAACCTAAACAGCATAATAAATAAGATAGATCTTTCGGATTCCTATCAAATCAGGGGGGTTCAAACTTTTGGCATCTCTGGGCCACACTGCAAGAAGAACAGTTGTGTTGAGCTACACATTAAATACATTGTGATTAAATATTTGTGATTAAATGCGTAATCACAAAAAAATCTCAATGTTTTAAATAAATTTACGATTTTGTGTTGGGCCACATTCAGTCATCCTGGGCCACTAGTTAGATACCCCTGCTTAATTTGAGAGAGTAAACCTTCTCAAGTATACATGGGACATTTACAAAAATGACTGCATATTAGATTATAAAGAGAACTGCAGCAGATTCCATAAAGTAAAAAATGTTCCCAACAAACAAAAGTCCAGGACCAGATGGTTTCATAGGTGAACTCCACCATTCAAAGAAGGATTAACACCTATTCTTCTCAAATTATTTCAAAAAATTGAAGAGACAGGAACACTTCCAAATGCAGTTTATGAAGGCAGCATTACCCAGATACCAAAACCAGAAAAAGACATTACAAAAAATAAAAATAATTAAAAGTATAGGCCAATATCCTTAAAGAACATAGATGAAAATAGTCTCAACAATAATAGCAAACCCAGGGAGGCAAATATATAGTGACGGAAGATGATTTGACTTTGGGTGGTGGGCATATAATGCAATACATAAATCAAAATTCTTTAAATTTATGCAAAAATATTAGCTAACCAGATTCAACAATACATTAAAAGGATTGTACACTATGACCAAATGAGATTCATCCCAGAGATGTAAGGATGTTTCGACATCTGTGAATTAAGGCCGTGCATCACATAAACAAAATGAAAGATAAAAACCATATGATCATCTCATTAGATTCAGAAAAAGAATTTGACAAAACTCAACATCCCTTTATGATAAAAAATTCTCAACAAAGTGGGCACAGAAGGAACATATTTCTATGTAATAAAGGGTATATATGAGAAACCCACAGCTAATAACACAGTCAATTGTGACAACTTGGAAGCTCTTCCTCTATGACCAGGAATAAGACAAGATTCCCACTATAACTTCTATTTACCACTGTACTGAAAGTCCTAGCCATAGCAATCAGAAAAGAGAAAGAAATAAAAGGCATTCAAATCAGAAATGAAGAAGTAAAACCCTCATTATTTACAGATGACATGGTACTATATATAGAAAACTCAAAAGACTCCATGAAAAAACTATTAAGAATAAATAAGTTCAGTGAAGTTGTAGGATACAGAATAAATATGTAGAAATCTGTTTCATTTTATAACCAATTATGGCGAAATTAGGAAAACAATTCCATTTAAAATTACATCAAAAGCATAAAATACCTGGGAATAAATTTTTTAAAAGAGATAAATATCAATAAAAGAATAAATTTTATCAATAAAAATAAAAGAATAAATATAAATGAACTTAATTTTGAACAACAAAATAAACCAAAAGAAAACACATGGAGAAAAAGAAAACAAAAACATTAAAGAACAGAAAAAAATAGATCTAATTATAATTAATAAATGAAAATCTACTTTTTGAAATAAAATAACAGAACAGGCAAATCACTAGGTAACCAAGGGAAAAAAAAAGGAAAAGCACAAATATACAAAACAAGAAAGGATAAGGGATAAATAATCGCTAAAGAAAAAAATCCTAAGATTCTGTTTTGCAGACATCGCTGCAAATAAATTTAAAAGTCTAGGTGAAATGGGTAATCTACCAAATACAGTTTACTAAAATTGAACTCCTTAGTGATAAAGCTGAAACAGACCATTTTCCTCAGAAGAAATAAAGGCATTTGGTGACTATCAAAAAAGCACGTGGACCAGATGGTTTCACAAACTGAAACCTTCAAAGTATAGCTTGTTCAAATGTTCTGTAAAGTTTCCAGAAAAGTGAAAAGGAAGGAAAACTTTGCAATTCCTTTTATTTATATATGTAACATCTATACATAAACCTAATAAAGACAATGCAAAACTGATTATAAACTAATTATCACTTATAAATATTTATACAACAATACTCAACAGTATCAGGTAACAGAATCTAATGCCACATTAAAACAATGACACACCATGATCAAATACTATTTATTCCAGGAATGCAAAGTTGGTTTAATATCAGGGACTCCATTAACAAAATATATTATACTAACAGATTTAAGGAGAAAAGAGTAAAATCACCTCCATACGTGATTAAAAATAGATTTCCAACAAAATTCAACACTGTTTTCTAATTTAAAAAAAAAAATCAATAAAATTTAGATACTTCCTGTTATGGACTACATGTATCCTCAAAAAAAATTCATATGTTGAAGCCTCGATCCCCAATGTTACTATATTTAACATTGAGAGAGGGCCTTTACGGAGACGATTAAGGTTAAATGAGGTCATAAGGCTAGAACCCTAATCTGACAGGATTAGTGTTCTTCAAAGAATATGAAAAAACTCTTCTTTCTCTTTCCTTGTTTCGCTCTCTCTCTCTCCCCCTTCCCCTGCCCTTCTTCCTCCCTTTCTATACCATGGAGGGCACAGAGAGGTATCTGCCTATAAGAAGCCCTCACCAGGAACTGAATCTGGCACCTTGATCTGGGACTTCCAGCCTGTAAAACTGTAAAAAAGTACATGTCTGTTGTTTAAGCTATCTAGTCTATGATGTTTTGTTACGGCAGCCCCAGCTAATAACTAAGACACTTCCCTAACATTTCTACCAAGATCAAGCAGGAACAAAGAAAGGGTGCCCACGACCTACACAACTATTTAACATAGTACTTACTGGTGGTCTTAGCCAGTGTAGATAAAATAAATCAATCATAGGTGTAAGAATTGGAAAAGTAAAACTATCTCTATTTGCAGATGTGTTTGTGTAACTAGAAATCCCTAGAAAGTGACCAATAGAACTGAAACAATAAACTCAGCAAAACAGCAGGATATAAAATCAAGACACGTAAATCAAGTTTTCATAGTTAATAACCAATGTGGACCCTGAGAAAGAAATCTATGGAGAAAGGGCACCTGGTAGGTCATATGTAAAAAACAGCTGAGCACCATTTCTACACAGGGGCCTCTCATGCAAACTGCACTTCTAGGAAAACCTGCACTAAACTACCTGCCTCTGCACTGAACTGCCTGCCAGCACTGTGTTCCTGCCATCTGAACCAGCCCTTATAAAAAATTCCTGGAATCCTATTTCAACCAGTATGACTGAGACTTTCCCTACCCAACTGGAGCTATGTAGCTATAACCCTAGCAACATCTTCAGCGTCCAATCAGAATTGTTTTATTCTGACCAATCAGAACAGTGGCTTTGTACCATTCAAATTAGGAGGATTTGGAGTCCTTATTTACATGAGGATGGACCAATCAGGGGCCAGGGGCAGGAAATTCTGTCTATATATGCCACCTCCCCTGTGGCTCTGGGAGTGTACTTTCTCTTTCCACTACAGACTGAAGACTGTGTTCCCCTGACTACAGCTGAAAGACCAAAGATGTCTCCAGAGTAGAGTGAAGCAGACCTGAGCAGGACCAGAGGAGAGCAGAGCTGTCTAGCCAAAGATGGCCCTGGCCTCAAGGCTGCTTCGCCCCTGGGCCACCTGAAAGCCATGCTGTTTTCACAGCCATGATTTATTACCACTGAGCTGTGGGCAGTGAATAAAGTTTCCATCTTCACTGCACCCCAAATTGGGGACTCCCGTTGGCACTCATTGGTACCAGTGATCATCAGTATACACCAGTAGAGGTCATATGGCAAAACAAAACAAAAACACCACCCCTTACTACAGCAACAAATAAGATATTTTGAAATAATTTTAACAGAAAATGTGTAAAACCTACATGAGAAGAGGTTTAAAACACTACTGAAAATAACAAAGCTAGATTTGAACAATGGAAAAAAGCAGCTCTTGTTCTTGAACATGATGACTTGACATCATAAAAATAATTTACAGACAACATAATCCCAATAAAAATACCAACAAGCCTTTTAATGAAGTTGGACGGGTTGATATTAAACTTCGTATAGATAAACAAACAGGCAAGAACAGCCAGGAAAACACGAAAAATGGACATCCATGAAGACACAGTAGCCCAATCAGACATTAAAACAATACAGAGTCTCTATAATTAAAGCTGTGAGATTCTGATACATGAACAGATACACCAGTGGAATACAACAGAAAAAGCAGAAACAGTCCCAAGTACATACAAAACTGAAGTATATGATAAAAGTAGACTTCAAACCAATGGGGAAAAGATAGACTTTTAAATGCATGATGCTAGGACAAGTGATTAGTCATCTGGAAAAGATACTATTAGATCTACAAGTCAATGTGGTTCAAAAGAATATCTCCAAAAGAACCATAGATCTAAATATACCACTTAAATGTACTAAAAGAATATATGGGTAAATTTATTTTTAACTAGGATGTAGGAAAATGCTTTCCAATTTCCAGTTATGACAGAACACAGATGCAATACAAGACTGATAAATTTACATTTTAAAAGTTTGCATGACCAAAAACCCACATATAAACAACCTCCATTAACAAAGTCAAAACACCAGGAGACAAACTAAGAGAAATTTCAGCATAGATCACATAAAGGCTAATATCACTAAAAGACAGAAAGTTCTGAACACACGAGAGAAACAAAAGCCAAAGAAGCTTGACAGAAAAATGGGAAATGATGTGAACAGACAAAAAGAGGGGAAAAATGGACCGTTTACATATTTTTAAAAAAAGTTCAACCTCACTCATAGCAAGAGAAATACAATTATAGTGGGATTTCTTACCTATCAGTTGGCAAAACATTACCATACACTCCGTTGGCAAGGCTGTGGGAAATAGGCTTTTTAATGCATCGTGGCGGAAATGCAAATTGGCACAACCCATGTATGAGGGAATCTGACAATATCTATAAAGTTATATATTTACCTTTTGAACCACTAAGTCTATTTCAGAAATTTACTCTGAAGATACATCTCCCAAAATACAAAAACATGTATGTAATAGTTATTTATTGCAGAACTGTTGTAACTGTAAAATATTGGAAGCAACCTATATACCCATGCATAAAAGAATGGTTAAATAAACTGTAGTAGTACATCCACACTATGCAATTCTATGTAGCTGTCAAAAGAATGAAGACCTGTCTCTGTGAACTATAATGATTTCTAGTAGATATATTGTTAAAGGGTGGGAGAAAGGAATTAGGAAAGAATATCAATAGTGTGCAACATTTTGTATAAGGGAGAAATAAAATCATATAAATGTATCATTTATACAAAAAAAAAAAATAGAAAAAAGAAAAACAAAGACTAATAAAATTCATTAGCTACAATGGTTGGATGGAGGTGGGAAGGAAGAAGAAATGTAGTGTAGCCCCGGCCAGTGTGGTTCAGTTGGTTGAAGCTTTGTCCAGTAAACCGTAAGGTCACGGTTTCAATTCCAGGACAGAGCACATGCCTGGGTTGCAGGTTCTGTCCTGTCAGTGTGCATGAGAGGCAACCAATCAATGTTTCTCTGTCACATCGATGTTCCTCCCTCTCTCTCTGGGTCTCTCCCTTCCTTCCTTCCCCCCTCACTAAAATCAATAAGCATGTCCTCCAGTGAAGATTAAAAAAAGTGTAGTGATGCCAGTATCTTTTTGTATAATTCTAACTTTGAGAACTATGTTAATGTGAAACTCAACAAAGGAAAAACAAAACTAACACGAATAGAGAAAAAAAACCTAAAATGGGACATGCACAGAAGTAAATGAACCAAACCTTATTAGAAATGGATAATATAACCACATTGGAGGGTAGGAGGTGATGGGGGAAAACTAGCCCAGGCAATTTTGAACACAGTATGTATGTATGTATGTATGTAGTTATTTAAATTTTATTTGTTTAGTTTTAAAGAGGGGGAGGGAGAAGAAAAATGTCAATGTGTGGTTGCATCTCGCACGCCCTCTACTGGGGACCTGGCCTAAAACCTAGGTATGTGCCCTGACTGGGAATCGAACCAGCAACCCTTTGGTTCTCAGGCCAGCCCTCAATCCACTGAGTCACACCAGCCAGGGCATGAACACAATATTTAGATTCTAAGTCCACAGGTACAGGTAGTAGGCTTCTTTGACTTAGAGGCATAGGTTAGCTATCCTGAAACAATTTTCTGTGTATTATAGCACTAAGCGAGTAAGTAAAATAAGTACCTATATTATAGATAAACAGGAGCTAGATATCTCATTGTCAGAGTGGTTACCAATACAAAAAGGTATCAATACCTTTAATTCTAACCCTGTAATGTTGAATTAGAATTAAAGGTTATCAGGAATGCATGCTTTTTAATAAATATCAGTAGATAATTATTTTAAAAAAATAGATATACTATGTGTTATATATACAGGGTCCGGCAGTACTAATGCCTGCTTGAGTGTCGTGGGTAGAGTAATAATATAGGTGTAATAATTTAGAGTTTTAATTTGAACATTTCACCTAAAATGTCATATGGTGTGCTTGAGTGTGATATTGTTATGTTATAGAATTACATGCTTATGATTTTATAATAAAATATTTTGTATAAAAAAGGACAGTATGTGTGCTAGACCCTGTATATGTAAGTTTGTCTATACACATCTATTTACTAAATCTATCTGCTGATAGGACATGACAGCTCACTGGTCTAAGCTTAAAAAAAAAATCTTATAGAAATCTGACCTCTTAAGACTATTTATTTTATTTTTAGACATAGGGGAAGGGAGGGAGAAAGAGAGGGAGAGAAACATCCATGTGTGGTTGCCTCTCATGTGCCCTCCACTGGGGACCTGGCCTGCAACCCAGGCATGTGCCCTGACTGGGGAATAGAACCAGCGGCCCTTTGGTTTGCAGGCCGATGCTCAATCCACCAAGCTACACTAGCCGCGGCAATATCAGATTTCTAACAACAATTTTCTACTAAAAAGAACAAGGATTCCTCAAAGAAATGGCTGATTTCAGGGCTGGGGCAGGGCAAGTACAAGATCAATCTAGAATATACTATGCCAGGCCAGAAGAGAGTACTCAAAAAATGATGAGGATAAAGAATAAAAGCTTTGAAGAGGCTCCCACTGGAAAATTAGGACAATCTGAGAATCAAAATAAGTATTAAGTAAAGGATTAAAAACCATGGACTAACATAAGAATTCATGAGTTCCACACTGACTTAAAAGGAAATGTTCACCCTTTCAGTAGAAAAACACTAATAGAAGGAATGGCCCTGGTTGGTGTGGTTCAGTGGATTGAGTGCTGGCATGCGAACCAAGGGGTCGGAGGTTTGATTCCCAGTCAGGGCACATGCCTGGGTTGCGGGCCAGTTCCCCCATGGAGGGTGTGCAAGAGGCAGCCACACATTGATATGTCTCTCCCTCTCTTCCTCCTTCCCTTCCCCTCTATAAAAATAAGTAAAAAAAAAAAAAAAAAATCTTGAAAAAAAAACATGGAAGGAATGATGAAATTAGAAAATCACTTGAGGACAATTATAACAACTGATTCAGATAAGAATCACTAATGCATGCCAAAACTAATGGGTACAATTTTGATGAGTAACAGGGTATTTACATAATTTCAAGGAGTCTTTCCCACAAAATGAGTACTGATGAAGGGAAACATAGCTACAGTGCAAAAATCTGGGAGATACCATCTTAGCCAAGAGATTAAAGTCAACATCACCAGTAATGGTTCAAATTGACACTGTGTGCCTCCTGATACTATGCACTGAGAACATCACTTCTGGGGCTTTCTTGCCAAAAGTCAGTTAACATGAACAAAGTCATGAGGAAACATCAGACAAACCAAATTAGGAATTTACAAAATAACTAGCCCATAAACTTCAAAAATGTAAACATCATGAAATCAAGGAGAAACAGAGAAACTGCCTTTGCCTTTAATCTCCAAAAACAATGGAGGCTAAGAAGATATGACAACTGAATGCAACGCATGATTTGAAAATTAATTTTGCTATAAAGGGCACTATTTAGACAATTGGAGAAATCTGATTAAGGTCTCTAGGCTAGTATAACATCAATGTTAAATTCTTCTATTTTCATAACTGTTCTGTGATCATGTAAAAAGAATGTCCTAAATTTCTAGGGAATAAATGCTTTAGTACAGGGAGGGGGTGCTGTCAGGAACATTGTGTTTGAAACTTACTCTCAAACAGTTTAGAAAACAATGGGAGGTAGGTAAAGAAAATGTGGTAAAATGGTAACATTTGGAAAATCTGGGGAAAAAAACAGAAATTATCCAATTTTTGAAATTCTTCTGTAAGTCTGAAATTATGTCAAAATAAACAGGTAAAGAAAAAAGTTGCCAGTTTCAACAGTCATACAGTAAAAGATTGAGAAATAATAGCAGGTATCTATTACTCTAAAAGCAACTGACTAGCTATGTGACCTTGAACAAGTTATTAAGTTGCTCTGTGCCTCAATTTTCCCATCAGTAAATGGGAGTGATATAAATATCTATCTCAAGGGTTCTTGTGAAGACTAAATAAGTTAACCGATAAAAGTGATTTGAATAGTACCTGACACTTAGCAAGCACTGCGTGCATGGTAGTTATTTTCATCATCAGCCCGGGCTCTACAGAATAAGAATTCAGAAAATGTTAGCATCATTATCATAGTTAAGTATATAATATTATCATCAATACAGCTTCTTCAAGAGGTTTGGTGGTAAAGAGAAAGAAAACGTATTTTTTCCTATTAAAATAGGAAGCCCTAAACATATTATAAAGACAAGGGACAAACAATACAGAAAGAGAAACTGAAAATGCAAGAGGCACGGAATCATTTATGAAATAAACTCGAATTATTAGTTTTCCTCTTTATAAATATCAGCTGAGGATTTAAGAGATGTAATTTGAAAAGTTACCATCAATGAAGTATGTATAAGACAGAATGTATATCTTTAAATATAACTGAATACATAGACACATGTATTTTTACATTTCTTCTCCTAGAAAATGTACTTTTCTTTAATATCTACTAGGCTTTAAAATATTTAGCTTCTTTTTAGAGACCCTCCCCCCAAAAGTTCATTTAAAATGAAAATTTGAAGCATAATACAGAAAGAAAATTATATAGAGCAGGGAAAGGTTACAAATAAGCAAATGCTTTTCTTTTTAATAATATTTGTTCTTAAATTTCATCTTTGGATTAATTGTCAATAATATCCATGGGGAAATGGTATTAGCAGATGTCTGTGGATCAATATGAAAATATATCTAAATACTGAAAGAAAAAACATTATAAAATAGTTTGGAGATATATATGTGTATCTATAAAAAAGGCTAATATTAATGACAAATGGATTTTTAACTTCAATTTCCACTTTATAGAGCAACTACTATGTCTCAGATACCAAGAATTAAAGAATAATCAAAAAGAAAAAATAATATTCAAGGCACAGTGGAATGTTCTCATTTCAATACAATATGCCTTAAAAAGGGACAGAATTCAGATCTACAGAGCCAATCTTATCTGTCAGTGAAATAAGTGTCACTACGATGAGTTAATTTGACAAAGATTTCTGGAAAGTTCAGCAATTTAGAGTGTAGTTATATAAAATCATAATAAATTCATTTATTTAAAGAATATTACACATTTCTAAAAGAACAGAAAACTGTTCAACTGCCAAGTAACCAAAACTGCTGTATCCATTAAAACATTCTAATGAATTTAGGATTAAAGAAATAATTCCCTGAGAAACCACTCTCCCTTTCATTTTCTTCATTATTGCATAATACCATCTCTCAGGGGAAAAAAATCCCTAAAATTAACAATTATAGACAAAAGTCCCCAATCTATGCTTTACACCAAATGGGAACCATTTTTATAGGGAAAATACAATATATTTGGTCCTGCCTCTTTTTGAAAAGGGCACTGAGAAAAAATGTTAGAGGAAAAAGAAGACTTATTACCATTATCATTGGAATCTTGATGCCCACAATGTATTTGTTTCTGTACTGTAGTTCTCTGCAAATCTACATTAACTTCTGGTTAGTTAACTATTAAACAACTAGTCTAAATGGTCTTTATTTCTCTGCAATGCCAAGACAGTTACCTTTCTCCCACTAACCATACATTACTACCCAAATGGAGGACCAGGGGTATACAGTAGGAAGCGATGGGAAGGGGGCATACTAAATTCAACAGGAACCATCATCACTCAGTGCCCTTCACCTTTCTGCATCTTTTTATTAACCCAGGTGAAGAGAGAATAAGGAAGAACAAAAACAATGGAAATAAGAGAAAGCTGAGATTTACAGTACACCTACTACATCCCAAGTACTTCAAAGTATTATTGCATTTAATCTTCCTATAATACGGGTGATGATTCTGGGAGTATGGGCAGGGCCAATGACTTGCAGAAAGGACTTTTAGCAACTAAGTTCTGGAGCTGTGATGAGAATCCAGTGAGCGATTTAAAACCTGTGCTCAAATTTTTCTCACGATACTCAATCTTTCCATTAACACTAATTATTGTCCAAATATATGCATATAAGCCTCTTATCTTCTTTTATTAAAAAAAAACTTTCATTAGAGAAATTTTCAAAACTACTTCATTTTGCCGTGTATAATGTACACTCTTTTGCCCAAATTTTTGAGGGAAAATAAGGATGAGCATTATACTTGGGTATAATGATTACATACTGTGGGCATAATAATGGTTATGCACACGAAAACCTGGGTGCACATTATACATGGCAAACTGCAGTACATGAAAGTGGAGAGAAGAAAGTGTAACAACTGTGCCCATGGATCAGCTTCATCTATGTGTCATTCTCGTTTCACCTACTCACCCTTCTTCCTACCTTTTTTCTCCCTGAAATATTTAAAAACAAATCCAAGACATCTGACTTCAGAATGTCTCTAACAAATTAGATCTTAAAAAAAATAACATTTACCACACCAAAAGCAATCATTCTTGAGGATCACTGAATACACAATTCCTCTTAAAACTTTTCTAATTATCTTAAAAATGTCTTCTTTCAGATGGTTAGAGTAAATTAAGACACAAACAAGGTCCACACATTACTTCTGGAGGATGTATCTCAATGTCTGACAATTCCCTTTACTTCCTCCCTTTTCTTTTTTAAAAATCCCATTTATATACAGGCATACCTCAGAAATATTTCAGGTTTGGTTCCAGAGCACTGCAATAACAAGTACCGCACTAGAGTGAGTCTTAGGTTTTTTGCTAGTAGAGATTCTTGTCTCTATGTTTTCTAAAAAAAGTTTGTAAAACTAAGTTTGTAAAAAAAAGCAACATCTGTGATGTGCAATAAAACGAGGTATGCCGATATAGTTTTTAGGGTTGATATAATGTGTTTCTCTAGCTTTTAGGGTTGATATAATGTGTTTCTCTAGCTCCTCTATTTCCTGTAAACTGCTATGTGTTTGATCATATTGTGGTTCACCTTTTTTTCACTGTTGTTGCAATACTGCTCATGTGGTGCTGTTTACTCTCTACTGCATCACCCAGGAGGCATCTCATATCCACTTGTCTTCTATTGGTGTTATAGTAACAGTGTTTCTAGGTCCTCAGGTATCTGAGTTCCTAAAAGCTTAACTATTACCACATATTCACGACAATGTGCAGGTGGTGATCAAGCTACCAGGTTATCAAGAGTTGACTGAGAGACAACAGAGGTTATCAATGAACAGTCAGGGGAGCAGGGCAGGAACTGTACCTCTGGTAGGTAAGAGGTCAAAAAGTAGTAAAGAGATAAAGGATTTGACAACAAATGTAGAGGAAGCCAGAGGATGAACAAAATGCTTAAAAGAACAAGACACCAGGTTCTAATTATAGTTCTAAAAAGACACTTTACACACTTGTACCAATAAATGTTTCCAAATAAACTCAAAGGATTCAAGAGTTCACCAAACAGCCTTACAAAATTTTCCACTTTTCTTGCTTAAGACAAAGGTGCTGCTCCCTAAGCCAAAGGTTCCTCTTTGACTACAAAGTAGATGATCCTGGGATCCTTTCAAAATAATGAGGCATGGGTCCCACCCAAACAATTCTGATTCAACTGGTCTAGGTGAGGACCAGGTATACACGGCGGTATTATTTGAAAGTCTTTCCAGGTGACTCTAATACATAGCCATAATTGAGAACTACTGCTCCTAGCTAAGGGTAAAACCAATAACAGCTAATATTTACTAAACACATGTGTTATATTATATGTTATGTACTGTTCTAAGCACTTTACACATACGAGTTCATTTCCTATTTTATTAGTGAGGAAACAGAGAGGTCAGATAACTTGCCCTGGGTCAAAGAGCAAGCTAAAAGTAGAATTAGGATTAAATATCAAGAAGTTTGGATCAAAAGCCCATGCCCTTAACGGCCATGATATACCACTACCTCCTAAGCGTGAATTATTCTTGTATTCCTTAACTGCAAATAAAATGATAAAAGAAAAACAAAGTGAGATAACTTTCTCCTTCTAGAAATATATTAACTGACATTTTGTTGCAAAGGTACGAACACAGGCTTATAAGAAAAGTAAATGAAGAGACAAGAATCTTCTCTTCTCGAAAGATTCAAATTTGAGATTTTCGCACATGCTTTCAATAATTTCCCACATATCATCCATACAGCATAGTTATTCAATGTTAAGTATCAAAAACTGCTTTAGCTTTAAAACTTGGGGCAATAATGTATTACATGTACATTTACAAGAAAATTTCCTACCTATTTCAGTCCTGCTGACTCCAATTCCATTATAAATTCTCAAGTAATTAAGATGACAAGAATCAGAATCTTCAATGTCGAAGTCACCAAATTTGATGCGCACTCTCTCTCCCATCTTTACACGAATCTCCCATTCACAAACGGTGCTGTTGGGGTAGGTCTGCGGGTAGTTTATGGACGTAAGAGTTCCACTCTCAGGGCCTAGTACAGTATGTCCACATCCGTCACCTTTAAAAAGAGTTAAAAGGACAATAAATTATTCTTACATCTTTAACTTATACTATATATAATTAGGGTTTTTGTGAAGATTTTAAAATATGTATGATATTAGATATTTCATACCATTAATACTCCTCACACAAGATAAAAACAGATGATACAGTTCTTAGTATATCTATGCACAGGAGCTAAGACAAGCCAGGTTAGGTCAAAATAATCAATGGTTAGCTTTATAATTTATGAGTTCAAAGAACCTGCCAATCTGAATTAGAATTGCAGCACACATAATTTGGTCAAAAAAATATATACAACCATCAATCTGATCTTTATCAGAGTATCGATTCATAATAATTGTTTAAAGTAAATGTAAACTATAAAAATGAAAGTATGCGATTAGCTTCATCTACTTATTTACAAATATCACAAACCCTTTCTAAAATCTGTGAGGTGAATGATTTCTAAAAGCACTTAATATATACTAAAGATTGTGCAATTACTGACCATATTACACACTGCCAGGTACATGGAAGCATGAAAGCAATAGTTATTGTAATTTTATATTCTATTGAAATTTGACTTTTTAGTAAACTGTCTCCAAAGCCTCATTGTTTCCCTACCAAATGATAAGAAAAAATTAAGCTAAATGCTTATTAAAGATTAGGAAAACTGACCTTCATGTTTGTAGCAGCATTATTTGCTTCAGAAATTTTTTCAGCAACTAGATATGGAAGCTCAGATAACATATTGTTTGTAAAAATAAAGAAATGTGCATCCTTCCCTTTAGTATAAAATTCGTTACTTTACTGAGCATGTAGTGTTGATTAGCGGTTTCAGTGGCTGCTCCAATTGCACAGTTCAGTATTCCTTGATGACAGGATTTAAATAAATTCTTTCTAACAAGAAGATTAATACATCCTTTTAAAATGATAGTATTTTCCTCTTGAAAATAACTATTAATAATCATAGTTTGTAACAGTTCAGTACTTACACAAAAAACAATATTGAAAGTGAAACTGCTGGGTCTTAACCTTAATATGGATACAGATGGCTATAACAGATTTTTCTATTATCTTGAATTATTTTTAAGAACAATGCAGTGCTGATATCATTTACTAGAACATATGAAAGCGTTAAAGGCCTATGAATAAGAACTTAACCTAGCATCTGGCAAGTAGTACTTGCAAAATAAATGGTTATTAACCTATGAAAAAATTAATTTCAAACTCGTCTCAAAGTAACTTTAATGAGAAAACAATTATACCTAGATTCTGATGACAATGCTTCAAATCCTTTGTTTATAAAAAATTTTAATTCTCAGGTCCATGTGAGTACTGTTACTTAGTCTACTTTTAAAGGTCAGTTAGTACTAGCAATCTGGATTCCTAAACAAATCTCTCATATAAAGCTTAGCTTTTTAATCAACATGAAACTTTACCTATCTTCTACACCTGCATTCATCCCACACACAAGAACTAGGCATAGCAGCTCAATAATACAATAATATGAAAGGGCACCATAAAAATAAACACATGAGTTTTTGTGACACACCCACTGATATTTTGCAAATATAAAACTCAGAATGTGACACAACTCAGAGGAAAAAAAATCCAAGTTTCCCCTGAACCTATCATGAAAATATCTTGAATATCTCTATTGGATATCATCTAAACTGAAAATATAGGGATATACAACCTTCACTGTGAAAATAAATGAATTGCGATATAAACAACTTTTAAACAATCATTAACATTTTTTCTAAGAGGAAAAAAAAACAGCCATCCTAAGACAGAGTTTCTAACATTATGAAACTAGTCTAAAATGTTCTCTTACCATTGAGAAGATAAAAACATGCTTTCTGGAAGCATTTCAATCTTTAAAAAGCAGCCACTGAATAAATGAAATAACTCAAAATATAAATGCACTTTCTTTAGTAAACAGAAACTAAGGCAGCTTTTTAAGTGACTGAGAAGTGCTGATGGATTTCAGAAAGCCAATAATTTCCTATTAACAGCTGAATTCTTGACTTAGTAATGGCAGGTTGTCGCATTTAATGTATTCCCCATAGGCTGTTACTTAAGGTTGTAATTTTAAAATGATTACCATAGAAAGCATAAGCAGAATGGTAGCAGTAATTTTTTGGATGTCTTTATGTTCATATTAGTTTGAGTTTCAATAAATACACAAAACATTTCTTGTCCTTTCCTCCATAAAGCAAAAATTTCTACACAAGTTAACATAAGAAATACTAACTGATGAAAAACAATACTTGAATGTGCATGCTGATGAAGAAAACAATTAAAATGGAGCTGTCTTTTTAACAGTATTTTGTGTAGGGGGAGGGCATGAACAGTCCACAAGTAATGCGCCAAGAATGTTTTAAAATATGTGATAGAGTTCAGAGCTTCCTCCTCTCGCAAACAATGTGATACTCACCAAAAACCAAAGTTAAAAGAAAGCCTCAAATCTACTGCACTGAACAAGTTCGAATATTTCATATTTCAAAGACTATTTCATAAGTTTAACCTGACTAGCTAAGTAGCTTAGCTGGCCTGGCCTAACACTTACTGCTATGAAGTATATGTTTAGAATACTGCAGTTCAAAAGGGAATGCGGGGCTTACACATACTAGGCCAGTTTTCAAATGCTTTTCTGTTAGGTTACATGGTACTCCTATACACTCTAGCATGTACAGGGTCTTGACTCTATATTCCTGATGCACTTAAGGGTCCCTACCTAGTAGAGTCTGAAAAACACTGTACTAGTCAACCAAAGGTCATGGTGTTGAATTCTCAAATCAAAGAAAGACCTTGTCCTCACTTTTACTCCCAAATTAGAGAATGTGTTCTTAGCTCTTAATAGTAAAACCTATTCTACACCAAAATACTTAGAGTATGACAAAATATTTCAAAGTAAAACCAAAATCTGGAAAATATTCTTTATCAGCAAATCACCTAATATACAGGGTGGGGCAAAACTAGGTTTATGGTTGTTCATGTGGAACATAACACAATAATTGATAAATACTAAAACAAGAATAACTTTCACGCACTTACAACTGTACACCTACTTTTGCCAACCCCCCTTCCCGTACCTCCAGTATTTAGAGCAATGGTTCTTAACTAGAGTAGGGGAAGGACCCCGCAGGCCTGATTTTACCTCCCATTAGGGAGGTCAATGTCTGGAGACATTTTTGGTTGTCACAAAGAGCGGGGGTGGGGTGCTACTGGCATCTAGTGAGTAGAGGCCAGGGATGCTGCTAAAACATCTCACAATGCACAGGACAGCTCCCCATCTCCTCCCCTACCCCCAGAATAGACTGAACCATCCTAATGTCAACAGTGCCAAGGTCAAGGAGCAGTGATTGAGAGAGCAATGGCTAGGCTATCTCAGAGAGAAAGTCTGGATTAGCTCTTCCCTGGGTTTCATTTGGCCGAAGGGTAATGCTATTCTATTTGCTATGGGTACAAACCAGGGAATATTTTCCCCTCAAAGATCAGTAGTTATACTAAAGAGTTTTAAGATTCCACTTCACAGTTTAAAAAAAAGAAAAGGGAATGCTTTATTTTTTTCTTTAAATTAAAGAAAAAAATTCCTCTTTATTAGTCTACAGACTTCAAATGATTTATTTCTGTCTGAGGCGCTCTTAATGTTAAGGGGGAAATGTTCCTAACAGGATCATAAGGAAGAGTCCCTAAATTTTCTGCTTAGCTTTGTACACTGGAATGGATAATGGTCCAAGGCCAGTCTGTAATACCTACTATTACTCATTTTCAAATGGCGGAATTGACAAAAAGAGTGTAACTACTACTGGAAACACAGCTTTCAAAATGGATATCATAGAAATAATCTATACACTCTTATCAACAACTCCAACATTAACTCTTGCTCCAACTCCATCACCATCACCATCACCTCCACCGTCAACTCTCTAGATGGTCTCCACCACACTATAACTGACCATAAAGGGTAGAAACCTGATCATGGAATTTCTAAATTTTATTTCAGTGGAGAAAAAACACTGGAATTTGATCTTACTGTTCCTTTGCTTGGCTGCAGGTTTATCTAGGGGATTACTCACAGACCATGTGTTCACTTCCTCTGAGGAGTGTAAGGTCAGATGTATTAAACCAGATACAAATTTTGATATTGTTCCAGGGAAAAAACTGAGTAATTTTTTTTTTTTACTCCTTATCCCCAAAGAAAATAAAAGGAACATTAAACATATATAAATGACAATGAAGTAATAAAACGAAGAACACATGGCTTATTTTAGGCTGCTCTAAACTTCAAATCAACTGGAGTTTTTTGATAAATATGTGCTTGTGATGCTGATTTCATATGACCCTCCAGCCACCCCATATATTAATCACATTACTACTAATAAACAATAAAATTCCTACTTGTTGAATTATATTACTATGAACATGGTGCGCCTTCTTAAAAAACTTTATTTAACAACAGGAAACACAAATGCAGAAAGTTTGCACTAATAAGTCAAAACTGTAGAGCAATGTAACTTTCATCAGTCATTACAAGCTATGAAAGGTTTACACTTTTTCTGTGATATTTCAAGGATTTCTTTATCACCATGAACTGGTGCATCTGATAAATTCCACTAAATAAGGGTCACTTTTGTCATATCTTATAATACATCTATGAGATCTTACACTCAGTGGGAAAACAGACAATTAAGAATGTAGTAAAGTATTTAAAAGAATAACTTCTGAGTCTTAACTAATGCATCCTATTTTACTTGGCTACAATGAAGATTTTCTTTTTTTTTTTCCCCACCCAAGGACATGCTCACTAAGTTTAGACCGGGAGGGAAACATCAATGTGAGAAACATCGGTCAGCTGCCTCTCCCACGAGCCCTGATCGGGGGACCGAATCTGCAACCCAGGCATGTGCCCTGACCAGAAATGAAACCTGTGACCCTTTGGTTTGCCAGACAATGCCCAACCAACTGAGCCACACCAGCCAGGATGACAATAAATATTTTTAATGTATTATTTAGCATTACATGAATTTTTAGACTAGAAGTATTAACACTACAAATCTTAAATAGACTCTTCAAGGAGCTACATTAATTTCATTCAATATTTTTATTTTTTAAATTTAATCTTTATTGCACTTTTTTCCATTACCATTTAGTCCCCTTATTACTCTCCACCCCCAGCAATCCCCACACTGCTGTCCATGTCCATAAGTCGTTTTTCCTTTGTTCTCAATCCCTCCACCCCCTCAGATACCCTCACTAGTTGTCATCCTGTTCTCCATCTATGAGTCTGCCCCTGTTTCCTTGTTAGTTCAGTTTGTTCAACAGATTCCACATATGAATGAAATCACATGGTATTTGTCTTTCTGTGGCTGGTTGGTTAAGTATACTTAGCATGATATTCTCCAGGTCTTATCAATACTGTTGCAAGGGGTAAAACTTTCTCCTTCTTCTTCTTTTTCTTTCAGGCAAGTAGTAGTCCATTGCGTAAATGTCCCATAGTTGTTTTATCCACTCATCTACTGACGGACACTTGGGCTGCTTCCATTATCTTGGCAATAGTAAATAACACTGAATGAACATAAGAGTGCTTATGTTCTTTCGAATTAGTGTTTTGGGTTCCTTCAGATATATTCCTAGAAGTAGGGTCACTAGGTCAAAAGACAGATCCATTTTTAATTTTTTGAGGTATCTCCATACTGCTTTCCATAGTGGTTGCACCAGTCTGCATTCCCACCAACAGTGCAAAAGGGTTCGCCTTTCTCCACATCCTCACCAGCACTTGTTGATTTATTGATGACTGCCATTCTGACAGGTGTGAGATGATATCTCACTGTGGTTTTAATTTGTATTTCTCTGATTAGTGACATTGCATCTTTTCATATGTCTATTGGCCTCTTTGTATGTCCTCTTTGGAGAAGTGTCTATTCAGGTCCCTTGTCCATTTTGTAATTGTGTTTTTTTTTGGTGTGGAATTTTATATGTTTTTAATAATTTTGAATATTAACTCCTTTACAAGAGGTATTGGCAAATATGTCCTCCCATTCTGTGGGCTGTCTTTTTATTTTGCTGACTTCCTTTGCTGTGCAAAAACCTTTTAATTTGATGTAGTTGCATTTGTTAATTTTTTCTTGTTTCCCTTGCCTGGGGAGATATATCCAATAACATACTGCTAGGAGCTACATCCAAGATTTTGCTGCTTATGTTTTCTTCTATGATTTTTATGGTTTTCAGATCTAACATTTAAGTCTTTGATTCATTTTGAATTTATTCTTGTGTGTGGTGTAAGGAGGCAGTCTAGTTTCATTTTCCTGTATGTATCTGTCTAACTTTCCCAACACCATTTATTGAATAGACTATCTTTAACCCATTGTATGTGCTTGCTTCCTGTGTCAAATATTAATTGGCTATAAAGGTGTGGGTTTATTTCTGGGCTTTCTATTCTGTTCCATTGATCTATGTGTCCATTTTTATACCATTATCAGCCTGTTTTGATTACTATGGCCTTATAGTATAGTTTGAGATTAGGTAGCGTGATTCCTCCAACTTTATTCTTCTTTCTCAGGATCACTGTTGCTATGCAGGGCTTTTCACAGTGCCATATAAATTTTTGAAATGTTTGTTCTAGTTCTGTGAAATATGACATTGGAATCTTGATAGGAACTGCATCGAATCTGTAGATTGCTTTGGGTAGTATGAACATTTTAATGGGTTAATTCTTTCTAGCTATGAACATTCTATGCGCTTCCATTTATTTGTATTTTCTCCTATTTCTTTCTTTGGTGTCTTATAATTTTCCAAGTACAGGTCTTTTACATTCTTGGTTAGGTGTATTCCTTGTAATTTTATTATTTTTGTAGTAATTATAAATGGGATTGTTTCCTTAATTTCCCTTTCTGTTAGTTTGTTATTGGCATATAAAAATACAACTGATTTCTGGATATTAATTTTGTATCCTGATTCTTTGCTGAATTCATTATCAGTTCTAGCAGTTTCCTGGTGGAATTTTTTGGAGTTCTCTACGTACAATATCATGTCATCTGCAAATAAAAAGTTTTACTTCTTCCTTTCCAATTTGGATGCCTTTTATTACTTCTTCTTGTCTGACTGCTGTGCCTAGGACTTCCAGTGTTATGTTGAATAAGAGAGGTGAAAGTGGATATCCCTGTCTTTTTCCTGATCTTAAGGGGAATGCTTGTAGTTTTTGCCTGTTGAGTATGACGTTAGCAGTGGGTTTGTCATATATGTCCTTTATTATGTTTAGGTATGTTCCCTCTATTCCCACTTTGCTGAGAGTTTTGGTCATAAATGGGTGCTGGATTTATCAAGAGTTTTTTCTGCATCTATTGATATGATCATGTGGTTTTTATCCTTTATTTCATTTATGAGTTGTATCACATTTACTGATTTGTCAATGTTGTACCAACCATGCATTCCCAGAATAAATACTACTTGATTATGGTTTATGATCTTTTTGCTGCATTGCTGTATTCAGTTTGCTAATGTCTTGTTGAGGATTTTAGAGTCTATGTTCATCAGGGTTATTAGCCTGTAATTTTCTCTTTGTAGTGTCCTGATCTGGTTTTGGAATTAGGATAATGCTGGCCTCGTAAAATAAGTTTGGGAGCCTTCCCTCCTTTGGAATTTTATGAAACAGTTTGAGAAGGAGAGGTGTCAGTTCTTCTTGGAATGACTGGTAAAATTCACCTGTGAAGCCATCCAGTCTAGGGCTTTTGTTTGTTGGAGGTGTTTTTATTACTGCTTCAGTTTCACTAGGTGTAATCTGTTCAGATTCTCTGATTCTTCCTGATTTAGTTTTGGAAGATTGTATGTTTCTAGGAATTTATCCATATCATCCAAGTTGTCCAATACTGCATAGGATAGATATGCACTGAGAGCCAAAAGAAGGTCACTGTGGATATTTTTTTAGGAAAAAAGGGTAACTCCCAGCTTCATTCTTTTTTAAGCCCAACTTCATCCCTACATGTGTGATAATTTACAAAACTGAGTAATGTAAAGGAATGTGAGGTATGTAAATCCTCTTCAACCCCCAAGAAGCACATACTCTGCTTAGAACATAATGTGAAGCAAATGGGTTCTAGTTTCCTACAATGAACTTAAATGTCCTACCCTACCACTCACTATGACCTTGAGAAGGTAATTTGTTGTTGCTAAACCTCAGTTTTATAAAATGGGGACAAGAACAACTCAAACCAGATAGGGTAAGGATCAAGAGATATTGTATGAAAAGACCTAATATGGAGAGCCTAACCCATAGGAAAGTGCTTAATAAATGTTTGAGGGTACTATTACCACCACAAAAGCCAGAAAGGCTTTGCCCATCATATGTAGATCCAGTGTACTTGACCACAACCTAACTGAGGTAAAAGAACAATGGCCCATTAGTTTAGAAAATTTATAGCAGCTTTAAAGCCTCAAGTGTGTCTTGTGACAAGTACGAATCCATTAGACAATAATTCTCACTAATCTTCTACCCTATGACCTCAACTTCAGTTACCCTCAGGACCACAATCTGGGCTTTGTTTTTACCATTATCGATTGCTCCCACCTCCAAAATCCAGAGAGCTTTAAAATCTGACTGTACTGGTCAGTCTCCTGACCTTTTAGTTCCTTTACACCCACTGCATACCTTCTGTGAACCTGACATCTCTCTTTTCTCCCCATCTATTAATTGCATCTTGGCCCCATTTCTTTCTCTGCCCAGCCTGTACCTCAGGTCCACTGGACTAACTACACTCTTTGGTATATTCACTTACTAGCTACTGTGTTCTTCTTGAGTATCCTGGTAACCCCCTGGCCCCAAATCAAATGATCTCTCTTTGCCAAGAGGCTGAGCACTACTGGGAAAAAAAAAATCATGAAATCCAAGGGATATGTGTCATTAGAGTAATGGGTTCCAATCTCAGATGGGTACCCAAAGCCACTCAGTAATCTCTCATTCAGTGGTTCTCAACATTTACTCTGTTCACTAAAGCAGTCAGTTTCTGAGCTGCCAAATACAATGGATACTTTTCTATCCTTATCATTTTGGGCCTTTCTACAGCAACTGGTATTGCTAGGCCTTCCCTGCCCTCCCAATTTTCTTTCTTCCTTCATATCTTTCCCCCCTCATTCTTAAAACTCTCCTCCCTGTCTTAGCTCTTCAACTCGCTAATTCCCAACTTCTCTGGCATCTTAGCTGACTTGGTTTCTTACTACTAATGCTGCTGTTCTTCAGAGCTGTTTTCTCACTCTGTTTTCTACCTGAGCAATTTCACCTACTCCTATGATTTCAGTTACCACTGAAATGGAGAAAGCTCCAAAGCCACCAACTGTTCACCTAATCCTGAGACTTGTCACCTACTTATACATTAAGCACCTCTACTAAGAAGTTCCACTGCATTCAAACTCAATGTGTCCCAAGTATTAAGGGAACATCTTCTACATGCCAGGCACTGACTAGGTGCTACGAAGAACAATAAAAATGACAGACAAGGCTCCTACCCTAATAGTTTACAATACAGTAAGACGGATGTAGCAAGTCATTTTATGGATGATGAATACTACCGGGAGGTAACGGGAGCTTTATGGGTGTGTGTGTGTATGTGCATGTAGGATAAACAGCAGTTAACTAGACAGAAATCCTGGTTGGCGAGGTGGATAGAAAGTAGCGAGAATGGGATTCCAGAAATTTTTTTAAAAAGCCATTTTAACATTTTAACCATTGCTCTCTGAAATTTAACTGGTCATTATATTTTATACTTTCTATCTCCTCAATATCTCTACATCTAGTCGCTCTGAACAAAAGCAGGTCCCTGTCGCCACATCTTTCTTTCCTCTAATCCACTGTCCACACTCTTGCCAGTGTTTCTTAAACACCAACTGGGTCCTGTCCCATATTTTAAAATCCTTCCACTATTTTCCATTGATGATACAATAAAACTCAAAGTCTTCAGCATGGATACAAAGTCTATTATAATCTTTCTCCAACTCCCCTTCCAGTCTCATTTTCTGACTTTTCCCATAGTCTCTTCGCTCCAGCTCTAGAACTATTGGTGCCTCCCTGCATCTCCATGTTCTCTCCTCTGGGCCACTGCACACGCTGTTCCACTCTGCTTCCTCCTTTCACCCACCTAGTAAATTCAGTGTTACTTCCTTTGTAAAACATGCTGAAAGTCCTGGTCTTTCTCTCCATTTCTATTATCAAAATCTCTTTACTGTACTTCATATACTTCACTATGCATACACATTTATGTCAGTTTATCATACCAATCCATAAGATTCTTAGGCAGGCATACACACAGAAATAGGGCATACTAGGCTCTTAACACATGCTGTTGAATTTCAAAAAAATAATAAACCCAAATTAGTCAGCAGTAGACACTTGACGGGCAGGTGATTTAGTGAGAAGTATATAATACATAGGCTTTGGAGTCAGACAGACTTTGATTTAAATTCTAGCCATGCCAACTTTTGAGATCCTGGGCACTTAACCATTAAAAGCCTCCATATCCTGACCATTCATCTCCCAAGGTACTTGTGAGGTCTGGTAACAACTTATGTAAAATATAGTGGTCTCTATAAATGTGAACCTCTTTCCCCATGAAGATGATACATGCCTCTTTCTATCTAGTACCCTCCTTATCCTTTTGGGGACTGCCCTGCATTTCCAACAGTTTTTCTATACGTCATGTCCCTTGGCTAGCTGACAGGCTCAAGTGTGGGTACTGGCTTACACTGAGCCAATGTGAGGCCAACTTACCCTTCCCTCCAATTTCTGGACCTTATACATTAGGAAAAATCCCAGAATCTCTCCAGTGTTGAAGTTATCAGCCTTGAGGACTGCCAAGAGCCATGATTCTGTGCATCCACTGAAAGTCAGACTGAATCACGAGAAAAATTAAGCTGAATCCTTGGTGCCTGAGGTCCAGCTGCATTCCTGCTTTCCCCTTGGTTTAGGATGGTTCGGCTCTTCCCAAGACTCCACAAGTAATCTTAGAATCCTCCTAATACTTTTCCCTTCTCCTGTAAGCAAATTTAGACTTCTGTTTCCTACAACCTCCAGAGTCCTAACTAAAACACTTTTCCTCCACCCATGCAACAAAGTGTCTGTCTTAAACATGTAAAGGTAGCTTCTAGGATCCAAAGAAAAACTAGAAACAAGGGTACAACAGACAGAGATAAACCATGAACCTGAAAGTAATCTAAGAGCATGGAGATCAAAGACAGTTGGAACATATCAACAGAAGTTGGACAGAGAAAGCGGAGGTCAAAAGGGAGGGTCAAAACCAGCATTAAGGTCTAGGTGGGTCAGAGGCCGCGCAAAAGTATCAAAGATGAACAACCATGCCTTACTCTCACATTCCTCTTCTGCACAGTCTGGTCCCTTTCTCTGAACTAGAGGTGAACTTCCCTAAACAATAACTGGGATGAGGATAAGGGCCAGAATGATGGAAAAGCAGTAGGTCTCAGTAGAAAGCAAACATCTGAAGATGGTTACTTTAACTGCAGAGCAGGAAAAAGAGAAACAAAATTTTCATTCACACACTGATTCACTCATTGAACAAAATTTACCAGTTATCCAAACAGATTTGGTCCCAGTCCTCATACATTCTAGAAAGAGAGATGTCTTATATATTTAATAACACTGAGAGTAGTAAATGAATCCCACAGTCACCATGGCTAGTATTTAAATCAAGGCGTGTATGACTCCAAAGTCTGCATACTTTCAAAGTCTACGAGGGTGAAAAATAATGAAGACAGAAAAAGCTCTCAGGTTTTGGAAAGTGAAACAAACAAAAAAACAAAACAAAACTGAGTTTAAATGACAGTTTCAGTACAGCAGAAGCTAGACTGCAACTGTTAAAAAGGAAATCATCATTAACAAATACCTGCTGTGTGCCAGACACTAAGAAATGTACAGCACAAGCACAGCCTACTTTTTAGAAAGTCTGTCACTGAAAAAAGCTGAGATAAAAGGTACCTGAAGAGCAAACAGTTCAAAAGAAAGGTGTATTAAACACCGGTGGTGTTTTGAGCATGTTTCCAGGCATTAGACTGAGAAGTACCACAGAAGTTTAAGTTATACTAAAACACAACTTATATTCCCTGACGGAGCTGTGCTCTAGATACGGTGGAAGATATAGTTTCAGAAAGGAAAGGTAAGGTGGGAGGCAAATGTATACTGTGCATGGATGAGGACATGGGCAGGAGTTCAGCTCTACAAAGTGGGCCAATCACACTGCTACTGCTGAGGGGTAATTCCCATTTGAGATTTGATTAGCTGTCCTCATTTATGGCAGATACAATCACAATGGACACATGACTTGCTCTAGAACTTGCGCAAGTTCTAGTATCCAGAACTTGAGAAAGCAGACACTGGGACTGGCACACGAGCCTGTGTGGAATCTGTCAAGGACCAGCGGGAAAGCATCACTGAGATGACAGGCCAGGGTGCCAGGGCTCGGTAAGAGACAACTGAGCCTGCAGATGGACAAATGGACTGGATAAAGATGGAGGAACCTAAGGCTGAGGCCATTCCTAACATCTCGGGTACGAACTCCTCAGTCTGTCCCACGATGGAAAAATTGTCCAGAATAATGTTCCCACTGACCTTTGCAGCCTTTGTTCTCATTATTTCCCCGGCATTATTAAAGTTACCTGAGTATTCTCCAGGCATTTCAGCTGGTGACTAAAATGAAGGTAGGCAACTAGGGGACTCTAATAATGGTAGAGGTGACTCTTCAAATAAGAACTTGAAAGACAGAACCAAGGAATGCACCCAACTTGCTAACATTAATTTAGGCTGTCACTGTTCTTACGGACGATCTGACAGGTTGGTCCAGTAATGTTTTCTAAGTAGCCATGGTTATGTTCTGAGTTCCAGATAAAGGGCGACTTCTTATCAAGGGTGTGCAGCAAAGACGTCTAGCTTATGCGAAGAGGGTGGCTGGGAAACACTGGGTAGATGTTAGATTCTGAGTAACTCTATTCCCATGGGACTGAGAAGCCCAGGCTCTTGGGCTGCTCATTAACGTGGGGACTGGACAAAGGATGATGGTGTGAAGGGCATGCTCGTGCCCAGCCACTAATACCAAAAAATGTGCTTGGGGCAGCAGATTCACTCCAGAAATGGGTCCTTAATACACATTTTTTGAATGATAATCATGCTAATCATTAAAAATAAGAAAATGAGCAAAACTCTCTGCCACGAACAAATATTTTAAATACTGTGATTAATGAATGAACAGAAATAAGTGGAAAGTACTATCTGGAAATGAGTGTTCGGTGATGGTTAAAAAACTCTTCAGAGGGGATGAGACCCAAGAAGGGTCATACAAGGATGATTAAAAGTTTACCAAGTACGTATGAGACCACGAAAGGCCCAGAATAGCACAGTGATCTTGAAAAAGAAGATTAAAGTTGGAGGAATCACACTACCTAATATCAATCTATACTATAAGGCCAAAGTAATCAAAACGGTATGGTACAGGCATAAAAAGACACACAGATCAATGGAACAGAACAGAGAGCCCAGGAATAAACCCATGCCTTTATAGTCAATTAATATTTGACAGAGGGAGCAAGCACATACAAAGGGCTAGAAACAGTTTATTCAATAAATGGTGTTGGGAAAATTGGACGGACCCGTGAAGAAAAAGGAAACTAAACCACCTGCATATGCCACACACAAGAATAAATTCAAAGTGGATTAAAGACTTAAGTGTTAAACCAAAAAGCATAAAAATCACGGAAGAAAACATAGTAGAATCCTGGACATTGCTCATACCAGTATTTTCTCTGATATATCTCCTCAGACAAGGGAACCAGAAGAAAAAATTAACAAATGGGACTTCAAACTAAAAAGGTTTTGCACTGCAAAGAAAATCATTAACAAAATAAAGACAATTCACAGAAGAAGAGAGCATATTTGCCAACACATTCAACAACGGGTCAATATCCAAAATTTATGAAGAACTTATAAAACTCAACACCAAAAAAACCCAAACTACCCAATTTAAAAATTGGCAAAGGACCTGAATAGACACTTCTTCAAAGAGGACATACAGATGGCCAATAGCCATGTGAAAAGATACTCAATGTCATTAATCATCAGAGAAATGCAAATTAGAACCATAATGAGATATCTCACACCGGTCAGAATGGCTAACATCAATAAATCAACAAACAATAAGTGCTGACAAGGATGTGGAAAAAGGGGAACGCTTTTGTACTGCTGAGGGGGACGCAGACTGGTGTAGCCACTGTGGAAAGCAGTATGGAGATGTCTCAAAAAATTAAAAATGGACCTGCCTTTTGACCTAGCAATTCTACCAGTGGAAAACTGAAAACACTAATTCAAAAGAACATAAGCACCCCTATGTTCACTGCAGCAATATTTACAATCGCCAAGATATGGAAGCAGCCCAAGTGTCCATCAATAGATGAGTGGATAAAACAACAATGGGACATTTACAAAACGGAGTACTACTCAGCTATAAAAAAAGAAAATTTTACCCTTTGCAACACCATGGATGGACCTGGAGAACATTATGCTAGGTGAAATAAGCCAGTCAGAGAAAGACAAATACCATATGATTTCACTCTTATGTGGAATCTAATGAACAAACTGAAATAACAAAACAGGGACAGACTTAGAGAGAGGTGGCTGGCAGTTTTGGGATGGGGTTGAGGGTGGTGGGACCAAGCAAAAAGGAAAAAGGACTCAATGACAATGTCAACAGTGTGGTGCTTGTCGGGGGTTGGGGGTTGTACAGGGGACTAATGATAATGAAAAAATACAATTAAAAATATATTAAAAAAAAAAACCCAACAAAAAGAAAAAAGGTTTACCAAGTAGACAAGAAAATAAAGGACATTCCAAGTACAGAAAACAGCATCTGTAAAGCAGTCAGTATAGGGAACAAGGGAAAAAAGCATAAAATTATATATTAGAATAAAATCTGCTCAGTCTTACACCTGAACTATAAAGCATGAGGCATGCTGGCATGACATTAGTAAATCAGAGAGGAAGAGGGGAACCAGACTGAAAAAATTACAGAGGTGTGGGCAAAATTAGGTTTACAGTTGTGAGTATGCAAAAGAATTTATCCTTGTATTGTTATTATGTCATTTTCCATACAAACAACGGTAAACCTACTTTTGCCTACCCCATATATATAACATGCGAAGGAGTTTGGATTTTATTTTATAGGTGATAAAAAGGCTGCGGCTTTTTATCTACACTATGGTAGTGTTAGCTTAGCTCCAAGAGGGCAGTACCTCAATGTATAGGACCACAGCCCGCAAACACTCAACACCTGCCTAATGATTGACTGGGCAAGGGTGTAGGGCACAGGGCTCAAGGAAAAAGCAGTGGGCCAAGACCAGAGGCTCGCTACTCACTGCAACAGGGCAGGATTTAAACGCCCATGGTTTCCTGACTCCTTGCTGTTCTGAAGCTGTGTTCTTTACTCGTCAAATGTCTGCCATCGCTGTGGGCTAGAAATCTAGCAATTCTTTAAAGCTCATCCATTAAAAACCCCTTTATCAGTAAGGCTTCTTTTACTTTCCTAGGTGTTGTGAGCTCTCCTTCCCTTGTAAACCCACAGCACTGTGCAATCTTCCTTGGTTATTTTTATATATATTCCAACTTGGAGATTATTTCCTAAACTATAGGTTCTCTGAAAACAATGACAATATTTTACTCTTCTCTAAATGTTTCTGGTCTGTACTGACATATGTGAACACTGCTCTGGGAGCTCATTAATTGATGGTACTCCTTTATGCTGATAGTTCTTAATGAGAGGCTGATAGAGTACCAGCATCTTCTCTGTGATCCCAAGCAATTCCGTTTGGACTGCAACCTGCATGTGCCTTACTCAACAAAAGCCTTCCAGGTAACCATGTCCCACTCCCTTAGAAAGCAGTGGAGGGAGCTTGCACCCTGGGGGTGGTTCCTCACAATTCCAGTAGCTAATTAAAATTTTTTTCCAACTACATACCCTTCAGAGTGCAAGTTGATCCAACAGGTGATGTTTTAGCAGCCTTTTATATCACCCCATTATCTCATCTGCTTCATGGAACCTGATATCAATTAGATACTAGTTTATTTGAGTATCTATACGTATTTTCTTTCCTCGTGGATTACACTGATTTAATCCACAAATCTGGATAATTAACATGATATATATTTCTAAACTAATATTTCAAATTGAATACAGCAGGTCCTTGAATAACATCTTTTCATTCAATATAATTTTAACATTGATGAGATGCCATAGGAACTTAACACTGTTTATATCAATTAGCCTATGGTAAAATTGGTTTCATTAATACATCATTTCGCTTGAAGTCACAGAATCTACCAACATTGTCACTGAGGACTTACTGTACTTTCTCAAAGATCTTATCCTGAAGAATTTAATCCAATGATAAAAAGAAAACAATGTAATAGAAGTTCTGAAAAATATAGTAATTACTTCATAAATAATAAATGTCTAGAGGAATTTTTACATTTTGAAGTTTTCATACTGTATTTTCTAAGTATACTTATGTGTTAGTTTATAAGTTAATTTTTACATGCTAAGTCTACAGAACATAACACAAGAGTATTAAACTTACAACCATGTAAGACTATGCAGGTGTGTCAATATAGAATAGAAAGGGACATAAAAATTATAGGTTGATAGATTTGGGGGCAGAACTGTGCATAATTATCACTTAAGTTTTTAGTTTTCAATAACAATCATTGTTATCTGTACAATATTTCAATAATAAAGTGCTTAGACCATAACACTGTGCTAAAATAAAGTGAATTCATGAGCCACACAAGAAAAACTACCAAGTTATCTATTTCATACTTCAATAATCACATTTAGCAAATATCATCTCTACAGAGCTCTTCCTAATCCTCTTTAATTTTATGTCATCATTCCATACCCTTCCAACTAATCAAAAAGTAGAAACAGAAACTGTTTGCATGCATTCAATTAACGTCTAATATTACCACCTGAGCTTTCACATCCTAGGTTCATTTTATTAAGTATAGTCCAAAATTTAAAATCTACCTCTATGTAAATCTAGCTTTTCATCATCATGCTGAAATCCCATCATCCTTTCTGGAAATTAATTCACTGTCATTTTAATTCTAGTACTGGTACTTTATACCAGTTTCACTATTTTAAGATTTTATGTTGATCTTCTAGAATGAAATTAGATGTTCAAACAGAATTATTAACTATCTCCAAAGAAAAATAATGTTTCCTCTTTGTTTATAACATTAGGAAACTAACTAAAAATCATTAACCTGTAATTTTATAATTAATTTTTCATTTATAAGTTTTAAAAATGTGTATTTTAATCTGATCATTAGCATATGTGAAATATGTGCTATATTTCTAATTTCCATGGTGTAAAATTAATCAGAAATACACTGGAAATAAGATGCTTTAATTTTTGTCTCTGAACAAAACTACATAAAGAATTTCAATGTTTTATCACGCCAAGAAAGACAATGAGAAATTCTAAATTAACCTAATGTTAATACTAGAAATAATTACAAATGTTCTTTGCAGAGAGACATGCTCTCTAATTCTATTTACAAATATTGTTCAAAAATATGTATAGATATAAAAATATGTATGTCATCACGAGAAAGTAAAAGCATTACTTAACAGAATATAATTTCCCCCCCATATCAGTTCCAAATACCACTGTGGAACTGAAATCTTTCTACAAAAGAACCTGACTTGTTTAATAGTTTATTAAATTAGCAAACAAAAATCACTATCTTCACAAACATTTCTCATTAACAGTCATAAACAAGTCAGTCTTCATGGACTTTAAAATTCACTCCACATTCAAATATATTTCTAACCCATGAGGTAGGCAAGATGTCCATGTCACAAATGAGGAAGCTGAGCTCTTGCAATGAGGTGACACAAATCACTACAATGACACAAATTCCTATAGTCATAATGTAAACCAAAGACATAAATTCACTCATAGGAAGACCCTGAACTTCCTATAAATTTATTACAGTAGCTAATATGCAATCAGCCTAAGTTTCACCTATTTAAATTTTTTGAAAGACATACATTTTTACAGAAAAAAATGCTTTCAATAAAAAGATTTTGAAGATGAACTTAACATTAAATTTACAAATCAAAAATACACAAATATAAGCCATATCTAAAACACCACAACAGTAAAATAGATGTGAATAAATAGAATGAATATATAGGTAGATTAATCCTATGAGACTGGTCAAAATACATCTCTGCTGTGAAAGGCTGATAAGTTTTCAGACCAATGATAAATTTTATTCTGAGAAAAAAAAAAAATCACTGTCAGCTGAAAACCTGCTGAGGAATAGTATGCATGGCATTAATTGGAATGAGGGTACTATCTTCTATTTCAAAATGATGTCTGCAGGACTAAAGACAAAACAAAACAAAACCGAAGCATCATTCCACGTCAACATACATAGGCTGGGGCAAAAGTAGGTTTACAGTTGTTTATGTGGAAAATAATACAATAATTAATAAATACTAATACAAGAATAAACTGTTTCGCATACTCACAGCTGTAAACCTACTTTTGCCCCACTCTGTATTTTACATGCATTCCTCCTACCTAGGCTGGCTGAGAAGAAAAATCTATCATGAAACATTTTACACAACTTATTTTTTTATTCTGACTATATGCAAACTGCAGGTAATTTGAAAAAGCATAAAGAGAAATTACCCACAATCATACTAGCAAAAGACAACTGTTATCTTTTTATTTCCTTCCAGTCTTTTTCCTAATACTTACTGTAAAGTTAAAACTCTGGCTTGTAACTTAACATTACAACATGTAGACATTCCCATTATTAAAAATCTTATAGGTGTTTTAAAGCACTGCTTCTCACTCTGAAATTATACTTCTTCTTAGGTTATGCAAGGAAACACACCCGTGGACCCTCGAAACACATCTGTTAGACTAGGAAGACTGGTTTAAAAGCAATTCCACCACAGACTGCATCAGGGTCTTTGGGTAAGAAAATAAAATTTTTAAAAATCAGGGAGTTTGCCCTGGCCAATGTAGCTCAGTTGGTTTGGGCATCCTTCTGCAAACTGAAAGGTCGCTGGTTTGATTCCCAGTCAGGGCACACGGGTTCAGTCTACAGTCAGGGCACCTATGAAAGGCAAACGATTGAGGTTTCTCTCTCAGATGTTTCTTCCCCTCTCCTTTTCCCTCCCGTCCCTCTCTCTAAAATTAACAAAGAAAAAAGAATCTTAAAAAAAAAAAAATCAGGGAGTTCAAAAGTCACACAATTCCTGAGTTTTCAGGTGATATATACCTAATTGGTCCTTACTTTATCAGATAACTGAGTAAGCTCAAAATTAACAATGATAATCAGTTACAGCTATATTATGCTTTCCCTTTTCCAAAACTCCTGTGTACTATCATTTCATTCTCATTAAGTTATAAAATAGGTATGAAGGAAGTAAGTAGTACAAATCGGTAGTTATAAAATAGTCATAGGGACATAATGTACAGCATAGGGAATACAGTCAATAGTACTGTAATAACTACATATGGTGTCAGGTGGGTACTTGAAATATTGAGGCAGAGATCACTTTGTAAAGAACATGACTATCTAATAACTATGCTGTACACCTGAAACTAATAGAAAATAATATTGAATGTCACCTGTAATTAAAAAATAAAATAAAAAAAGGTATGTATTCTCAAATCACAGATGTAGAAAACTGAGGTATGAGTAATTTAAACGACTTTATAGTATTTACCCAATCAACTTAGCAGAATTAGAAATCAGGGCTTTTAAATTACCAGAATCATTTCTATTTCTGTTTAATCAACATTGGTGTTTATATTAAGATGACACTGTGAAAGACAAAATGTGTATTTGTTAAAATACTCCTGTAAAAACTAAAATTTAATCTTTTAGAAAAATGTAATGTTGCATGTTTAATTAAGATAGATCAGGCTTGAGAAATTCTAAACACAAGACAACTGTTTCATCTGGGGGGCAGACAGACAAGAAATATTATATTTCCATATGCCTGATTCTATACTGTTAAAAGATTTTTTAAAAACATGATATAAACACTTTCAGAACTGGAAATAAGCAAAACAAAGTGTTCTGCTTACGTAGTTACATTTCTTTCTGCATCAAGTTACCCTACATTTTTTGTCTCAGTTTCCTATATTTGAAATGGGACAGTGTCTATCTCAAATGGTTGTGGTGAGGACTGAGCTAATACGTGTAAACCACTTGGTACTGTGTGTGCCACAAAGTAAGCCCCAATAGGTGTGAGCCATACGTAAGCCTGTTTTTTCTTTTCCTACTAGGAGAAACATATTGGGCCGGCCAGAAAGTCTGTTTAGTTTTTTCCATAAAATAAAACATTTTTCATTTTCACCAATTACTTTTATTGAGTTGGATACTTTGAGTATGCCCGCTATCTCCTCCTATTGGCTTCCAGTGGGTAGAGGTCAGGGGTGCTGCTAAACATCTTCGAATGCATGGCACAGCCCCACAGCAAAGAACTATTTGGCCAAAATGTCAATAGCACCAAGAAACTTCTTAAACCACTTCGTTTGGTCAGTCATAGGACTTTCTCCATACACAGTACAAATTTTTTTTGTGTGTTTCAGTTGCACTTTTACCTTTCTTGAAATAATAACGTATAATACACCAGAAATGTGTATTCTCTCCCCTCTTCAGTATTAAAATGGCTGCCCCAAAATTCACCAATATTGTAAGTTTTTGTAAATGAATGCTGATATGACAGCTGTCACAATACAATCTAACAGAATTGTTTTCAATTAAGTTAAAGACAACTAAGCACTACTCCAACCATCCTACGGAAAAAACTAAACTAACTTTTTGGCCAACCCAATATAAGCATAGGCTCTAAAACTTCAATGGAGGGAAGGATTTCATATTCTGATATATAAAGGGCTGATGTTCAAAAATTCAGTGAAGATTCTCTAACTAAAACCTTAATGCTAAACATCTACATCGCACAGAACTGTGCCTACATCTGAAAGAGGTCAGTTTACCAAATATGTTTTTTTCCTTATAGGAGATGCTATATTTCCATATGCCTGTCAAAGTTTCAGCATCATCACAATGGCAGGCTTGTGGTCATGATTTCATCCTTTACTGAGAGCAACATTAAGCAGGGCTTAAACGTGGAGATCAATGAAAACAAACAAACAACAACAAAAAAACCCAAACAAAAACCTTCCCAGAAAAAGTAACAATCCTTATTACAATAAAATGGGAAATGCAATGGGAAATGTGTTCAATAACTGACGCCAAACTGATTCAAAAATTGCGGGTCACTGCCTGAACTAAAAGGCGGGGGGGGGGGCGGGGGGGGCGGTGCTGTGGAGCGGGAATCAGCTCTGCATTCTCTCTCCATCACAGTGATTATTCAATAAACAGTTTCGCTCCTTCTGAAAAAGGTTTTCCAAGGATTGCTAGTGGGGAAAAAACAAACTTTTGTCCCTTTCTGGATGGGCTTACCCTTTTAACGTGGAGCGTTCCATTTAGGCAACCTAGGAGGTTTCAGTGGGTCAGAGCCAGCGTCTGACCCAGGCAATCGAAGCCAGTATCCTAACAGGTAGGGGTTGTAAAGGATACTTTGTGAATCCAAGACTCAGATTACCGGAATCAATTTCGCTCGCTTTTGAACCTGAGCGCTTTCACAAAAGATAGTAATTATCGCCACTTGCCTTTCACAGGTTTAAGATGTTATTTAATTACCTTGCCTTCCTACTGTCCATCCATCCCTTTAGCTTTACTTTAGGCATCACATCTCCAAAACTTCTTTTTCCTCCCATACATTTTCCCCAGAAAAAGAATCCAACACCAAAAAGGAAGCCTTGGTAGCAGGGTCTCACTTCCTTCTTTTCAGGAAAATGAATGGCCTTGCCAAAAAGTAAAGCCGCGCCAACTTGGGGGACAACAGCTGATCCCCCCAACCTTTGCAAGTGAAACCTTCCGAGTGCCCCGCCAGGTCTGCCCACGCACGGAAGCGCACCGCGCCTTTTCGGCGTGTCTGCTAATGGCCCGCAGACCTGGCTCCCCGCAAGCTCTCCAGGTCCCCCGGCTGCCTGTGGGGCTCCACGCGCCGGCGGATTCCCCGGGGACCACTCACCTTGCTGGGCTCCAGCGTCCTCAAGCAGCAGGAGGAGGATAAGTAAGAGCAGAAGGAACAGAGGCATAGGGGAGGAGGAGCAGTTGGAGCGGGGTGGGAGGAGGCAGGAGTGAGAATGGGGGAGCGCGGCCCGGGTGGGGGCGGCGGCGGCGGCCACGGCCCGGACTCGGGGACTGTGCGGGCTGCGCCCTGCTCTCACCACCGTCCGGCTCGCCATCGCGGCGGCCAGCAGTCCGCCTGCATAGTGCGGGCGCCCCGTGGGTCCCGCGCGCCCCGAGGCCACAGCACTAGGCAAGGAGGCAGCGGCTGAAGCGAGAGAGCGAGAGGCAGCGCGCGCCTCGCCCCGCGCGGGGACCCCCTCTGTCCCTCACTCCGTTTTTGCCTCCTCCTTCGTCCCTTCCCTCGGTTCCCGGCCCGAGACCCCAGGCTGGAGTGCAGGGCGAGGAAGCGCCGTGCTCGAAGCGCGGAGGATGGCCGCAGCGTAGATGAAGAACTAGAACCTCGCACCGCGTTCCTGAACCAGACTCCTGCTCGCCTCGCTCTCCCGCTGCTCAGGCTAGCTGGCAGGCCGGCTCCCTCGCGCTCCCTCTAACGCGCCTTGGCCACGCCTCCTCGGCCGCCACCGCCAATCCTCAGTCGGCTCCTGTCCATCTCCCCCCGCACCACCCAATCAACACGCTCTCCCCTCGGTCGACCAGTTAACTCCGCTGACCGCTACTCGAGCTCCACCGCCTCTCATCTGTCTCCTCCAATCCTCTGATGCCTTGGGAAGCTTCCCACCCGCCTCCCCCAATCTGGGTTCCTCCCCCAAGCTCTGGCCCCCGGCGGCCCCCGCCTGGCCCCGAGATTTGTTATTGTTGGGACCTCAGCCCAAACTGATCCCGCTGAGGCAGGCCGCTTGCTTTGGTCAATGACTTCCGGGACTTCCCCCATCCCGCTTTCCCTGCTCCTCAAGCTGTGCTTGCTTATTGCTCCTCCCCCGCCGCACATCAGGCCACTGGAAGGGGTGGGAAACCTGGATCCTGGATGGTTTTAGCTGGGAGCTGAGTGTAAAGGACTTTTTTTTTTTTTGCTTGCTTTCTTCCTTTCTTTTTAAAAAAATAGCAGAGTGGATTGGTTTCTTAAATAAAAGCTGCTGACAATTATTGCGACTATTCCGAGTGACAACAGATCAGTGTTCAATTAAAAAAGTATATGTATTTCCAGTTTCCAATGCCTTTTCTTGTACTTATTAAATGGGCGCGGGGGGAACAAAAAATTAATGTAACAAGATCTATGCCCCCAAAGTAATTTAAAAATTTTCAGCCATTTTAGAGTTGTCGATCACCTGCAAACCCTGTGTTATGAGGTATAGGCGTTGCAGCTATAATACACAGACGTCTTCTAGGATCTAATGTTAGGACAGAGATAGAAATACATCATGAATGGCAGAATAAAAAATGCTAATTAGAGTCACAAACAATATGACGGAGACGGTCAGGAGATACAGTGACATAAAGGACTAGTCTTCGGGAAAGTGGAATCCACAGGACTTAGATGATTGGTTTTAGAGGGGAGAGAGATGCCATCCTGGTTGTTTTCCAAATGGGCTCCTAAGGAGGATGGCTTCATTAATAAATACAGGAAGCTGGAAAGGTGAAGCAGGATGTGTGGGAAAGTGAGTTAATTTGGGGCATACTGTATTTCAGATATCCACTTGGCTAAAATGCGAAGCTATGTAACAGACAGGTGGATGTTTTGATCTAAAGCGTAGGATGAGGAATGTCTTGTTGTTGGGGGGGCGGGCATGAATAGATGTAATATTAAAAACTATGGCCCTGGTTGGTGTGGCTCAGTGGATTGAGCACCCAGCTGTGAAGCAAAAGGTCGCTGATTCCATTCCCAGTCAGGGCACGCGCCTGGGTTGCCGGGCAGGCTGCCAGTAGGGGGCGCGCGAGAGGCAACCACGCATTAATGTTTCTCTCCCTCTCTTTCTCCCTCCCTTCCCCTTTCTCTAAAAATAAATAAATAAATAAAATTTTTTAAAAAACAAACTATGGAGGAGACTGATATCCTCAAATAAAAATGTGAAAGTTGTACAGGGCTTCGGAGGTCACCTTTTTCAACTCCCCTGCAGATCCCTCATGCATTAAACCCTTCTACCAAATTTATTTAATAAGCATCTATTGGATACCTATTAAGCCCTAGTATGCTTTAGGCCTAATGTAGGCAGTGGGCATGCAAATTTTAATCAGAGGAGGCAACCGTGTAAATAAATCCATTGATACCAGTGGCACATAGGACATAAGGACTGATGCCACAATACCCCATTGAAAGGATTTTAAAGAATCCATTATGGCAAGGATGAAACTCCAGCTGTCTTGAATAAGACAACAAGCTAAAGAAGGTGATCTCAGGCCACAGGCAAAGGAGGCTGGTGAATGGTGTTGATGGAACCACATGTGCTAGGACCAGTAGCAGCCATGGTTGACTCCTTTCCTTGACTGGTAAATGAATTAATGCTTTCGATGAAGGTTCTGGGAAAGACTGGGGCTTCAGGAAAGGAACACATGGGATAGTTATATACGAAATATGTAAACCATGTATCATTTTAATGTATTTGTTTACTCCATGTTAAACATAAATACAGGTTCTCAATCTAAATTTCAATTCACCAGAACTTTTTCCTTTTTCGCCTTTCCCTCTTCCCTCTCTTCCTTTTTTCTTCTTTTCTTTCTTTCTTTCTTTCTTTCTTTCTTTCTTTCTTTCTTTCTTTCTTTCTTTCTTTCTTTCTTTCTTTCTTTCTTTTTTCTTTCTTCATCTATAAAGAGTAGAGCAATAGATAAAATGGAATTGATCCGTAGAGAAAAGGAGAAATATGAAGAGAATTGTTACATCCCACTATTTCTGCTTCCAAATGTATCTCAGTTTAGCCATTGCTGAGGAAATTAGAAGAAAGGAGAAAAACCTGGGGGCTGGTACCTTTGCTTCATATGGAAATGTCTGAGTTTTAATGGTATGATACAGTACAAATCTTTGGCACCATTATCACTGTTAAATGTCTGGTAAGCATTAATAAAACAGAAGAAGCTCATTTAATATGGCATTTATGCCGGAAACCTTGGGATGATGGTATGTAGTGAATCATTGGTGGGCTTTATCAGTGAGTGTATATTTTTGGCAGGGTAACAAAAAGAGGGAACAAATGAGAATTTATTTTTGTGATCTTCCAGTGGGGTGGGAGAGAAAGAAGAATGTGGCATTTCTGGGGAAATATTTCAAGCTTCAAAGCCTAAGACCCTGAGATCTGGTTACTGTTCTCATAGGAGCCTTTTTTTTGTCCTATTGACTGTTTGGACAAATGTTTACAGCCAAGTTTGTTGCTAAATGTCTGAATTCTGCTGAGGAGACTTTCTTCCTTTCTGTGAATAGAACTGGCTTGGATACATTTTTCTCTTTATCTTGTAGACTCCTTTCAGTTAGTCATTTCAGTCAAATCTAGCTCTCAGGTTTATTACTCATATTTTCTTGACATTTATAAACTATTTCTTTAGGTATCTGTTACAGCAAATTTAAGACAAGTGTTAGGAACCTAATAATTTTGGAAGATATTTCATTTCTACTAGTGGATAACGACATTACATGTATTTTCTTGACACATTTCAGCAACACAACTGACTTTGGTCATTTTCCATTTGCCTTCTACAATCACCTTTGCTTTTCTTTTTCTACCTCTCCTCCCTCCCCTTGGTTTTCCTAGAAACTTAATAAAATAAATTGAACTAATTCACTCTCGGGTCAGAACAAGAAAGCTTCAACTTGGTATTGTTATCTCTGATGGTGGCTGCCAAAGATTTTGGTGAAAACATGAAAACTGCTCTCTACAACACCAACATTATGCATAGAAATTAGAGAATTTACTATACATGAATAGTGAACATACCAGAGTGTCTGATATGATATGATTTAGGTGTACAGTGGCTGTATGCCTCTCCTGCTATGCACCTGTATTCTTTCCTGTAGGACCTATGCTGGCAATGTAGTTGAGAATTAAGTATATAGAGTTGAAATGCAGTCTGGCTTCTGAGAAATTGAGTTGTTTCATGAGATCGTGAAAACAGCCCTGCTGTTTTTCTACAGTAAGTCTCCTAACCTCTCGAGTCCTCAGTTTCTTTGTCTGCAACAGAGGACGTTTGGATCTTGTTAAAGGATTTGAGCTTGACAATTCTTCCAAATTCTCATTATCCGCTACTCCCTTTCAACAGGCAAATTCTAAGCCCTTAATTCCTAAATTGCTACCTCATAGAGGAAGAGGACACAAAAGATGATGCCCACAGAATTCCTCTCTGGGAGTGCATTGTCTGTGTCGGGCAGGAGTGCAACTTAAAGGGTATGCGTCATATCCCTTACCCCAGCCCAGCATTGCCCTGATGAACTGGAGCTAGATGAAGAGCCCCCGTTCTGTTCTGTGAAAGAAGCAAACAGTGCCTTAGAGCAGGAGGGTAACCTTATCAGGAAGGAGATGGGGAGGTCAGAGGAGATAAAGCTGGCCAGCACTGTGGCTGGAAACCGGGGGAGAAGAGGTGAGAAACAGTGAAAATTCCCCAGTGGTTTGAATGCAAACATGCTTTGATAAAGATAGCTAATAAAGTCTAGCTGTTTGCTGTATATGCTATATTGTAACCTTCCCCTGCCTTCCTCCCAAACTCTCCATTAGGTTTACCTTAGTCACAGCCTTGATCCAGTGAGACTTCGGAGGGGAAAGGGGTATACATGTAGGGGAGGGACAATTAGATTGGTATTCAATTTATTGATTCACCTCAGGAAGTGAAATGAAAGCAGAATCAAAAATTTAGAGAAAGCAGGAGATTCCAGAACCAGAGATTTTGACAAACGTAAACTGCCTTGCCGCCTCCCATCCTCCTGACAAAAAACTGGGTTTCCATCCCCGGATTTGGAATCATCCAGGCAGCTGCCATTTATTACACTAGGACAAGCAAACAATAGTTCTACTTTTGATTTTCTAAGGACCAAGAGACTAGACATTGGGGTTTTTTAAATGTGCAGATCACATCTTTCAATTATTCCTTTTCAATCCTTTAATTAAATGTTAATTTTGAGCCTTTAAATTTAATAAGTCAAAATAATAACTAATATTTTAAATAATAGCAAGCCTTTGAAAATTCAGTGTTTAAAAGGAATACCTAATTTTTTAAAACAAAAAAAGAATATCATCTCCTTCACATTACTTTCACAGAATAGCTGATATTAGTCTACCTTTTAACACAATAAGACATAAATGAAATGCAAAATATATTATTCATTTTCATTTAAACAAATCTTTTTATTTTTGGCATTCTATTTACCATGGTTTGTGAAATGACAGATTGTAGGCCAAAAGGAAATAATATGTTGTTCACATTAATCTGAATTTCCATGAGCTTCTGCATTAATAATCAAATTAATACTTTACATTTGACCTACATACTCTATCATTTTACCATAGTTAACATACTGAGAGATTTTTCTGAAGGATTGATTGCAGACCAAGATAACTCCTAGGAGAAAAACAAAGGAGAATATAATTTCCCTGACAAAGCTTTTGTTATTTTCAATCTTGAACGGCTGACTGTTCCTAATACTCACAGAATTTTGAAAAAGTAGGATGAGTTTCTCACTACATATCTGGCATTATTTACTGGTGATCTTTATAAATTAATGCTTAGCTCTCATTTGTAGATATGGCCATTCATTTTTGGCAAATATAATCAGTATGTTTTATACTACTGACTTGACTAAAATGGAGTGTGAGAGCAGATCTTGATAAAACACATAAATTATTAAGTCAAAAAATTCATGGATTTTCTATTTATTCAGGACTCATTTGGAAGACACCCAAATATTAATAGCCCTGTCTAATGATAAAATTTAACTATTTGTTTAGCAGTTTGATTTGAAACAATAAAGGTAGTTTTATTTCCCCCAAATCAATTATCAGATATAAGGTAATTCAGGATTAACTTTGGTCTTTTTGCCATTTGTCAACATTGAATTGTCAACAATTGAATTGTCATTCAATTGTCAACAAGGAATTTTTCTTGGTCCTGGCATTATTTTTATAATTGTGGGTTTGATTCCATTATGTCATATTAAATAACTCCCACTTTAATTTTCCCAAGCCTAATCAATATGAAGAACCTAACATTTATGAAAGGTAGAGTAGATTCTCATATTGACAAATAACTAATGTTAAGAAAGTACTTCATTAACACAACATAAATGTAGCCACTCACTCTAGATACTGTTATTTGCATATGCATGCAATTAATTATATCACCTTCGAAATTATATCCCCACCAGAGAGCCACGCCAAATCAGCCCCTAGATTTTTTTTCTCCCTCCAAAATAAAGTTTCTTGGATGATTTCAGGATTTTCTTTTACAGACTTCCCAGTATCAAATTTCTTTACAGAATCAGGGAAAAGTGCCCCAATTGGTTTCCAAACATGAATTGTTAAAGCCTTAGTAACAACTTTATATTTTTGCTATTTCCATCTTTTCCCTTCTACTTCCCATGCACAAACAAACAAACAAAAACAAGAAAACCTCAGACAGAATATTCCCATCTGTGGTTCCCTGAAGATTATAGGCCTTGAGAATGGAACTGCATATATTTTACCATTAATGATTCTTTTTCTTTTGTTTTAATTGTTGTTCAATTACAGTGGTCCCTATTTTCCCCCCATTACTCTCCCCTGCCCTACCCGCCCCCCACCTCCCACATTCAATCACCCCCAACCCCCAGCCCCCACCTTGTCTTTGTCCCTGGGTCCTTTATAAATGTTCCTTGATGATCCTTCCCTTTCTTTCCCTCATTATCCACCCTCCTCCCCTCTGGTTACCGTCCATTTGTTCTTTATTTCCATGACTTGGTTCTATTTTTCTCGCTTGCTTGTTTAATTGTTTAAGTTCCACTTATAGGTGAGATCATATGGTATTTGTCTTTCACCGCCTCGCTTATTTCACTTAGCATAATGCTCTCCAGTTCTATCTATGCTGTTGTGAAGGGTAGGAGCTCCTTCTTTCTTTCTGCTGCATAGTATTCCATTGTGTAGATGTACCATCGTTTTTTGATCCACTCCTTTACTGATGGGCACTTAAGCTGTTTCCAGCACTTGGCTATTATAAATTGTGCTGCTATGAACATTGGGGTGCATAGGTCCTTTTGAATTGGTATTTCAGGATTCTTAGGGTATAATCCCACTCGTGGAATTTGCCGGGTCAAAAGGCAGTCCCTAGGTTCTATTTTAATAACTACAACAGTGTGTATAAGTAAACTGAAAATCTCTCCAAGTGAACAGACTCATACAGCCATTCACGCATACTTATGGCAGCCATCCATTTCAAGGAATTATAGTTATACATGGCCCAGAATTAAAATTTGAACACCATCTGTGCCCTAATAGAAAACAAAATGAAACAAATAAGCCATGTTTGAAGATATGTTAAAATGTTATACTCAAATCCCATCTGTAATCATATTCTTGCTTCTAAAAGTTACTTTCCAAACTTTGTATCTGAATATTCTGTGTGTAGAGAATTTAAGTGCTTGACTGATCAACAAGCAATTTTTCTTGGTCCTGGCATTATTTTTATAATTGCGGGTCTGATTCCATTATGTCATATTAAATAACTCCCACTTTAATTTTCCCAAGCCAAATGAATATGAGGAGCCTAACATTTACGAAAGGTAGAGTAGATAGCTTCTAAATAGCTTTCTTTAAAAATTGTCTTCATGGACTTAATGTAGCTAATAAATGATAAGAAAACTGTGTTTAGGAGAAGACAATATGAATTGTCACTGAAAATATCTTATGAATATAAAATGTCCTTGGAGAAAAATGCAAGGCAGCTCAGAAATCTACATCTTACCCAATGAATGCTAATTTTTCTCTATCAGCTTTCCAAATAGCTTTGAAAAACAAGCTGCATAAAAATTATGACACATAATTTTATGGACTATTGAATAAAATGAGCTACTATCTATAAATGGTAAGCACCAACAGAATCTCCTGATGGGGCTTTACAAGTTCTGAGAGTCCCTTATGGAAATCTGTGACCTCCTTTCAGCAGTGGAGGGAAAAATATTGAGAACCATTGAGTGAGAAGATTTAATTCTGATGACCAGACTGTATGAGTTTATTAGTATCTTTGTTTTTTTCAGATTTATATTTTAAAATCCTTATATGTCTGTTTCTGCCAAGTTTAAGCCCATCCTAAGCTGTATATCTTCCATATTCCTTCTCTTTTGCTCTAAGAGTCTAAATGAAACACGTTGATATATTAATGGAATGCCGTTGACCCAATGCCCACTCACTTACAATGTTGATGCACAGCCACGAGGAGCAGTGGGCAGCAAGCCAGGCTAGACAGTGTCTAAATCCCAGCAACAGGTCAGATGTGGTGTTTGCTTAATGGGCCCCTCTGTCTTCCGCAAGCAGATTGCCTGTCACAGAGGGTACAGCTTTCTCATTGTAGGAATTAGTTGCACACTATTTCCTGTCACCAAGATTCCTCAGAAGGCTGTTTGGGAGGGACCAGCATGAGGTACTCTCCTAGAACAATTAAAGAATCATGGGCACTAATACTGGGTCACCTCCCATGCTCAGGGACCTTGGCCAGAAGAAAAAGGGCAGGGGATTCATGTGTAGTGAGTGTCCACCTCTGCTAGGCATTTGACACACGTCATATTAATGTCTCATGGCATCACAGTGGGGTCAGTTTAGTTATTCACACGTGGGTACACTGGTTCACTGATTAGGGCCAGGACTCAGCTGGGTGGAGACTCCAGGCCTGCCTAATGTGAGAGCTTGTGTTTTTTCCACTTGGCCACACTGCCTCAATGTTATCCCAGGAATTTTGCTTATATTTCTCAGTGACCTGGATTCCTTCCAAAGCCTGCTACCAGCAGGTAACAAGTACCTAATAAGAGTGCATTTTTTCGTCATAAAATTTTTATTTAGTACAAATGGCTCTTTTGAAAACTGTACTAGTAAATGTCCACTTTATCTCTTGCATTCTTTGAAATTTCATAAAAAAATTCAAGCCTTGAATATTTTGAAAGGTGCACAGGCCCAGGTCTTAAGAGTTGTATAGGATCGAATATAGTGTACAGAGAATGTATTGGCATTCCCAGTCTTTGCCTAATGTAGTCTCACAAAGGCTTAAAGAATCTGAGAGATTAATTTCCAATTAAAGATATGTGGATTGACCACAAGTGTTTACTCCCTCCACCTATCCTGAAAATGATGTTAAAATGACATTAGAATTAAGAAGGTATGTACCAATAATGACAAGGGCTAGAGTCTTATAAATTAAGGTAGAAGGGTTGGAATTTAAGAATCAGAGCTGAAAATGGAGTTGGGAGGGTGCAAATAAGTGAATATCTATATATTGAACTTTTGTATCATCCAGCATTAACAATTCCAAAGACCAGGTCACAGTATGTATCTAAAAAGTAAGTGGGCCCTGGCCAGTGTGGCTCTGTTGGTTGGAGTGTTGTCCCACGGACTGAAAGTTTTCAGGTTTACCTCCCTGTCAGGGCACATGCCCAAGTTGTGAGCTAGATCCCTGATTGGGGCATGTAGGAAAAGGCAACCAATGGATGTTTCTCTCACATCATCCCCCCACCCCCATCCCCCTGCCCTCAGCAATGAAAAACAGTATTTTCTGTGAGGATTTAAAAAATGGAATGTTCTGAAACTTCACAGAGGTCCTGGAATATTCTTCTATGCCATCACTATCCATGCTGCTTAGGTTTTTGTCTTGGATCTGCTGTGAGTCACAGTGTGCCAGGCTTGGTCAGTGAATACTTTCATCCCATATCCCTGGAGTCTCAATTCTCTGCTTGCATTTTAACAGCTATTTACTAGGTAGGCAAGAACATGTATTGACTTGGTAACAAGCTAACCTGAGATTTCTACTGAGCCAGTTTGACAACATAAAAACATGAAATTTTCTAATGAAACATACAAGAATTTTGTGACAGAATTAACAGAGTCTTGATGGTATAGTTCCTCAACCTTTGGTGGATCTTGAAATAACCCTTTTATTACCAAAACCCCGAAAGGGAGAGTCTTTGTCAAAAGTCATGCTTGTGTCTCCACTCTGCCCTAGCTCCTCCTCCATGCTTTCAACATGGTTTGCTACGTCCAACTGCATGAAGTCTGCTCACACTTCACAGTGTGAGTGAATGGCATGGTACAAACTATGAGGAGTTACTAGAAATCACAAATACCTCTGTATACTGTTGGATTGGCTTAGCATATGTGTGAGGCTTTAGAGAATCACTTCAAGGAGCTTGATGTTTTTTTTAAAAAAAGCTTGTTGTGAAGTGATTCATAGACCATTCCTTTAAGATCAGGGGATCTTAAGATCCAAGCTCATCTTAACTATGAGTGTTATCCTACATACATGCTTACATCCTAAGTTACTAAATTATTTACTGGTTAGACACCATGAACTATTTTATGTAATTTTAGTGTCTCTTGACAGTAGAGAGCACCATAGTAGGTTTACAATAAAGGCTTTGTGAATGAATAATGTATGAATGAAAGAATTGTGAGTCTTTGGGACTCAGAAAAATCATCTTATTGTTTAGATTATCTTATTGTTTAGATTCTACTAGCTTATGTCCTAAGACCCATGTTGCAGGATAAAAATAAAAAGTAAACCACCGTTTAGTTAAGTCTACATACTTAGGTTTCTGTTATCTGGAGGCAAACATAACATGTATTTATGAAAGAAAGAGGTACCACAGCCTTGCTGAAACAAATATAAGACATATTCACATTCAACAGAATTCTAAGACGACTTTGTATTGAAAAGACTTTGTTATAATTTGGTATAACAGTCCCTTTCATGAATGCTAAGTATACAGTTATATAGTGAGATTGCCATTCCCTATTCCCTAATGTGATTAAATAAATATTAATTTCTAACATGTCAAACATATTGTCCTCTATACCATAGATATAAATATGAATTAGGAAAGGCTTCCTAAATAAGCTCAAGAAGCTTGTTAGGATGACTGGATAAGCATACAAATATATATGATACAAAGCAAAGTCCAGTGCATGCCATGCATACATACCAGGAAACGGGTGCAGACGTAACAAATGGAGACATTGCGCATTGTTGGAGGAATCTGGAAAGTTTCACAGAGAAGGCCTTAGAGAATAGACAGGACTTCAGTAGATTGAAAGGTTAGGACAGTATCAAAGAAGAGGATGGTATATAGACAAAGCATGAAGATCAGAACATGCAAGGTAGGATGTTCAGAGTCACTAGTTACCATACAAACTGTTCTTTTTTTTTTCAGCTCCTGACAACTGTTAAAATATCATTTAGATCACTGAGATCTTTTATTTACATTTTAATTCAGCCACCTCTGATCCTTTTGTCATGGAAAAATTTTATTTCTCTATTTAGTTCTCGCAATGAAAGTAGGGACTTGGAGACAATGCAACTTGAGGGTATTAATGTGAACAAATTCCTTACCTGTGCCAACAGTCTATGGAAGAATTTGGAATATTTAAGTACATCTTTATTCTCCATGATGATTTGAAAGATGCCTATTGTTATAACATCAAAATTATAATAAGCACAATCTCCTTGACTATCCTTGCCCAGTGTATAGTGTGTGATGCTCTTTAACTGCACTCCTTGTCAAGAAAAGATTGTTATAAAAAGGAAGTGATAGAGCCTGCGAATGGCAAGAGTGTGCACTTTCTCAACGGTTCCACAACATGGAAGAATCCCTAATGAATCTTTGTTTGCCACTTTCCCTCCCTAGTTTTTTTTCCAGTTTGTAAAACCGGGCCATTTAAATGTTCTTTACAATGGAAGAAATAGTTCTGTTGATGGCTGAAGACATGTAAGTCGTTGTAATATTGTAGTATTGTAGGCAGAAACAACACAGTCAAGTTTTCCTGATTGGTGATTAGTCTTCAGTAATTACAAGGAGATACTTGTAAGAAACTGCTGTCAAACCAGTATGACTGCATTTATACATCCATCATTTTCAAGATTATTGGTAACCTGGGCATATTTTCCCCAAATAACCATGCCTCCTTGTGTCACAAGTCCCAACTCGCTTACATTCACTTCGATGACAGTACCTTTGGTAAAAACACCCAAAGTTGTATATAGTGGGGATGAAGGATTCTTCTTTACACCAAGTATTGGCAGACAAAAGGTGGCTTTCAGTTCAGGATATGCGACATGGGCCTTCCTGAAACATAAGCCCATTGGCCTAATGAATCTTTCATATTTAGGTGGTTTTCAAGTAAAGCCATCTCCAACAAAGCAGACGTTAGTAACCACCCTCTTCCATGCTTTTTTCTTTCTCTTTCCTGTTCGAATAGCTTTTAATACCTCTGTGCCTCCCTGGGCATGAACTTTGGGCAGAGGGACTTCCCATTTTCCTGCTTTCTCTTTTCATTTTTGTTAATCATAGTGGAAAATACTTTAGCTCAGGACTGTCCCTCTCTGTCCAGTAGATACACAGCTACTGCTCCTTGTGGAGTCTTTTCATCATTCTTTTGTTTGGTGTTTCTCTTTGCATGCATCTTGATAGTCTTTTTCATGTGTATTTTCTCAGCATGTCGCTGCTTATGGTAGAGCTTAACCTTCAGACCAGTCATCTTTTTTGCCATCTTTGAACATTCATGAGCCTCTTGACCTTCCTTCTTTTTTTCGCATGGTAATGCAAGCAATATCCATAGTGCTTACGGTGTAACTCAATATCCTTGTTTTGTGGCAGGGTTAGGGCCACCGAGTGGCCAGGTGCAGTCCATGGCGCATGAAGAAGCTTTCAACTTTTGGGTCTCAGATTCTGTCCCTATTTTTTAAATGCAGTCTATGATACCATTCCTTGATGGTGGGATGCCGAGATTACCCTTCTTCAAGGTTGCCAAGCACTTATACCATGCAGTTGTTTGCACATAACTCAAAGTTGTCATTCAAATGATTGAGCAGAGTCTAAGGGTTTCAGAAAAGAAATTTAATTAATAAAAATGTGCATATATCAAAAATTAGGTCAGTTTGTGGGCACAGAGAAGCTGGAATAATGCTACTTTTGAGACAGCCACATGTAGACTGTGTATCATTCCACCCTAGAGAGTGGCATTTACATCATGGTCCGTGGAACGGCGGTCATGTAGCTGGATGGGACACAACCTCCAAGGCCATGCAAGGCAGCCTAGGTCATTCTTTGGATTGTCTTTTATTTTGCTTACTGTGGCTGAAGGGGTCTCCCTTAGCAAATGTCCCTGTGTATTCCACCTTTCCTCCAGCTCCAACGTGTCCTGAAGCCTCGGCAATGGGATCTCTGGCGACTCTGTTATCCCGGGCTGTCTTTGGCCATGTCCTTGGCTGCCTAGGTTACCCTGAAGACTGGCATTCACATACCCATGGCCTTTACTGGGCAATTAATGGAGATGTTTTTTCTGTGTTACCTTTTATTTCCTCCTTCCCGATGCCAAGGCCTTCCCCTGCCCATGACTTTTTGCTTCAAATGGAATTATATTTTGTCTTTGTATCCTTTTATTAGGGGGATTATATCATGGTTGATCAGGGCTACTTTCAGATGTATTATATGGTCATCTTAACAGAAGGGCACGAAGACCTAACACGATTATCTAAGAAGAAGCTATTGATAATGACACTGGAGTAACGGGTATAAACTAGGTCTATCCTGGGCACCCTGGGGTGTCTGATCACCTACCCTTTCTCTAAGGCGATATGCAGCACGTTCGCACTTTAAAAAATAGAAGCCATAGTTGGGAATATTTCTACTTAGTAAGTAAGTAGCCATTGTCCTAATGCCCCTAAATGTGTCCTCACCATCATGGCACTGCCCCCAGGACTCTACAGACCTCCCTACTCTCCACCATCTAAACTGGCAACCCTGCATGCCTCTAGGGCTCTGCCCTGATAGAGGCCTGTGCCATACCAGTTGCTAAATACTTTCCCTGTTCAACTCAAAGTCCTTTTCTCCCCCCTTACTTTGTCATTTGGAGTCCAGTTCCAGGACTGTGGAGATACCCGTTTCAGTTTTCTATTTCATCCCTATGTAATGTGTGCCATACTCAATTTTTTAGATGTTATTTATACACATCATAAATAGTAAGATATTCGTCTGCTTCAAGGAGAGGAAGGTATTTTGTTTTGTTATCAACATCAGAGAACTACAGTGTAATTATGATTACTTTAAGCAACAGCTTTGAAAGGAGAGCTCTGTCTCTCTTCATAATCGCAGCATTGTAGAAAGTTTGTTTCTGTCCGTGAATCCACCCCTCTGACTGGAATGGGAGGAGGTGACTGCTCTACATGAAAAAGAACAGGAAAACTAAAGGAGAATTTCAAAGAGAGAAACAGCTAAAAAGGGCATAGAAAACTATTGTATCTTTTTCTTAAAAGTCACATGCCAACTAGTTCAGATTACTGCCTCAAATTAAGACCTTTCCAGAAGTAGGAAAGAAAAAGAATTAAAATTTTTTGATTGATGTGAAAAAACATCTCTCTTTTTTGAGACCATCAAATACTAAACTAAGATGAAATTGTTCCCTCTCCTACAGGGAGCTCTGGATCAGGAGCTGATACTTTCATGACTTTATGTAAATGTGGGATGTGAAATATTTAAAATGCCAAGAGATATTTAACAAGGAATTCTTTGGGAAGATTGTGTCTTTTCATTTTTTATTTAATTTTTAAAAAATTTTGATTGATTTAGAGAGAGAGGAAGGGGAAGAGAGAGAAAGAGAGAGAGAGCAAGAGAGACAGACAGACATCAATTTGTTGTTTCACTTATTAATGTATTCATTGTTCAGTTCTTACATGTACTCTCACTAGGGATCAAACCTGCAACCTTGGAGTGCTGGGATTATGTTCTAACCAACGGAGCTACCTGGCCAGGGTAATTATGTCTTTTCTTGTCATGTCCAGAACTGTGATTGAGAAAAGCATAAAGGAAGCAAGTCTAGGGATGTGGTGGGGCTGTGGAAGGAGCACATGATCTAACGTCAATCTGGGTTCAAATCCCCTCAACCCCTTGCTAACTAACCTCTCCGTACAGTGACTTTGTCATGTTAAAACAAGACAAATAATGCTTTCCCTCTGAAGTTGCTATCAAGATTTAAAAATTTTATTTATACAAAATGCCTACCAGTATGCCTACTCCATAGTAAATGCTTAACAAATTTGTATTGTAGAACCTAGGATATTTTTATGCAGAGTGTAGGAACGAGTAATCAATTTTTAAGAAAGAGCCTAATGAAAAAAGAAAAGAAGGGTCAATGTAACCTGGCAAATGGCTAGGTCTCCAGGTGGGATTCTAGGGAGTGTGTGGAGAGCTGGGAGAAAGAAGGATGGAGAAAGAGTAAAGCTGGTTACTCCTGGAGGAGGTGATTTCATATGTCAGGTTAAGACCAAAGAGCATCCTGGCATGTACTTGAAACCTTTGTTTCTCTGGAGATCAAAAGGAAGCTTGTGGCAATTTCTCACCCTAGCCTGAGAGATGAAAGGCATGCTGTTAGAACAACACATCCCATGGGTCCTTGAGAAGTTTAGAGCCTTGAGGTTCATGAGTTACTAGAAAAGCCAAAAGTATGGTTTCAGGAGGCCCTGTGAACCTCCTGAAATTGTGTGAAAAGTTTGGTATATTTGTGTTTTCTGGGAACAGACTTCATTGCTTTTTTCAGATTGAACAGAATGGTCCCAGTTGTTAACTCTCCAACATTCATTCTACAGCTCCCTCATTGCATAGCAGCAGTATAGTTATTGGGAGTTAACATCAGTTCTAGAGAGGCCTGCTTGATCTAAGAATAACTCCATGACCTTTTGCAATAATTGGTTTAAAATTAGACAGAATAGAAAAATATACCTGATGTACCCTTCACTCAGCCTTTTTTCTGACTCCCGAGAGAAAAAGTTTGCTCTTCTTCTAAATGCCCCTCTGAGGAAGCAATGTGGCCCAGCCTGCAGACCAACCTATAACTACGACAGTGTGGGTCTGACATTCTTAAAGGAAGCGCAGAGAGGTGCAAAGAACCAGCGTCATCAGGAAGTCGTTGACCCATCAGTTTGACAGGGTGCTGAAGCTTTGCCTACATTTGGACTTCCTCTCTTGTAACTAATAAATGTTTTCATTTAAAGGTGCTTGAATAGATTTTTCTGTTATTTTTAACTAATCCTCTCTAAACACATATAGTGACCCCCAAAGGTTGAGAGCCAATGCTTTATACTACATTAAAAGGAGAGGAATCATAGGTAATACTTAAATGAACTGTTTAATGTTTCGAGGTTATTTCAGTATAACTGGATAACATAATATATTTTTGTACCTTGACTTATCTACAGAGGTTAACTAATTTGTGTTTTTCACTGTGATGCCATTGTAAGAGTGCCCTTGAAGCCTTTTATGGTGATAAAGTATAAAAAGAGGTGGTGTGTAAGGAGTGTGTGAGGTCTTTAATTGTACAGTATATTAATTTTATGGAATTGCAACAGTTCAGAAAAACTCAGGTGTACAAGAAATGTGATTGGGAGGGTGTATAATGCAACTGCCTTGAGGCATCACTGGGAGGGAGATGACTGCTTTTAGGTTTTGATATAAAGTTCTCCTTGGCAGCATTTTGCTCCAGAGGTAACTTTTCTGGTTTGGTGCCTGGCATGGGTGATGATAGCACTCTCATTTAACCAACAATTGGATGGTCTGTAGGCCTCAAATCAGCTTATGCTCTGCCCCTGCCTTTGCAACCTACAAAGACACAGCTATGTCCTAATCCAGACTTTAGTGGACTATCCACTCTGCATCATTTCAATACGCATCCCCCTTATCTAGACTGCAGAATTCTAGGTAGGCACATGGTCTTGCTTTCTCTCCAACGTACTACCATCTAAACCCCACATTTCACTCAGACCACAGGGAAATTTTCAAAGGCTCTCTATACTACTTTAAGTCATGAAAGATTTGGGAGGATGAGGAGGACAATCTATGGCCCTCATGTGGCAAGATCTACTATGGTATCTCTCTCTATAGCCCTCTGCATTAATTTGTGAAACTACTTCTCCCAAAATTCCATATAGAAAGCTAGGCAAATATCTATTCTACTCTTGGGAATAAAAGTTAAGGTGAAATCTGACAGAAATTCTGTGGGTCTGTCCTTGTTAGTATCCTCTTTGCATTCTTAAAAAACTTTTTTATTGATTGCTTTTAGAGACACAGAAAGGAAGGGAACGAGAGAAAGAGAGAGAGAGAGAGAGAGAGAGAGAGAGAGAGAGAGAGAGAGAGAGGAACGTTGATTTGTTGTTCCACTTATTTATGCATTCATTGGTTGGTTCTTGTATGTGCCCTGACTGGGGATTGAACCCACAACTTTGGTGTATCAGGACAATCTAACTGGGACTCCTCTTTGCATTTTTATCAATGACTTGGGTTAATGGACAGAAATCATGGTGTTCTAGTCTGTGATGACCCAATGCTGAGAGAAATGGCTGAACATAATAGCTACAAACATTTATTTAGTGCTTACTATATGCATTTTTCTATGTACTTTACATATATTGGCTCATTTAAATCTTATTTGATAGATGGGGAACTTGGGGCATAGGGACATCAAGTCACTTGCTCAGACCCACAGAAGGTTAAGCAAGTTAATGTCTGAACTCAAGTAGACTGGCTCTTAAGTATGTGTTTTGATGCAGTCAACATACGTAAGGCAATAGAATGGATTCTTTTTTTATCCTTACTCAAGGACACGCTTATTGATTTTAGAGAGAGGGAAAGGAAGGGAGAAAAACATTGACACAAGAGAGAAACAGTGATGGGTTGCCCCTTGTGCACACCCTGCCTGGGAACCAAACCCATAACCCAGGCCTGCGCCTGACCAGGGATCAAACCTATGACCTTTCGGTTTATAGGATGATACTCCAACCAACTGAACCACGCTGGCCAAGGCTATAATAGATTCTTCTGATTTGCTAAAATAAAGGGCAGAAAACAACAGGTAAGGAGAAGACTGGCTTTATAATAGTTTATATGACAAGTGATTTTAGTTGGTCATAATCTGCATTTGAACAGGAATGAGCTATTCTATAAAGGTTAACACATCCTCAGACTTCTTACAAAGGAAAATATGATTCAGCAGATAGGAGGTAAATGTTCCACTAAAGTCTAACTACTCTGACCAATAGATTTTGCTGGAATATTTCATCTAAGCCTGGTGTCTAAGAGTTCACGAGCAACATTATCAGAGCTAAGATGTCTAGGATATTAGCCCAAGTGTTCTTTCCAGTGACCACTTCTTATGAAATGAAACAGAAGCTTGTCAGAAAGGGTAATATAATAGCAGTTTCTAGATGTTCTAAGGAAGAGGTGTGGCCTATGAAATTACTAGGTTAATATCTCAGCTCAAGACCAAGAAGAACCATCTAAATGTTTAAATCTTTCTATAATGGTCATGGCTACCTTATTATGCATTGAGCTCCAGGCAAGAGAAATTTTAGGCAGTTTCTGAATGACCATTTGCTCAATGTCTCATTTGTTTGGAAATACTAATTGAAGTACCATTCCAAAAAGCTGTTTTAGGAATCTGGCTCTTCAGAGGTAGATGTTAGTCAAAACACAGTTTCCCACACAATTGTTCATTGGAAAATGTCAAATTAGTATAGGCTTCTCAAAACTCATATTAGCACATAGTGATGGACAATAGTAATATGAAATTTGAAAGAATACTACTTAAAGTAAAACTGCTAAACTGCTTACCATATGTTTGCAAAAATGTGGAAACCCAATTTACAATGTATGTTTACAGCCACTTTAGTATTTTTAGGTGCTCTGTCTTCAGGTAGATGCTGCAATACATAAAAGTGTGAAAGTTAAGTGGCAGAACACCCTGTCAAGATACCCTGTACAGCACGTGCACATGTGATGAGTGAAGAAGGGAGAAAAGGTTAATGTAATTAGAGAAATGAATTCTGGGTAGCTCAAAGAACATGTCTGCAAGTCATCTATGTTCACATTTCTTTGAACTTTGTCTGTCCTAAGGGAGATGAAGCAATTACACAGACATAATATGCTACCCTTTCAGTGCAATGCATCCCACATTCCTCCATCCATTCATCATCATCAGTGGTATTTGTGTTCAATGCTGTCATGCAGAGCCAGTTGCCAACAATTATTAAAAAGAAAACCAAAAGGTTATACATTTGGGAAACAAAGCAAAACCAATGTGTACGATGAATACGTCAATCCATTAAGGGGAAAAATCACTAAGGAGCTCCTCAAAGATTCTCTTGCATCAAGGACTCTCTCCAGAGACCTAAGAAGTAAATGAAGTGATTATCTGTCAGTCACAATTTCTCTTCTCTGAAACAGAATCCACAATAGCTGTGACATTGCTGTGTAGCAGGCTTCTCTTCTCCTTTTGCTCTCAATTTTACCTACATTCTCACTCACTCATTGTGAAAGCATTTTTCTCTGGGCTTTCCTCATTACCTGCTTTTTTTTTTTCTTCAAAAACAAACAATAAAAATACTCTTAAGATTTCATTACCAGAGACATGTCATGTAGCAAGCATGCCGTCTGGTACAGTGTTAGTACTACTCTCCCAAACATTTTTAGAAAAAGAAAGGGAATGTCTTAAAATATTTTCCTTTTTCACCTTCGTCTTTTCTTCCTTCCCCTCTCTTCCATTCTCTTGCTTTCTCTCCTTCCCTTCTCTCCTCTCCCCCGCCTCTCCCTCTTCTCTCCTTCTTCTCCTTTTTCTTTCTCCTACACCTCTGTAACTTACATTTTCTTTCAAAATAAAATTTTCTTCAATCTCAATTCAGTTTCTCATACTATTAATTAAATACCATTTATATAGCACTTGCTATATGCCAGGCAGTGTTCTAAGTCCATTACATATATTGGTTCATTTCATTTTCTCAACAACCCTAGAATGTACACAGTACTGTTAAATTCTTTCATAGAAAGAAAACCAAGGCTTGGAGGGATTATATAATTTGCCAACACTCTCAGTGCTTAATGGAGCCTGAACACAGGCACTGTGTTTCCAAAGTCCATGCTTGACCAAAGACATATACTCCTCCTCTAACTCTAGGATTTGCCAAAGCAATGGCTTCTTTAGAGACTGAGGAAGAAGGAGCTAAAATATACTGGGCCCCTAATTGTGCCAGGAACTTAATATATATTATCTACTTAGATCTCTACAACAACACTATAGGTTAGGTACTATTGTCCCTACTCTACAGACAGATTATTAAAAAACTTGTATAATGTTACACTGTAAGCCACAGAAACAGATTTATCTGTAACTGGAAATGGAGTATGTAGCCTTTACCTGAGGCCTCATGTTTGAAATTGTCTTCTAGCTACTTCTGAACACTCTGGAAAACTAGAACTAGCCAGTCAAGGCTTCATCTTCTTTCCACTCACTCTCAAAAATTTATTCTCTTCTCTGAGAGACTTAGGGGACCAATGACCTCATCTGGTCCTGAGTCATATTGCTGACTCTGATCTGCCCCACATATGTTTTCTTTATTTGTTATCTTAAATCCAGAAATGGAATATTGAGGCTCAATTATTAAAAGAAAAGTATATACATCCCATTATAAGAATTATTGAGTTGAACCATATGAAACTAATGTTTTTGTAGGTTAAATAAGTCAGATACTGCAGTTTAATATGGATCAACATCATGTAAGTTATATAACCCCCATTTGTATTTTCATAATTGATATGCAAGTAATTATAGAAAAAGATGAAATTTTAAAGAAAACATAATTGTATTACCAAGAAATAATTGTCAGTATGCTTAATATAACTTTATTTCTTATTCCTGGAAGCTAATATCTGCCATGCTGCTATATCTCAAAGGAAATGAAAAATTTCATTGAGCTTCCTGAAAATGAAAATACAGCAGATGTAAATTTGCAGGATGCAGCTAAAAGCAGAGCCAAGAGTAAATTTATAGCACTAAATACTTATCTTAGGGAAGAAGAAAATTTCAAATCAAAATCTAACTTCCCATCTTAAAGTAGAAAAAAATAGCAAGATGACCCCAAAAAAGTAGAGGAAGGAAATAATAAACATAAGAACAGAAGTCAACAAACTTGAAAACAGAAGAACAACAAAGGCAATGAAACAAAGAACTTGTTCCCTGGAAAGATCAATAAAATCGATAAACCTCTAATACAACTAACAGAATTAAAAAGAGAGAGAAAAGTCAAATAACCTATACCTGTTGGGAATGAAACAGGAGATATCACTACAGACCACACAGACATCAAAGGATAATAAGGAAATACTACAAACAATTCTACACACATAAATTTAACAGCTTAGTTAAAATTGACCAATTTTTCAAAAAGCACAACCAACCAACTATGAAACAGATATATAAATAATCCTATAATAATCTTAAAACTGTCAAAAAAATTCAACTCATAATTTAAACAACTCCTTCCCCCCAGCCTCCCAATACCCCAACCCCCCAAAATCTCTAGGCCTAGATAGCTTCATTGCTAAATTCTTCCAAACAGCTTAAGAAGAATGATTGCCAATTCTACACAACCTTTTCCAAAAAAATGAAGAGGAAATACTTTCCAATTCATTTTATGTGGTCAGTACTAACCTGAAACCAAAACCCAGTAAAGACATTATAAGAATAAAACAAACAAACAAACAAAAAACTAATGACCAATAGCTTTCATGTACACATACACAAAAATACTTAATAAAATATTAGCAAATCCAGCAATATTCAAAAGATGGTAATAAACAACAATCAAGTTGGATTAATTATAAGAATGCAATGTTAGTTCAATTTTTGAAACTCAGTGAATTCCATTATATGTATAGACTAAAGAAGGAAAATCACATGATCATATCAATTGAAACAGAAAAAGTATTTGATAAATTTAACATTAATTTATTATAAAACTCATCAAACTCAGAATTGAAAGTAACTTCCCTACCCACCAGATAAAAGGCATCTACACAAATGCCATAGCTAACTTAATAATTAATGGTGAAAGGCTGAATACTTCAAAAACCAAGGTAAGAATATTTACTCTCAACTCTACTATTCAACATTGTACTAAAAGTTCTGGTCAGCACCATAAGACAAGTGAAAGAAATAAAAAGCAAATAAATTGGAAGTAAAGATATAAAAATCACTCTGTTTATAGATGACATGAGTATCCGTGCAGAAAATTCCAAGGAAATTACAAAACAAAAAGCTCTTGGGATATAGTAAGTGACTTTAGCAAGTTACAGGTTAAAAAGACAACATAAACATTTCAATTGTATTTCTATATACTAGCTATGAAATAATTGGAAATGACATTGTAAAGCAACACCATGTATTATAGCCCTATTGAAAAAAGAACTGTTTGTGTATAAATCTAACAACTTGTATAGGATCTGTATACTGAAAACTACAAAATGATGATTAAAATTATTTTAAAAACTAAGTAAATGGAAATACATTGTGTTTGTAGATTGAAAGACTCAACATGGTTAAGGCCTCTATGCTCCCCATCTTGATAGGGGAGCATATTTAACACAATTCCAGTAAAAATTCTAGCAGAATTTTCATAGACTTCAAAAAGCTGATTTTAAGATGTATATGAAAAGGAAAAGAAAGTAGAATATCTCAAACAATTAAAAAAAATAAAGTGGAAGACTCACACTACCTAATTTTAAGACTTGCAATAAATTTATAGTAGTAAAGATAGTGTGATCTTAGCAAAGGGATAGACATGCTGACACAGAGTCTAGAAATTGACCCACACATATATGGCTGATTCATTTTTAATAAACATGCAAAAGTAATTCAATGGAGTAAGCATAATCTTTTCCACAATTGGTGTTACAGTAATTGGACAGCTATCAGCAAAGAATTGAACTTTGACCTAAGTCTCATACTTTATGCAAGAATTAACTCAAAAGGGATCATATATTTAAATATGCAATTAAAAATACTCCTAAAACTTTCTGAAGAAAACACTAGAGAAAAATCTTCATGGCCTTGGATTAGGTCAAGAATTTTTAGATAGGATATAAGAAACATGATCCCTAAAATAAAATATTGATAAATTAAACATCACAAAATTAAAAACTTTTTGACTTGTGAAAGTCACTGTCAAGAGAATGAAAAAACAAGCTACAGTTTTGGCAAAAATATTTGCAAATCACATATCCAACACTGAGAATATATAAAGAACTCTCAAAACTCAATAATAAGAAAACAACCCAATTAAAAATGGGCAAAAGATTTGAACGGATATTTTAACAAACAGCGCGAAAGCAACCCAATGATCATCAGCAGATGGAGAGATGGATGAACAAAATGTGGTATATATATACATTGGAATAATATTCTGTACAACAATATTCCATTGCATGAACCTTAAGGACATTATGCTAGGTGAAATAAGCCAAACACAAAAGGACAAATATTGCATGACTCTACCCATATGAGGTACTTAGAGTAATCAAATTCATAGAGACAGAAAGTAGAATGATGGTTGTCAGGGACTGGAGATGGAGGGGAGGTGGAGGCAGGGAATGAGTAGTTGTTTAGTAGGTATAGAGTTTTAGTTTTGCAAAATGAAAAGCGTTCTGGAGATTGGTTGCAGAACAATCGTAAATTATTAACAGTACTAAACTGCCCACACAAAATGGGTAAGATGATAAGGTCTTATGCATTTTACCAGAACTAAAAAATAGCGCTATAGTAAATATCATAGTAATAAATATATATATTTTAGAAAAACTTCCTTAAAGCATTGGGGTCATGTTAAAAGTATTTGATTCATATTGCTAAATTGTTCATGGAACCAGTGTACCAATTTCCACTACTACAGGCAATGTAAAAAAAAAAAAGCCTATTTCCCAGCACCTTTGAAAGCACTAATTACTGTTATTTGTGGTTCAGCCTCAATAGACAGTTCCCCTGCATTTCCTTTTAGCTGGACACGAGGCTGCTTAGGATAATGCTTTCTTCTTCCAGCACCTTTTACAGCTAGATGTGGTGATATAACTAAGTTCCAAAAATGGGATCTAAAAGTAATGCTATGTATAAATAAGAATAATTGGCTCTGAAACTAATGGTGTGTGCAGTTTCCGGAATATCTTCGTAACTGCTGCCCAGAATGTAGACGTGGCAGATAGTCAGTGGCCATTTGGGACCATGATTTCCACAGTTTGAAAGCCACACATAGGGCAGCAGCAAGGTAGAAAGGCGGTACACTATAAGCTCTGGACTGCCTGCTGCCATACTGTTACACGGGAGGCAAATACATTTCTAACTTGTTTAATCTACTTGCAGGGGAATTTATTTTTACTGATGCATCATTCATTTAATCCTTACCATATAGGAGGAAATATATTATTTCTGTATACATAGCTCTTTTGACCACTGCCTAAAAGTTAAAATTTCTAAGAATTATTGCTACTTTTGGATAAGCAAAGGAGAGAAGACAGGGAGGGTTTATTTTTTTTCTTCCTTCTACATCTGGGATGTCATATTGCTAGGTTCCTTTCCAATAGGAAAGAATAATTCGTTACCATTAGCTCTATCTTTAATTCAAAAATTGTCTGGAAGGCAAAGTTGCTAAAATCAACAGTTATCGAAATATTCGATTGATTGGAAAGAATGCTTAGATTTTAATAGTGATATTTTAGAGGGTTGTAATAATGATTTAAAAACCAAGTGTTTATCTTTTTTGTGTGTGATTCATTTAATAAAGTAGAACCAACTGAAATTAAAAATTAGATCTAATATCTCTAGTCATTTTAAGCCCTGTTACTCCGGCAGGGTGGAGGTGAGGCAAAGCACGGAGAAACTCTGAAAGTTGTGATTTTCAAACTTGAGAGTACATCACAGTCACATGAAAGACTAAAAAAAAAAAAAGCAAAAAACAGAGCACAGATTTCTGGGCTCCATGCCTCCAAGTAAGACTGAGCACACTCTCTTTGGACAGACAGAATGGCAGGACGAACAATTCTGCTGTACACGGTCACGTCGTTTCAGGTACTGAGCCATCGTTGTGGGCGGAACGGCAAAAGCAGGTCTTTGCACTTCTTCAAGGTCACTGCTTAGTATTCTTTAGGCCCTTGGAGTGATTTTCACCAAACAGACTGATTTCTGTCCAATTTAAAGTTTTACTTACTGCCATGGTAGAAGCATCGGGTAAGAGCCAGTTTCTACTTCAATGTATACAGAGGACTCGCTCCTTTCAGCATTAGGGAATGGGGCCACGTGCCCTCCTCTATTCCCTTTACAGATTAAACGATGCAACTGAATTGATGTCCGCGATCCTGGAGAACACTCAACCACTATTATAGGTATTTTCCTTGGCTGCATTTCAGCGACATGAGAATTGCTTTAACTTCTATTCCTAACTCCATCAATCTCTTCCCCTTTACTGTATTCTCCATTAGCTCTGAATTAGAATGTATGGTTGAAAATAAATGTTCAGCTACAGGATACATTTATAGATGAGGTTTCATAATAGTTCAGCGTCCTTTAAAGAAGGTATGGCATAATGTTAATATCTAACTTTGTGCTTATCCATTATGAATATTTTATTTGAAATGATCAAGTTGTTATGCTGGTTGTCAATTTAATTAAGTAAATTTTTATCAAATAAAAGATATCCGAGTGGAAATTTTTTATTCTCCCACCTCAAATTCTGCAGTAAGGGCAACATCAAAAGTCTGGAAAAGACAATTACAGTTTACAGATGTGATGTATTTTATTATATAAGTTGGAAATCCTATATACCCTATTGAAAAGATAAGGAAATAAACTTAGAAGGCAGTTAAAAATGATTTGAGTTAGCCATTTTATTTTGCAGATTAAAAACTAAAACACATCCAAGATCCAAAGAAATTAGGTCTAACTTGCGTAATAAGTTCACATAACTGAGCTAGTGACTGAGTCAGTTCTAGAAATGAGCCTCTTGTGTTTTGTTAAGTCATTATTAAATGAAGTGAACTGAATCCTAGCATTTCAAAGGACGTTTAAATTATTATAATTCTTTTAGATCTATTTGATGAGGTTTTTAAAAACCTCACAATTCAGATATCTTTTAGGGAAAAATGCACTGCAATATTTAGACTCTTATGTCATTCTAAGCAGCTTATTAAAATGTTTGATTTAAACCTAATAAAACTGATCGTTAATGATGTATTCCTTCTGACTTGTGAGGATGTGTAAGTGGTACAGGAGAACCTTGGAGAAGGGATGAAGATGCTAAAGAGAAGCCGTAACGGGAGTAAATGGCCCAGCTGGAATGTGCTTGGAATAAACTTTTTCTTTGACGATTTTCTCAACATTTAACAGTCTCACTATCTCAACATCCACATTTATTGTTCAGATTTATATTTTTTTCATTCTATATTGTTTCTACTGCAGCTTAAGACACAGATTGAGAAATACTAGCACTGATGACAATATATTTTTATGGCAAATTAATATTATTTTAATTGAATATAATTAATAATACTGCAATTTCAAGGACATTTAAATATTAATCCTTATTTCTTGAGCTGACTTATAAAGAATAACTGGGTTGCTAAAACAAGGGAACTTTTGCATGAAATTTGGCTTTAAATGACTAGTTTTCATCTTGACAAGTTCTGTGGTCATACTGATATATGGTTGATTGAACTCAGAGCAAAAGCAACCAATCAGTTGTGCTAAATTCATTAGATTCAGCTAACCAACATACCAGTTTAGTTAATAAAGCCCAGGAAATCAGATGGCCGGGTACAAACTATTGATGTTTTACTTACTCAGTGCTTTTCTGTGTGGGCTTCAACACATCTCTGGGAGGGGTACTCCCTCTTAAATGCCAGAAAACCCTGTCTGTTGGCTTTGCCCCCTTGTCTTTGTGCTTTGGAACCACATACATGGGGCAGGGGGTGGGGGGGAAATTCACTTCTTTCCCTTTCTGTGACTAAAGGAAGAACCAGGCTAATTATCTTTAGTCTGCTCCAAAAGTGTGAATCATACAAGACTATGAAAAATATGGAGAGCAGCTGTCTGTTCCAGAAAAAGAATTACATCAAGGCCTGTGTGTTGCCTCCATGTTTGATTCTTAGCCTATGGTGAAATGATTAATAACAATGAGATCAAACATGTATTTTGTGTTTACTATATATAATTGCTGATTAATATATATGTCATTTAATCCTTAACACCACCTAATAAGGGAGTTCCGCTTATTAATATCCATTTTACAGATGAAGATAAAAGCAGAGCAAGCAAAGGTACTTGCTTAAGATAGACAGCTTATAGTTGGTAGGCAAATTTAGCAGATACATTGAGATATCAGTCCATCTGGTTGTTTGCAAGTAAGATTTGTAATTATAGCTTCCATAAACAAAATCTGAAAGTCTAGTGTCTGAGAAATACAGGGAGAGAAAACATTTTATAAGATAATCTAGTCCATTCTTTGTCTTAAACCAAGGATGCATAGAATAATAATCTTGAGAGTCATTTGAATTTCTGTTTTTTTTTTTATCAACCAGTATTTACTTGTTAGTATAATGAATAGTTTAAATAATTTTAAGATATAGTTCTTACCTTACTGGAACCTTTCTTAGGAAAACTGGTCATTCACATTACACATTAGATAACCATACATAAAAACACAGGAAAATTCTATTTAGTTAAGTATCACAATGGGTACTACAGACACAAGCCTTTTTAATCCCTTTGCTAGATGTATTAAAGTAGGGGTAGGAAAGCGTGGGCCATACAGGAGAAGTTTCCTAAAGGAGGTAAGCTTGAGCTGGGGCCTGAAGGCTGGGTGGGGCGGCATATAAATGGGAGCCCTTTCATATGTTCTGGAGACAGTGAGGGGAGAGCTGTGGCTGGAGGAAAGGAAAGTAGAGGACAGTCAGGTGGGTAGCGAGGTACCTTTAGGCTTAGAGTTTAGACTATCTCTCAAGGCAACACAGAATTATGAGAGGCTTTAAAGATATGTTAAACTGTTTTAGGATGATAATAGCAAAGACATGGAGAATGGATTGAAAAGGGACACCCTAAATTTAGGAGAATGGTTAAGAGGCTGAAGCACAATTCCTAGTACGGAGCAGATGTAAAACAGGATGGATTGTTTCTGCCTCCTAAAGGGATGTTAGTCAAGTTAGCTGATGTCAGCGCTATTCCCTGCGATAGTAAACTGAGACAGAGCCAAAACAATCAGAAGAAATCAGAGTTCCAGAGCTCGAAATTCAAGAACCCAAATCTATTTTCAGAGTATAGGGGAAAGTATGAGGCTGAGAACTAGAGATAAAGTTTAAAAAACCTGGGTAAAGAGCAGATCTAACCAGGAGGTGAGGAGATAGTACAGGGGCAAAGTGGGGAGGTTGTGATAAAGCCTATAATCTTTCTATAGAAAGGACTAGGTTGTCTAAAGCTCCTTTCAGGGGCTGCCAGTCCCATGTCTATCAGTTAGTCATTCTAAGCAGAGGATGGACATACAATCATCATCCTGGCTTATGAAGCATTAGGAAGTCTACTGCAGTTGGTGGCAGTCTTCTTGGGCCCTAACCAGTCACAGTTTTGAGGACCTTGGTAAACCTAGATTAATTAGTTCTAGGGGCTTTCTCAAGAATTTGTTTTTCTCTGAAATGACAAAATATAGTGGATGATGAGGTTTTCATGATCCAAATTTTGAAACTCGAAGAAGATTGCAAGATGAGAATGATTTAAGAAACTTGCAAAGCTGAATCAGTATTTTTAAAACAATGGAATAAACCCTAAAATTAGAACCATATAATTTTAGAGCAAAAAGGGACTTTAGAAATTCTGTACAGTTCCCTACCTAAGGGCTAAGCTGGATTCACAAAAAAATAAAATTCACTATTATCTTTTAAAATTTTTGTTTATTTATTTATTTATTTGTTTGTTTGTTTATTTATTTATTTATTTATAGAGAGAAAGGAAGGGAGAAAGAAAGAGGGGAATAGGAACATTGATCGGCTGCCTCATGTAGGTGCCTTGACCGGGTTCTGAACCTGCAACTCAAGCACGTGGCCTGAAGAAGAATCAAACTGGTGACCTTTTGCTTCATGGCAGGATGTCCAAACAGCTAAGCCACGACAGTCAGGGCTCACTATTATCTTAAAAGTGTTTTTATATCTTCTATATAAACATTTAGAGAACAAGAACATTTCTATATATTTTATAGTATTTACATTCTCCCCCATTTTTTAAAACAATAAACTGGACCTACAGAAAAACGTTCAAGTTTACAAGAATAACCTATCATGCACTTTATTATAAAAACTATTGCTGTGATCACATTTATTAAGGGACAAATTATATTGGGACATTTAGATGTAGATGACAGTATTTTTAAAAGTATCTAGACCTCTTGCCAAAATATATGAAAAGTTGCTTTAAATGATGTCTTTGAGAACTCCAATGGGAGATTTCTAGCCTAGCTAATAATACTATTCTCCAGTTGTGCCCCACACATAAATAGGTATGAGAACTTTAACGAGTAAAATCTCACCTGTTGTGCCAGGGAGGATAGCTGACAAGACTACAGGGAGTCACATAAAGCCAGCGATCGTCCGCATTAGTTGGGAGACATTTTCAGAAGGCAAAGAAAAACATTTTTTTACTTCACATCTGAACATTGCCCATGTGCAGAGAAGAACAAGGATATTCTGCTATTAGATTTTCACTTTAGCATGAGAAAATAAACGACCATAAAAATTAAGGTGACAGGAGAGAGATTCATGAAGGATCAGGATATATTTTCTTTGGCTACACCTGCCTCAGCTTTTATCAGCTCTCTAGAGAGGAAGTGACACTAACACCAGAACCAAATAAATATTATTTTTAGTTTGTGTATATGTAATATTTGTTTACAAATTAATAGAATTATAATCTCATTCTCCTAGTATCATTTCAATTGAGAATGGTAGAACTTTGAGCTGAAGACAATGGATTAATTTGTAACAGGCTTTTATTCAGCTAGTTGAGTACCTCCTGGCTCATTTGTCTCACTGTTTTTTCTCTTTGTCTTAAACATAAGGAATATTCTTAAAACCATATTATAGAATCAATCATAGAGATATAGTCTGAAATAAAATAATATTTTTTTCTACATGAAAAAGACTAAAACAATATCACATATCCTAACTAATTTGTTTTTCTTGAAGAATAAATTTTCTGCTCAGAAAATAGCTGTACATCCCATCTTGTTCTTATTATACTTTAAGTCAAATAATGAACTGTGAAAAGAATGTTACATGCCAGTGTATCCTGTCATCATACTAAACAGCTTTGGAGCACATGGCAGTAAATGTCAGTTTGTCATTCCTTGTTTAAAATGTGATTCTTGTGGTTCCTTTGGAGGTCGCCAACTACAACTTCAATGCTATTAAGTCATTCTTTGTTTCCTTTTTTAGATACTGTTGGGTAATTTCAAATGTGCATTACTTTTTCATATAACCCCTCATACATTATATATTTATAGTAGGATTGTTGTTTTTAATAATAAAAATATGAAAATAAGTTTATGAATCATCTGCTCAGTGTGCAAACAGAATGACACACTTAAACTGTTGCTGACATTGCTGACCAAGTAGTTAGTTAGTAAGGTGCAAAGCTGGTATAAGAAATTTTCTTAAAAAATTAAAAAATCTCCATCTGGATGTGCCTGTCTTGATGAATTAGCTAATTTAGGGAAACGGCTCCAAGAGAGTCAGATGAGTAACATGCATATTCAAGATGACAGAAGTATATGAATCATTTCTACAAAAGTGGAGCCTGTCCCTCTCGTCTTGCAAATATTCAAGCTGATTTTACATGGGATGAATGAAAACACTTGTGCCTTGCTGGTTAGAATGAGAGCTGCAGATTACAGTGTGTATGTGGGGGTGGGGTGGCTATTGAAAGGTTTTCTCATTAGAAATTCTCATTTATTGAACAATTTAGCCACAGACCCAGGCTTGTGTTGGACTCCTTGCATGTGAGTCACATGCAATAATTAGTCAAGATGCACTCTAATAGGAAATGTCTCTGGATCTTTTGGTTTTGTAGGAATGAGAAAAAATGACCTAGGCTAAAAATTAGTGGTGAATAAGAGATATACAAGGGAGGGTGTCTTCTGATGAATGAGAGGTACACTGGAAATATTTGGTTTTCTTGCCTCTGCAATTTATTAGAATCGTTAAAAGGGGAGTTACTATATACCTCCAGCATAAGTCAAATCTCCATGAGGGAAATATATGAAGCCTGGAAATAAATTGTTCCCCATCTCCAACAAAGTGGACCGAATTAGTTGACATTGACAGTGTTCACACTCTTCCTCGAATCCTTGAACTTGGGTGCATCTGATTATAATGACTGAGATGAAAAAAGCTAGTGCCTGAAACACAAACACCCCCAACTTAAATGCACAGAAGAAGAGGAAAGGGAAAAAATCATTTCTGTACAATCTGAATGAATGGCACTTTAATGATTATTTTTCTAATAAGAATCTGGAAATCACAGACTGTATTGACTATCTTTACTGTCTACCTGGCAAAAATTTGGAGTTTGTGGAAATTCTCTCCACAAACCAAAAGTCCTCTTTGATTTAATGTTATATGGAGATTGTTCAGAAGGAAATATGATTCTATGTTTTCTTAAAAATAAAAAAGTTAAAAAATACTTTTCAAACTAATTAGTGACCAGCAGCAAAGCTAGAATAACAAAGCATTCTTTCATGAATCTATAGAGTATTATATAAATAATTTATCCTGCAGTGGAAATAGTTAAGTAAAACAGTCCCATATAAGGTCATGGTTTCATTATTAGAGTTCCCAAATGAAAGAAGAATAGAAAGGAATGGCCTTTTTGAGGAATCCAAGTGTGGCAGGTAGTTTTCATATATTAACTTAAAAAGTTAATATTACATATCATTTATGAAATGATTTCTGTGTGCCAGACACTGTGCTAAGTGTTTCGTGTGCTGTGTACCAGGCTCTGTTCTAAATGTTTCTCATTTAAAGATTACAGTGACACTCTGAGGTAGGTGCATAAATGTCTAAATAACCTGCCTAAAGTCACAGAGCAATGATTTGCATCTGCATAGCTCCAAAACATGGACATACATGCAACGTTACAGAAATTGGAGAATATAACTCCTTATTTATTGAAAACAAACATCTTTTATAGAATTATTTATTTTTATTTTTAATTAAATATTTTATTGTTGTTCTATTTCAGATGCCCCAATTTTTCCACCTTTGCTCTCCTCAGCCCAGCCCACCCCCTACACCCTCAGTCAATCCCCACACTGTTGTCCATGTCCATGGGTCATTCATATGTGTTCCTAATCCAGTCCCTTCCACTTCTTTCTACCCATATCCCCCCTACCCCACTCCCATATGGTTTCTGTCAGTCTGTTCCTTGCTTCCATGCCTCTGGTTTCATTTTGCTTGTTTGCTTGTTTTGTTCATTAGGTTCCACTTATAGGTGAGATCACATGGTATTTGTCTTTCGCCACCTGGCTTATTTCACTTAGCATAATGCTCTCCAGTTCTACCCATGCTGTTGCAAAGGGTAGGAGTTCCTTCTTTCTTTCTGCTGCGTAGTATTCCCTTGTGTACCACAGTTTTTTAATCCACTCATTTACTGATGGGCACTTAGGTTGTTTCCAGCACTTGGTTCTCGTAAATAATACTACTATGAAGAAAGGGGTGCATAGGTTCCTTTCAATTGGTGTTTCAGGATTCTTAGGGTATAATCCCAATAGTGGAATTACTGGTTTAAAAGGCAGTTCCATTTTTAATTTTTGAAGAAATTCCATACTGTTTTCCACAGTGGCTGCACCAGTCTGCATTCCCACCAACAGTGCACTAGGGTTCCCTTTTCTGCACAACCCCACCAGCACTTGTTTGTTGATTTGTTAAGATGGCCATTCTGACCAGTATGAGATGCTATCTCATTGTGATTTTAATTTGCATCTCTCTGATGGCTAGTGATGCTGAGTATCCTTTCATATGTCTCTGGGTCCTGTGTATGTCCTCCTTGGAGAAGTGTCTGTTCAGGTCCTTTGCCAGTTTTTTAATTGGAGTTTGTCTTCCTGGTGTTGAGTCTTATGAGCCTTTTATATATTTTGAAGATCACGCCCTAGTCTGAGGTATCATTGGCAAATATGCTTTCCCATATGGTCAGATCCTTTTTCATTTTGATGATGGTTTCTTTAGCTCTGCAGAAGCTTTTTAATTTGATGTAATCCCATTTGTTTATTTTTTACTTTATTTCCCTTGCCATAGGAGATATTTTGGCAAAATACTGCTGCATGGGATATCAGAAATTTTACTGCTTATGTTTTTCTCTAGGCCTTTTTGGTGTCATGAGTTAAATTTAAGTCTTTTACCCTTTTTGAGTTTATTTTAGTATATGGTGTAAGTTGATGGTCTAGTTTCTTTCTTTTTTTTTTTTTTTGCATGTACCTGTCCAGATCTCCCAACACCATTTTTTAAAGAAGTTATTTTTACTCCATTCTATGCTCCTACCTCCTTTGTCAAATATTAACTGACCATAGAGACATGGGTTTATTTCTGGGCTCTCTATTTTGTTCCATTGAGCTATGTGTCTGTTTTTAGGCCCGTACCAGACCGTTTTGATTATAGTGGCCTTGTAGCACAGTTTTATATCAGGTATTGTGATCCCTCCTACTTTGTTCTTTTTCCTCAAGATTGCTGAAGCTATTTGGGGTGACTTTGGTTCCATATAAATTTTTGAAATATTTGTTCTAGATCTACTATATGCCATTGGTATTTTAATAGAGATTGCGTTGAATCCATAGATTGCTTTGGGTAGTATGCAAATTTTAATGATGTTAATTTTTCCAATCCATGAACACACTATATGCTTCCATTTATTTGTATCTTCCTTAATTTCTTTCTTCAGTTTTCTGTAGTTGTCAGAGTCTTTTACTTCCTCGGTTAAATTTATTCCTTTGCACTTTGCTTTTCTTGTTGCTACAGTAGATGGGATTTTTTTTTTCCTAATTTCTGTTTCTGATATTTCACTGTCAATGTACAAAAATGCCTTTGATTCCAGAATATTGACTTTGTATCCCACTATTTTGCCAAAGTTACTTATTGGTTTGAGTAGTTTTTTTGGTGGTGGTTATAGGATTGTGTATGTACACTATTATGTCATTTGCAAATAATGATAGCTTTACTTCCTCCTTTCCAATTTGGATACCTTTTATTTCTTTTTCTTGTCTGATCACTGTGGCTAGAACCTCCAATACTATGTTGAATGAAAATGGTGAAAGTGGACACTCTTGTCTTGTTCCTGATCTTAGTGGTAAAGTTTTTAGTTTTTGCCCATTGAGTATGATGTTGGCTGTAGGTTTCTCATACATGACTTTTATTATGTTGAAGTGTGCTCTGTCTACTCACACTTTGCTTAGTGTTTTTATCATAAGTGGGTGCTGGACTTTATCAAGTGTTTTTTCAGCATCTATTTTTATGATCATATGATTTTTGTCTTTTATTTAGTCTGCATGGTATATTATGTTTATTGATTTGCAAATATTGTACCATCCTTACACCTTTTGAATGAATCCTACTTGATGATTGTGTATAATCTTTTTAATGTATTTATGAATCCAGATTGCCAGTATTTTGTTGAGGATTTTAGCATCAATGTTCATTAGAGATATTGGCCTGTGGCACTCTTTCTTTGTTGTGTCTTTACCTCATTTTGGAATTAGGATAATACTAGCCTTGTAAAAAGAGTTTGGAAGCCTACTTTCTTCTTGAATTTTTTGGAATTGTTTGGGAAGGATAGGAGTTAGTTTTTCTTTAAATGTTTGGTAAAATTTGCCTGTGAAGCCATATGTTCCAGGGCTTTTGTGTGCTGGGAATTATTTTGATTATCACTTCAATTTCACTAGTTGTTATTGGTCTATTTAGGCTTTCTGCTTTTTCTTGATTCAGTTTTAGAAGGTTTTATGTCTCTAGAAATATTTCCATTTCACCCAGATTATCCAATTTCTTGGCATATAGTTGTTTGTAGTAATTTCTTATAACTCTTTGTTATTTCTGTGGTATCAGTTGTAACTTCTCTTTCATCTCTGATTTTATTTATTTGGCTACTCTTTTTCTTGATGAGTCTGGTTAAAGGTTTGTCAATTTTGTTTATTCAAAGAACAAGCTCCTGGATTTATTGATCCTTTGACTTGTATTTTTAGTCTCTATGTCACTTAAATCCGCTCTGATTTGATTATTTCTTTCTTCTACTCGCTCTGGGCTTTGTTTGTTATTGTTCCTCTAATTCTTGTAGATATAGTGTTAGGTTGTTTATTTGTGATTTTTCTTTCTTTTTTAGGTAGGCCTGTATTGCTATGAACTTTCCTCTCAGAACTGCCTTCGCTGTGTCCCATATCACCTTCCATTTTAAATAAGAGCCTTGCTAGGAATAGTCCTCTTGGTTCAGGCCTTTGCTTTTCATTACTTGGAATATTTCTTTCATGCCCTCTGGTCTGTAGGGTTTCTCTTGAGAAATGAGCTGATAACCTTTATGGAGCTCCCCTGTGTGTTACTAGCTGCTTCTCCCTTGTTGCATTTACAATTCTGTCTTTAAATTTTGCGATTTTAATTATAATATGTCTTGGAGTGGGCCTCTTTGGGTTCATCTTGATAGAGACCCTTTGTGCTTCCTGGACTCGAATGACTTTTTCCCTCATCAAGTTAGGGAAGTTTTCTGTCATTACTTCTTCAAACAGGTTTTCTATCCCTCACTCCTCTTCTTCTCCTTCTGGTATCCTTATGATATGACTGTTATTACATATCATGTCCTGCAATTCCCTTAAACTCTTTTTGTTCTTTTGAGTTGTTTGTTTGTTTTTTCATTTTTTTGCTCTGTCTGGGTGTTTTGTCCTACCTTGTCCTCCAGCTCACTGATTCAATCCTCTGCTTCGTCTAGCCTGTTTTTAATTCCTTCTAGTGTAGTCTTCATTTCAGATATTGTATTCTTCATTTCCTCCTGCCTCTTATTGATAGTTTCTATGCCTCTTTTCATCCTGGCATAGTTACCAGTTAAGGTCCTTGTGGTTTCCATACAGTCCCTTGTAGCTCTCACTGAGCTCCTTAAGCATTCTTATAACCATTATTTTTAACTCAATGTCTTTATAGATTGCTTTCCTCAATTTCATGTAGCACTCTTTCTGGGGATTCCTTCTTTCCTTTCCATTGGAGGAATCCAATTCTTTATCTCCCTATTTTAAGTGACTCTTCTTGTGTGTTTCTGTATATTAGATTGACCTGCTTTGACTCCCTGTCTTTGGGGTGTGAGCTTCTGTTGTAGGAGACCTGTGGGACTCAGTGGTGCAGTCTCCCTGATCTTCTGAACTGGATGCTCTTGGGATGCCTTTTATGCCATTTATTCAGGATTTCTTGTTGTAATTTGGTTTGTGTTGTTGTTGGGTTATTTTTTGGTGCGTTCTTCCCTCTGGCTGACTGAGAGTCACAAAGCCCACCATGTCTTCCATACTGTCATACAAGTACTGCCAGAACAAAACAAAACAATCCAGGAGACAAAACCCACACTTGCAGTAATAACGCCTGCCCACAACCGCACTATCAACAGCAAATGAGCAAATGTCAATAGAGGTGTGAAAAGAGTAAGACTACTGTAAGAAAGGAGAAATGAATATGAGATAACTAACCGAAAGAAAAGTGATTTTGAGAGGAGCGAGGGAGGAAAAATATTAAAAGTAGGGAATAGACACAAGGTGAAGAAAAAAGAAAATAGAATTTACAAGGTAATTTAAAGAGGGTGAGGAAGAAGGCAAAATGGAATGAGAAAAGGGAAGACTATAGTATAAGGGTTTAAAAAAAAATTTAAGTAATAGTGAAAAAATAGAAACCAAATTGGAGAAAAATGATCCACCACAGCAATATCAACAATAAATGTGAAAAGATTAATACCAGTGGAATGAGAATGAGAAGGAAAAAAACATTTATGAGATGTTGAGAGGAAAGAAAAGTGATTTTGATAGGATAGAGGGAGAAGAAATTCTAAGGGTGAGGAATGAAAACCAGGTGAAGACAAGGAAAAAGGAAAATTTAAAACAAAAAAGAAGAGAGGGTAGGAAGAAGGCAAAATGGTGCAGGAGAGGGGAACGGTAAATCTGATATTTGAAATACCAAAATCGTGAGGCTCTAGGAACAAAATTGAAGAAAAGCAACAGCAACCACCATAGCAACAACCGATGAGTGAAGATTGATAAAGGCGGAGAGAGAATAAAGGTATTTTAAAAATCGGAAAAAGAATGTGAGATGACTAATGACAAGAAAAATGGTTTGGAGAGGCTGGAATGAGGAGAAATAGTAAGAGTATGGAATAGAAACAAGCTGTAGCCGGAGAAAAAAGAAAATTTTAAACAAAAACAAGAAGAGAAAGGAAGAAGGTAGAGTGGGGTAAGAGAAGGGAGGAACAAAATATAAGATTTGAAATAAACTAAAATTTTTTAAAAAAATGAGTGAAATAATAGGCACAAACTTGAAGGACAAGAAATGAATGTTAAAAAATTATGCAGGAGAGAAAATAATGCAAATAATAAAGAAGACCGTAGTGGAATGCATCTCCATCGAATCCAGTGTTTACCACTGTCTTCTCTTTCTGGATCAGCCCCTGGTAGTGTCAGATGGCGTCCTAGTCTGGCCCTAGGAAGCCTGTTCAAGAGTACGGGCAGTTCACAGTCTATGCCTGTCCCCTTCAGATTTGGCTGGTCCCCATAGTTCTGCTCTGCCAGCTTTCCATCAGCCCAGAGTGCAGGAGTGGTTCATTTAATGACCTGAGAGGACTGCCAGTACTTCCCCATCTGTCACCAAAGGGGGCATCTGGTACGATTGGGAGGGTGAGAACCCTGGGTCACCCTGGGGGGTGCTGTTCAGTTTTCAGGTAAGATGGTGGGAGTGTTTCCCTACCCCCTCGCCACACAACTTGGTCTGTTCCATATTCTTTCCAATAATGTATGGCTTCTGGTGAATTAGCTTTCCATTTCCTGTGAGGGCCCGATCTGTGTAAAGGGGCGGTTCTTTCCTCCCTGGTCCAGATAGCAGCTCTGTCTGGGTGCTGAGGCTGGGCAGAGCCCTGAACACCCCTTGCTGCTCCCGTCTCTAGTTTCTCTGCTCTGCTGGTTTCAGGGGCCAGGGCCAGAGGAAGAGTGCAGCTTGTAGTGTCTGGTAGAAAGGGCCCTTTCAGAGCTTTTAGCGTTCCCCTGTGGATATGCGTTCAGCAGGGGACTCCTGAACCTGGCCTCTCTGCTCTGCAGAGCCTGTAATCCTGCAGGTGGGGCTGGGCATGCCTGCCCATGAAGGGACCTGCCTGGCTGCAGTGAATCTCAGGCGTTCAGCTCCTGGCCATGCAGTTCCCAGCCTGCCACTCTTGCAGGAGACTTGGGCCAAACTCTCTGCTCTGTACAGTCCTCTGTACACCAGCCATGCTGGGTTGGGACCCACAGTGCCTTCAGCATGACTCTATCCCTCTGAGTTCTTTGTTTGCAGAGCCGCTGCGCGTGCACACACACACACACACACACACCCCACACACGAGCACCGGGTCCCTGCCAAGTCTGCAGTCTCCTCTCAGCTCCTCTTTTAGAAGGGTTTCTGTGTGGCCCCCACTCTGCAGTACTGAGCCCTGGGGGGCCTGTTCTCCATTTGCGCCCCCCTCCCCAAAAAGCACAAAGTCTCTCTCTGTCAGGGCTGACCACAGCCTGCCAGAGCCTCCGACAGTTTTAGATAAAGTTTCTTTCTGGATCTCTCCCCGATGGTGCTGGGAAGAGTCCCGCAGCCGTACTGTAACACGGGGCAGTGGCAGGGTTCTCTCACCGCTCCCTCCAGTGATCCTCAGCCACAGGCAGGCCTGCCCCCATCGCACTGTTTCCGCAGCCAGCACCAGCCCGGCCATCTCCTCCCTCTCTTGGAGCTCGGAGCTCCTGAGCCGAACCACAGCCTCCTTAGTCAGATTCTGTTCCCTTTGTGGTTCCTGTGGTGCCTGGGGTCAGGGAGGTGACAGCCCCTTGCCCTGGAAGTACAGCAGTCCCTGGGACCTCACTTCTGGTGGCAGCAGGGTGTGTGGTTTCGCAGGGGCGGAAGGTACAGAGACCTGTCTGGGTGTCGAGGTGCAGGCACTCTGGAGGTTTCTTCCAGAGGAGATTTTAAATTCCTCAAAACGGCTCCCACCCCAAACCTGCACAGCCAGAAGTGCCAGGCCGTGCAGTGGCTACAGCAGCTGCTCTGCCAGGAGATCCCGGGCCACCTGCTCCCAAGTGCCCCGAAGGCAGGCAGGCTGGCTCTTGCCCACTCATGCACACACACCGCACACTCATCCACATACGCACTCACTCACACATGCTCTCACTCACTCTCAGCTGGATTTTCGAGTTCATTGTTCTGTGGTTTAGCTGCAAGACTTGGCCAGGTCAGGGAGCAAGTGGATGGCGCTTCCAGCTACTCTGCAGCCACCTTGGATCCTCGAATTATTTAAATCGAGCAAAATTTGACTCTAGTTCAATGCTGTTCTATCGCTGCTCAACATCACTATTCTTGGGAATAAGATCCAGCACAGAGTATAGTTAGTTATTAATGATAATTATGAAATTATTTCATGTTCCCCCACATTATCATAACAGTATTTAATACAGACTTAAGTACATATTAAGCATTCAATAAATACTTGTTGAATGTAATTAAGTTGAATTAAATCAGTCAATAGATTAATTTTTATACATACTAGTTGACCTTATAGAGTTGAAGGAAAACATTTTAAAATCTGAATTATGTGTTAATTTTAGCTGGACACCACACAAGGACCTAAAGGGACTACAGATATAAGACTGGAACAGTTCATTAATTACTACAGCTTTAGCAAGAAATAAGTCATGTAAATAGGTAGTATGGAAATAGCATCAACTTTTTAAACCTGGAAATAAGTTACTGCAGTTACGTTGCTAAGTCAAATAGGTAGTAGGTACCAAGTTCTCTGAGCCTCTGATTTCTTCATCTATAAAGTCACGATAAAAATATTTTTATAGACTACTTTAATTATGAAGCATTACTTAACAGTATGTGCACTATCATATTATTTTGTAGAATTAAGTTAAAATAAGTATGGAGAAAAATTTCTGGCAATATCTGCAGGTCAGGCGGGTGTTCGGATCATCTCTACATTAAACAAATGTTTATTGCATCATTACAGCGTGGCTTTTTTGATGTTCCAACTTTCCATTACTAAAAACAGTTCCGAGCAGGAATAACTGTCTAAAAGGCAATTAGAAATTAAAAAGCAAAAAGGTGAGAACTCCACTACTCCCCACTCCTGCCAAATTTTGAAAATCAGACCAAAATAATTAAAGGGCGAATTTGCCAAAATTTGAACAAGATGTCAAAAGCTGAAAATATCTATTTGTTTTTTATGATGTCATGACTAAGATTAAATTATAATGTTGACCAACTTGCTTTTACTTAAATTGTTTGGGTCAACATCTATTTGTAGCCAAATTATCTAGGCTAGCTAGCTTGGGAGCTGGGAGTAGGAGCCGCTGGAGGATGGAGAGTTATTTTGCATATCAATAACAGCAGGCTAGCTAGGGAGGTGGGCGTGACTTTAACCCCTGATTACAGTGCGCGGGAGCTTGGGATGGTTCGCTCCACGCCACAGGGCTGCGCCTGCCTGGAATAAGCATGGCAGCGAAAAAAAGGCAGAGAATGCAGGAGCACCAGCAGGTATAGCCAATTGTGGAAGGAGTTGGAAATGGGGCTACGGAGGAGGATCCGTGCAGGGATTTAAACCCAGATGCGGCAGCCATGCTGGAGCTTAACCATGCAGTTTTGGGACTGGAAAGGGGCCTCTCTTGACCACATGGCTTAGGAAGCAGGAAAGGAACATGCAGCTGCGATGTGGAGCGCTCTCTTAGTAGATTGAAAGCATGCGGAAGGGTTCCTCGGTTAGTCAGGAGGATGCGGTCTTGGATTAAGGATGGGAGTCTGGCCGCGCTATCGACTTCTATTTATTTTCTTGAGATGTGGTACCCCTGGCTGGCCTGGCTTGGAAAGGGGGAAAGGCAGGACTGCGTGTGTTTGGGGGTGTTTTAAGGGGACTTTTAGATTTAACGGTGACATTCTGCCATTACTCTAAACCTGTATAGCTTTTGAAGAAATAGTTCCTTTCCAAACTCTGGCATTGAGAGACGCAATTCCTAACCTGGAGGCAGGCAAGATGAACCTAGAACAGAAAGACCCCCAGGGGACGGGGCTTGTTTCAGTAACTGTATCTTGGCCCCCAAACAGGTCCTTCCTGTAACGTGAGTCATGTCACTTCTGGGACCTAGTGTTTTCTAATTTCTTAAGTATAAATAATAATAGCAGATGCTTTCCTTCTCATGATATGATTGAATCTAACAAGATAGGGTTCTCCCCGGAAATAAATATCACTCATCCTGAGACCAAAAGGCGGGGGGGTGGGGGGGGTGCATATTGGAACACCCAAAAGAGGGAATCTCTATACTTCTGGAGTTAGATTATGGGAGCGGAGAGTGAGCAGGTGGAGCTAGGCCTCCGTGGTAAAGACCACTATGGAGCCAGATAACCCTGGCACTGTAGATTAGCATTAAAGAACAGGTCTGTGGGAATTATTTGAAAGAGCTTTAGAAACTAAACTGCTGAAACATTGAGAGTCCCAACCTATAGCGGCCTCAGCCTGATCATAAATAATGCTCAACAGGGACTTCTTCTACTCCAAACCTGGAGAATCCTGTGTTCCAACAGCAACAGTAGGAAACACTGGAACCCCTCAGTTACCTGATCATATTTTCTGGTTTCTCTCCTTTAGGTGATAGTAGCAAAGTTGCTTGACTTATAACAGATTGCAGAAGAGTTAGCACAAGATGGGAAATCTGGAGAGGAGAAAAAGAAAAAGAACATTCTTGCAACAAGTGCTCAGAATCATTTTATATGAATATTAAAGTAAGTGGGGCCCATTTTGTATTATTTCAAGCTAGTTTTGAATATGTGTGTGTGTGTATTGTATATGTACATGTGTGCATTGAGCTTTAGAAACCCTGAAGCAAAAACTCCTTTGACTCTATTACCCCAACAGGTGAAAAACTTGGAAGTTGGGAATAGTATATAGATAATATAAATGATTAAAATGATAAAATTATTTTGAAGGGTAGGACAGTAGGAGCACCTGAAATAGAGGATTTCATTCATTTCAAGAACTGGTAGAAGGAAGCTACTATGGACTTAACTCCCCCATCTCACTTCGATTCATATGAATTGAACACCTAATATGACTATATTTGGAGGTAGGGACTTTCAGGAGGTATTTAAGGTTAAAGGAGATCATAGGAGTGGGCCCCTAATCCCTTAAGACTGGTGTCCTTATAAGCATGGAAGAGATGTCAGAGCTATCAGAGTGCTCTTTGTCTTTGTGCCTGCACAAAAGAAAGGCCACATGAGGTCATGGCAAGGACAACAGACGAGAAGCCTCATCAGACCCCAACCCTAATGGCACCTTCAGATCTTAGACTTCTAACCTTCAGAAATGGGAAAAATTTAATTTCCGTTTGAGCCACCCAGTCTATGGTATTTTGTTATAGAAGACCAAGGAGGCCTTCCTTGGTTTGGAGGTACCAAGACCAATTTATGACAATCGTGACCAAATGGGAAGCGGTACGCCTGACAGTCCCTGATTAAATATTACTGAGATAGTGGATTGAGTTGAAGAAATAGAGTATGGGAATTCAAGGATTCGACAAATTATGGAGGCAGTAGTGGCAGTAGCAAAAGTATCACTAGAGTAGAGAGGCTACCCAACATAGTGGGTAAGTGTATGGGATCTGGCCCCAGACTGCCTGGGTTCAAAGCTTGCCACCAACATCTGGTTGTATGACCTTGTACAAGTTATTTAAACTTTCAGTATCTTCATCTGTAAGATGGAAGGATTATAATGTACTTACTATGAAGGTTTATTGAAAGCAATAACTGTATTAATACATGTAAAGAGCTTAAATTAATGTCTGAGTATTATCAGCATTAGTTATGAATAAGAATAAAATATTCCTTCTTATCGGAGACTGACCATTAGAGTAACAATTACTAACTACCCTAGAAAGCACTTAGCCTCTGAATCACATAATTCTCACTTTCATATAATAAACCAGAAATCCTACAATTAGGTTTTTATGCACCAAAAAGACATTTGCTTTTGTTTTCAAGTAAAAACAGTCAAAAGATTTGCTCCCTAGATAATGATCAAAAGATCTCCAGATGTAATGATTTTTATATTCCCTGTGAATTAACTCTCATTTTTATTGTTTCAATTCTGGGGGGATGCCTTATCCCTAATATTGCAATTCCTTTTGTCTCAATGACATAAAACCTTGTATCCTAGTCAAATAGTAACCTGGATAAATCAATATCAGGGAAGAGAACCTGCCCTGATGCCCCCAAACTGGGGTGGACTTAGAAAGGTACTGGCCAGGTGTCATGGGACTCATCCCACAGGGGTCATTCCCGCCTTCCCTTTAGGACTCATTCAGCTCCGTCTTACTGGAATGCCGGTGTTATAATTCCTGAAGAGATTAATCTACTGTGTCAATATACTAAGAAGTGGTGGAATTTGTACATCAACATGTGTACTCTAGGCTTCCAGAAAAATTCAAAGCCAAAGTGCTGTGATTAGGTTAGGAAGCAGTGGCAAATGATGAATAGGTTTGCTTCTCTTCAGAAAACATTTCATGGTAGGACTTGAGTTATTAAACTTGTTTAGCTTGGTTTCATCTTCAAGATGAATTTCCTAGTAAAACTGCTAATGTTGGTTTTTACGGAATTAAGATTTTTTTTGCCAACCTAATACACTTGTAAGAAACCCCTCTCTGACAGTTTGCTATTGCCAGGTTAATGGAACTGCCAGAGTTTATGGTTACAAATGGCCCATGGTTAGCCCAGTTGGTTTTGGCATATAATCCTTCTATAAAAAACATCTTACTTTTTCTAAGTCTCAATTAGTGATTTTGGAAGACTTGGTTTCATGATTCTATCCCAAACACTTATCCCATGTCCGGCACTTAGAGGTTTTCAGTGAACTATTATTTTTTACTGTTATTATTATTATTATTATTATTATATTTATAATGTAGTACTAGGGGAAAATGTTACATTTTTTCATTTACTTAGGAAAAAGACATTTTCTCCAACTGTAAAGTATACCAGAAACACCATCATTTTGAATGTTAGGAAAGAAAAACAACAATTTTCTGGGAATTCATTCACATGTTAGGATAATGCAAAGTGCAAAGGAATAGCCATGACCTTTAAATGTTTTATTTCTTAATCTTTGTTCCCAAATATATTTTCAACTACTTATTGGACTGTTCCATTTGGCTATCAAACACATCTGAGCAAAACTTAATGCCCCTCATGCTGAATCTGAATTCTTTGCAGTTTTTAATGAACTATCATCCCCCTGGTCAGCTATATTTGAAGACTTAGAAATATCTTGGACCTGTTTCTGAATTTTAATTCAAATTTTCCATAAATTATGTGATAGCTACTTACTCATTCTTTGAAATAACACACATCTAACCATTATGTCAATTTCTGCCTTTCCTTTGCTATATTACAACTCTGAACCAGACTCATCCCACTTCATATCTGCTTAACTTTATTACCTCCTGCCACTAACTCCCTCTCATCTTCAGATACATATTCCTTAACTCACTTACTATATTATTTTTTCCTGACTTGCCTTCAGCGATACATCCTTCAGACTGCAAGCAAGCCTGCTGAACTGAGGAATTACCATATGTAGGGTAAACAGAGTCAGCCTGGCTCCCTCACCCAGATGTCTGGGTGACCAAGGTAAGTAGTGCTCTCATAGCCTTGAGTCTGGGTGCAATAAACTGTATATCCGTAAAAACGAGTGGGCCCGCATGCCCCGGACTTACGCTGTTATACAGTGCTTTGGCTCCTTGCTGGTCTGTGTGCATTTAGCATATAAGGGACTTGGGGGCTTCCCACCGTGCAACATGCGGCTCGTGGCAGTGTGGATTGCCCCACGTGTGGAATAAAGGCACGTCAGCCATTCCTACGGCTCCGTGTATTTTCTTCTGTCTGCCTGAGTCCCAAGTGAAACAGCCTGGCCTTGAGAGGCTGCAAGACACCATATTTCCATTAGTCTAAGGATTCTGTTTAATAATAGTTGTTCTGGAAAAAAAGGATATAGCTGAAAAGTTAAGATAGATTATAATTCTGATTTCAGAAATATTAAAATTTTGGAGAAAACATGCATTGAAGAATGAAAAGAATATGGTCCTTAGTTTCTAACTCTAGAAACTAGCCCGATGCCTATTACATAGTACGTCTTACTATTTACTTCATTGTTATCTTTTTATTGTACTATTGTTAAAATACTAAGTAAATATTAATTGATGACAAATAAACACTGTTATTTCAAATTGATATTTTAAGTCTTTAGTTCAGCTTTAAACCCATATGCTCTTCAGTGTCTTTAGTTCTGTTATTTTCCTGATCATGTAAATTCATTTACTCCAAGCCTGTTTTTTTTAATTTTATTTTTTATTCTTTATTTTTTTAGTTGATCTCTGACTTGCAGACTGGAATAATGTCCCATCTATCTTTTTTTCCCTGTCAGTTCTTAAATCTTACATTTGATTAACACTAGTTTTTCACTTGGTACTGCTTATTATAATGTAACCAGAGTAAAAAAACATAATCATCTTAACGGCTAGTACCAGAACTTCACTTATTGAAGATAACTGTATGTGTTTAAGAAAAATATCCTCATAAATATGAAAAGAGAGGCCCTTGAGTAGAGTTGGGAAGAAAAAGACAATAAAAAGAAGGTGGAAATGCCCTGTTACCGTTTGTATGAACTTAACTTTTTTGTCTTTGAGAAAGAAGACGTAAAGGCAGAGCAGCTAAGCAGGAGGCTGAAGAGAGGGCTTAAAGGTCAGAGACTGAAACGAAACTGACGGAAATGCCAAGGGGCTTTAAAACGCTAGTGTATCTGATATTATAAATGTTTGTAGCATTGGTGTCACCTTAATCCACTAGCATACTCTACAACGTGCACACACACATTGTGTGACTGAGGTTAATTTGGTAAAAATCACATAGGTAGGGTGTGTGGGTTACCTGGTGTGGGAGAGAGACAACATATGGAAAACCTCGAGACTGTTCATAAGTCGAAATAGCACAGCAAGGAGCTTGAAGCAGATGGAACCAGGTGAGACATTCCATCCTTACTCCTCTTGCTGACTTTGTAAGTTGTATCTGGTACAATAAATAAGTTGTATTTTTTTGCATGTATGTCCTGTAAGGTCCTTGTTAGCAGAGTTGTTGACTTTTATTCCTTTCATACTTCCTTCTTTGCCAATAGACTATGAAGCTCATAATGCATGTTCAAAAAATATCTATTTGAACAATAAGGACATTTTCATTGATGCAGAAAGACAATTCTGATACAAAGAGTGGTTGAGGTTCAGTTTGATTGTACATGTCTGTCCTAATCTCTATCTCTAGAAATATATATGCCAGTTTCCCAATATATAATTAAAGCTTTGTTTACCATTAGTATTTCCTGCCACTTGTTGATGGAAACTAATAGGATAGCTATGAGGAACCAAATAAGAATATAGGTAAAAGGATAGAGTGAGTAACGGTCTTGGTGACTTATATTGGCAGGAAAAACACTTACCTTGAGAAAAATCCAGGTGGGTATTTTTGCTTAACCCTCATTCATATCTGGTTTACCACAGTTCAATATCTTTTTCACTACTTTGATACCACCTAGTCTCTGGTTACTGTTTGTTTGTTTGTTTTTTAAGGGTAAGTGTGAGTGTTCTTTTGCTAAGTTTCTCCAAGGAGTGGTTTATAAAAAAGGCTATAAGATTAATGACTATAAACTTCCTCCAGTAATGTGAGTAGGTAGAAACTGTGGGAAACAGATCTGTAAAGAATGCAGTACTGGTTAATTTAAGACCATATTCTCCCAATGCTAACAGCTAGGAGAATTCAAGGGACACATAAATCTATGGGAGTAATTGAGACTAAAGTTTCCTAATTCACTTGGTAGATAATATTCATTATCTGCTACATGGAAAGTATGATATTGGGCACTGAGTGAAGGCAAATATGAAGAAATTAGGGCCCTATATTTAAGAATTTTATAATCTAGAATTAAAATCTAGTTTGTAATCTAGCCATTGAGTTAACAGTGTCACAGAGTGCCCCCAAAGAAGCTGAAGTAATGAGTTATAGGGTTCAGAGGAAGAAGTATTTTTTTCTGTGGCTTGATTTGGGGACATAAAATTTGAGCTGAACCTCGAGGTTGAGTTGGATTTAATAGGTAAAATACAGGGAGGAAGAGAAAGTGGAGGGGAATCACAGGTAGAGTGAATGACATCTATTTGCCTCCAAAAATCTCTCTTTAATTTTCCTTTTAACATCACTGTCACTGTATCCATCAATACTCTGGCTTCTTCTTGCTTGCCTAAGACAATCACCTTGTTAATAGGTCTCCTTGTCTCCAGTCTTGCCTCTTCTAATTTACCCTCTGATATATATTGTCTCATATATTGCTTTACTACCTAAAATCATTAAATGTTTTTCATTGCATATGTAAAAAGCAAAGTCTATATATAAGGCCTTTGCTAATCTGGCTCAATTCTACCAGTTATGATTTTGCACCCTCCAGAGGACATTTAATAATGAGTGGAGACATGTTTGATTACCATAATACAAGGGATCCTGCTCCTAACATCTGGTGGGAGAGGACAAGGACGCTCCCGAATATTCTACAAAGCACAGGACAGCTTCCCATAACAAAGAATTATCTGGTCCAAAATGTCAACAGTGCTGAAATTGAAAAGCTCGGCTTCCATAATTTATTCAGTTGTGTAAGAGACTACTTATTCTTAATAAATGTAAAACTCAACCAGCAGATATGGAATTCTATGAATAAATAGGAGAATACGAATATAATATAAACCTGTTAGCTTATAAGCATTTAGTGTGTCCTACACATCGGCCAGTGTTAACACCTGGCAGACTAACACTTATCTTTCAAGTCCCAGCTTAAATAGAATATTCAAGGGGAACGTTTTCCTAGTTCTCCATACAGTCAGTTGGTTTGCCAATTTCCTCATCCATAACCTGCTTAACAGAATTATAATTACTTATAACATATATTTCTTCTACCATTAGAGTAAGTTCTTTGAAGGCAGGGTTCATGTTTCATTCATCTTTGCATCTTTGGTACTCACCACAGTACCCTGAACATAAAAAAACCCAGTATATGTTGATCTAGTAAACGAATGAGGAGGAATGAAAAACTTACATGTGTGCTGGAAACAGGGAACAATCTACTTTGGATGGAAAGGAAGGCATGAGTGAAGGCGTAGTAAAAGGTCAGACTGCACAGATGTGTGGGGCTTAGACTATAGCTTTAGAGGCCTGGGGTTAGGGTGTATTTGGGAAGACTGAGAGGAACTATAATTTTTTTTTTTTTAAATCAAGGAGCAACAGAAATTGGACTGTAGAAACATTAATCTGGTGGAGGTATTAGAAAGTGTTTGGTGATTATAAAGTACTTAATCATTTAATCATACTGTATGTGAGACTTAGGTAAATACTGTGGTTTTCAGTGCTGCACAGAGCATGTGAACTTAATCTGGGGTCACTCCCAAGCCTGTAAGAATAATGAGGAGGAGGCAGTAGAGCATCACTCTAATCACACTACTTGTCCTAAGGAATCTGTTTATTCTACAGAAGATGGGGAGTGGATCAGTGTGGGGAAACCGTGACAGGGATTCTAGGAAGCCGTGGGCACTGACCCAAGTCGGACATGCCCTGGGTGAGGGTGTCTGTGCCCCTCCTCATAGGTATGTGTTCTCAGTATATTTCAGTGTGGGCATTGCTACTGGTATCTAGATAACCACAGAGGAATCTGGTAGCTCTTGTTTCTGCTCACTTCTCTTTTCCATCTTCCTTTTTACAGCCACAGGTTTTTCTTTCTGTAGGGGAAATTCTTGTCTTCTCTATGTGGTCCTGGTATATATATTGATCATTGCCCTCCTATCCCCTGCCTCCAAGGCACATGTTTGAACACATGGCTCAGGCCGAGCCATTCATAGAACCACATCTACCTGGACAATTAATCACAGGGGTGTGTTTAACGACCACATCAGGCCAGCCAGACTTCTTGTCCAGAACTTCAGAGTTGGAGGCAGAGAGGAATCTTTTACTTAGTAAATTGTAAGGATCTGGAGCAGGATTGTCGGTGGCCATCCTCTCTGACACATGGAGAGAAGGTGCATGGAATAGAAAACAGAGAAGCCAACATGTAAAGAAAAAGAGGGACCATTAGAAATAAGAACTAGATGTAGGCAAACATTGTGGTGGCATTGAGGCCCCTGATCTGGTCTCTAGACCAGAGACCGGTTTCTGTGGCTTTTCTTCCAAGTTCATGACCTATCTCAGTATGTTTCCTAACCAGAGGAGTCAACTCACTTCCTTTTTTCTTATGTTAATTTTTGTTGAGTTGTGCTTATATGTAACAAAAGGAAGTCTTAACTCATAGAGTTATCGCTTACCTAAGGGTGTAATAATCCCAGGGAATGTGCTCTGAACAACAGGCTGGGATCTGAAATAACAGCTCTTATTGTTACAGAAAATTTACCTCATTTTTTTTTTTAAACCTCACCTGAGGATATGTTTAGAGAGGAAATAAGAGGGGAGGGGGAGGGGGAAGAAAGAGAGAGAGAGAATCGACCAGTTGCCTCTCTTATGCTCACCCACTGGATATCCAACCTGTAACATTTTGGCATGTGGGACAATACTCCAAGTAGCGGAGCCACCCAGCCAGGGCTCCCTCATTCTTAATTGGGGACATAAAGTAGGCATAATCCATATTGGTTCCCTCTCATCTCTAAATTTTCCTCAAAATTCAACAAAAACCCATTGAAAAGTCAAAATAGAAATGTTTTAAATTCCGACAGTGGAAGAGCTCAAAATACTGTCCTTAAAATATGAAGAAGAATTTTGCTGTTCCTTTGTACCCTCCCGGTGGTGGTTCAGAATGTGTGCCCTTACAGTGAAGTCTGCCTGTCAGGTCTGCCTGTTGCTCCTCATGTTTGGAGACTTAAGAATCACAAAAGAGTTTCTCTCCCTCTCCCCCTATCCTCCAATATACAACAATGGAAGAAAGACAGGGTAACAGCAGCACGCACACTGATTTGTGGGGGAGACAGTCAGCAGCAGTCACTGAGCTTGTGAAAGTTCTGAAATCCCACTCAGTGGACATTGTGTGTAGTAGAAAGCTTCCATAATTCGTTGGGCTGTGACCCCGTTCTTTTGAGGAGCCTCTTTGTCTATAGATCTTAGCAGGGTGTGTCCTCTTCTCTTTATTCTTCAGTGCATCTAAAATGGGCAGTGTGCCACCTCACACCCTGCTTTCTCTAGTTGACCCTAGGGCTACTAAATCTAAATGGGGAAGTTACACCTTTAATCTGACTTTGCCTGTGAGCACTTTAATCAACGAAGGGCTTTTATTTGGTATTTTTCACTAAAAGTGTTTTTAGTCCTGTTTCTTAGTTACTTTTGAAGTGTGGAAGCATTTGACTTTCCAACATGGTCCTGGCTTTCTGATCCATCCCTGTAATTCTCTTTAAGCCTGCTTTCAAGTGTTTTTTTCTGAATTAACTTTTCTTTGATAAATGCAACAAAAGCCACCACTAGTACAAATGCTCTGTTTCCCACTATTTTACTCTGAATCTCCTGGCTAAAATACTCATGTGAGGTAACTTCCAAGTCACTGCATGCAATAGTTACACCAAATATTTTACCACTGCAAAATGTATTTGCAACCTCTGATGGCAGTTTCCTTGCTGTTCATCACTCACTAAACAGATTAACATATCTTAGGTTTTTGTTATATGAACACCCTGCATTCAGATATTAGTTTCTTTATTGGAATAATTCATGCTAGTTGCCACATCAACATTCTGAAATCTCAGCGCTTATACAACCAAAGGTTAATCGTATTTGTATTAAATGTGCAGAAAGAGTTGGGGGAGAGGGAATGAGACCCTCCACATGATCACTCAGGGGACTGGGCTAATGGAGGCTCCACTAGTCTTTCAACATCACATGGAACCCTTGGTTTTTCAGGTTTCCCTGGCACAGGAAGAGCAGGATGGAATGGCACACCAGTTCTCAACTCCTCAGGCCCAGAGGTTACACTTATCACTTCCATTCATGGCCCGTTTGCCTTCACTACTTACTCGGCTCTCACCTAAACACAAGGGAGGCTGAGGGACATAATGAACTAGGTAGAACCGTTGGTGAGCCCCAAGTGTCTTTGGCCCTGGAATCTGCCGTGGGAGTATGATGATGTCTGGGAGTCATTAGTTTCCTTCGACAAATGTTTCCAGTCCTCCTTCCAAGCATGTTTGTACTTCTCTATTTCCCTGGAGTTAGAGTGGTCATGTGCTTTGGCTTTTTGTTGTTTAGGGCAATGAAACTGAAGAGAAGGATGTGTGTTTCATCCAAGTGGACTCTTTAAGAGCAGTATGCAATTTGTTGTCTACTCTCATTTCATCTGCCTCAGTGACCAACAGTGTTCCAGAGAGAGGTGTTTCATTAGCCTGGTTCCCAGAGTGAGGGTGTTTTAAAGCACAGATCCAATCAAATCACAATAGATATGTAGTGACAGTACCGGAAAATCCCAGTTTGAAGTCACTGGAAAGTGGGTGGTTGTTTATCACTGAAATATAAGAGGGGAGACCCCCCCAAAACAATTTATTTATTAAAAAATTTGTATGTATTCTTAAATGTTTAAACTTAAGTCATCTTCAAAGTACTCTCCATTTGATGCAATACGCCTATCGAGACATTGTTTCTACTTCTCAGTTTTTGAACTTGTTGATTTTGATGCCTTTTAGTGCTTCTGCCGTTTTTTGTTTCACCTACTCCATGTGGGCAAAATGTTTCCCTTTGAGGACAGTTTCTCATTCAAACAGACAAAAAAAAGTTACTCAGGGTGAGATCCGGTAAATAGGGAGGGTGAGGCACAGGGGTCATGCTGTTTTTGGTCAAAAACTGCTGAAAACTCAGCACCGTGTGGACAGGTGCACTCATAAATCACCCATCGTGAAATGGGCAAACATGTTGAAAGGGTCTTCAAAAAAAATTCACTTCCGCTGAATGCAGCCTCACAACCATGCCAGCTGTTACACTGATACAAATGGGTCCCTAGGACACTCATGTAGCAGGGGAAACCTATACTGCTAGGAGCCTGCCCTCCGGAAGATAATTTCAGTTTTGGGGGGGGGTTCTCTCCTCATATTTCATTCCGTGCTGACTGAAACCGTGTTTTCTGTATTTATTTAATGTCAGGCACTCAACAAATGCCTATTGAAGGAATTTTCCCCTTAAAAAATTTTTTTTATTATAGTTCACATACAATATTATATCAGTGTCAGGTGTCTAACAATGATTTTTGAAGTGGCTCCTCTTCTTGTGTTACTGCTGTTTCTCTTGGGTGTCTCTGTATCTCTTATTAGCAAAGGACTTTCCCAAGCAATAGAACCAACTTTTCTAGTGGTCACCTGAAGAGTATTCAGGCCAATGGCCATTCACAACCTGGAACCGCAGGAAAAAAATAGTGGAGAAGGACCACCAGTGGCTATTCCTAACTTTGCTTTCAAAGCAATGCTCTCTCTGGGTTTGAAGTGGAATATCCTTCAAGTACCAAGCGGCAACGTATATATTCCTTCCCTTTCTTCCTTCCTTGCCTCCATTCTCCCTTCCTCCATCCTGTTTGAGGAAGACTCTTCATTATGATAGGTATTGTACAATGAATCATAAAGTATTCTTAGAAAATAGGTAAAGGGGCTTAAATGTACTTCTGGGTTTAAATATAGGTAGAATTATATAATGAAAAATATACTTGATTTGGAGTCAGGAAATTTGGCTTTAAATCCTGTCTCTGCTACTTCCTAGTTGTGAGGATTTTAATTAATTTTTTCATCTGAAAAATGGGGCTAGTATGTTCCAAGTTTTCCATAATGTTCTTAAAAAATAAAAGTATTATAATAAAGATAAAATATAATGGGTTTAAAGACTCACTGAAGATAACCATAGAGACCAAATATATTGTTATTGCAGAACATTTTTTTTTCTATAACTTTTTCGTCTTTGCAACTAAGTTTTCTTAAACTTGAGGAAAACTATGAGACAGATTTACTTGATTGCAAACGGTACTGGGTTCTCTACACTTGTCTTCTCTATAAAGAATGATTGGCACAATCAACCAGGAGGAAACCTTGTTAAGGCAACACTTTTGAGAATAGCCCTTTACTTGCAAATTTGGGGTAAAAACTTTTGATTGCAATTGAATGATAGGATTTACTCAATCTAGATTTATATACCCAGAGAACTTTTAGCTGTCAAACTTTATACAGCAACAAAAAGATTACAGGTTTCCCCTGCTCTTTTAAATAGAGGGGTTCTTTGAAACCTTTTGTAAACAGAAATGGTGTGAAGCAAAGAAGCAATTGTCATTAATTTATATGAAAAAATTTTGGGTGTTCCCAGACCCCCAAAATAACCTACAAAGTCATATCAAATATGCTTAATTATGTCCAGTTTTACACTAAGCATAACACCCTATGAGCTTAGGGCTTTCCTGATATCTTAGGATACATCTTGCTAAGGGACGCACAAAATAAATGGAGAGAAACCACAGATGCGCACAGACACAACTGAGAAGCTGCGGCAGCTTACTGCTGGGAGGATGTGTAGTTCCTGGGAGGGAGCTTGGTGGCGCCACTTTCGGGGCTCAGCTCAGGGTGGGCGCTGCCTCTCCACCCGCTCGCTGCAAAGCTAGTGCTGCACACTATTTTTGCTCCGCGGCCCTTTTTTTTTGTAAAAGAGAAAACCGCTTCAAATTTCTTTCAGTTAGCAAAAACGAGCACCGCTAATGCAGGCCTTTCCTAACAGTGTAACTCGAGCTTTCAAAAAAGGGTACCTGTATATGGAAGGGATTGAATCTGCATAAAGTTATGAGAACGCTATTCAGTTTACCAAACAGATAATTTAAGCAAAATAATATTTACAAATAATCTTGGTATGTACTTTCAATTCTTCTCACTAGGAAACTGATAAAACCTGTAGGCAATTGTCCTTAAAGGAAATGTGGCTAACAGTTCCTACCTGTTGTTTTCCAGATGTTTTTCAATTCCAGCTGTGTTTCTTTGGACAGTTGTGAGCCATCCAATGACTTTTGTGTTCCTTGACGTTGATGATTCACCTAACAGTACTGGAATCGTTGATATATTTTTTTTATTAAACATTTTTTTTAGTCTGACATTTTGTCAAAGATTTTAAATACAGAGTCCTTATCGATAGCTATTTTTACAGAGCTTAGCATTGCTGTTCTTAGTTTCCTGTATTTAAGGTAGATAGGCCAGATCTCTCCCATTTACCCCATCCCCCATTTACCCTCAACTCTTCTCAACCTGGCTGTCTACCCAGACAGGTTGACTCACATCAGTGAGTTCCCATGCCTCCTGGTTTTCGGTTGAGTTTTGCCAGTGGGAAGCCCAGGCAGTAGACGGAAGAGAGGAAGGGAAGTGAGGCTCTGGCACCGTTTCTACAAGGTCTTCTCCAGCTGGCCGTATCAGGGGCGCTGATTCTCTCAGCGCAGCCGGCATGACTCTTTCTAAATCCTTACACTACTTTCTCACTTCATAATAGCTTGGGCATTAGGCTATTACTGACTTTTGAATATATGGTTATTATAATACACATCATTGCAAATGTTGTTCTGTATATAAAAAAACCCTCATTAAATTATTCTGCTTCGACACACCATCTGTTTCCTCTTGGGACACTAAGTAGTTCAGTGGATGACTGTTTGAATCGACTCTCCATGTTTCTACTTTCTCTTTTATGTTGCTGTTGTTGTTGGCACTTGACCTGTGTATGATGTGTTCTCTGCCTGCCTTTCTCTATATTTTTTCTATTTAGTATTGTGTATCTCTAAACCGCCTTTATATTTTCTGCCAAATAAAGGCTGTAATTTTCAGATCTGTAGTATGTTTTTTTAATTTTACCTTGAAATAATTAAAAACCTACAAAAATAGTTTGAAGAGGCTTTTCATTCTGAACCATTTGAGCAAGTGGTTGATAAGATTGCCCCATAACCTTCAAACACTCTAGTGTGTATTATCTACAAATAAGTACAATCTTCTCCATAACTGCAGTGACATCATCAAAGTCAGGAAATTAACATTAACATATTGCTACCACCTAAATCACAGATATCATTCAAGTTTTACCATTTGTCCCAATAACGTCCCTTATAGTAAAAAGAATTTAATCCTGGATCACATGATGCACTGAGCCGTCATAACTCCACAGTCCCCTTTTAATCAGGAACAGTTCCTCAGTGGTATTTTTTAATTTCATAGTTTGAAAATTTGTCAAATTCAGTTATAAAAGTCTCTAAATTTGGATTTTTCTAATATTTCCTCCTGATTAGATTCAACTTGTGCTTCTTCTAAAGCTGGAATACTGCAGTAATGATTTCGTGTCCTTACTGCATCCAACTAGGTGGTACATGTTTTCAATTTGTCGCTTTACAAGGTGATTTTAATTTTAATTTTCTGTTTGAGTGGTTCCTGCCAGACTTCCCCTCTGTAAAACTGGTTTCTTCTTTGCAATTAATAAGCATTTTGTGGATAGTTGAGACTATGTAAACATTCCATTCCTCATCAAACTAGCATGCACTAATTTTGGCATCTTTTGATATTTCTTGGCTGCATTAATTATTACTATGATAGTTGCCAAATAGTTATTTTCTAATTTAATAATTCTTCCTGCATTTGTTTGTTGGCTTTCTACTATAAGGAATGTATCCCTCCAAATTTATTTTTTTCACTTATTTATTTATATCAGTGTAGACTTATGAATTCCTGTTCTATTCAATAGGTCCCAATAACGTCCTAACAGTCAGATTGACCCAGATTTGCCAGTGGGAACCTTTTCAAAATAGCTTCCATACTGTTTGACAATTCCGTTGTTATATTGAATACAACATTCAGGCTGATTTTTAATTTTTCCTGCTCTAGTCCTGTAGTCAGTGATTTCTCCAAGGAGCCTGGGTCCCTTTTAAGTGGAGAATTGTATTTAAAAATCAATATCTGGACATTTGGCATGTTTACTGGTTTTAAGGTGTCATTGAACCCAGACCCCATCAACGGATAAAACTAGGGAATATGTGTAAGTATGAGCTCTGAGTATATACACACGCTCACAAGTGTATCAGCTTTCTATTGCTACATAAAACTCAGTAGCTTAAAACAATGGACACTTACTACTTCACTGTTTACTCCAGAATTCAGAGGTGGTTTAGCTGGGTGGTTCTGGCTCAGTGCCTCTGGCGAGGCTGCAGTCAAGGTGTTGGCCAGGACTCCAAGCTTTAGGTCTGACTGGGGCCAGAAGATCTACCTTTAAGGTGGCTCACTCACATGTCTGGCAAGCTGGGACTGGTTATTAGAAGGTGGTCTCCTTTCCTCATGTCACTGAGTCTTTCACAGGGCTGCTTGAATGTCATAGTAACATGGTCGCTGGCCCCCCCTCAGAGTAAGGAATCCAGAATGTCTTTCCTAACCTAGCCTCAAAGTCTCCCTATGTCATTTCCACAATATCCTATTGCTTACACAGGTGAACTCTATTCAGTATGGGAGGGGACCTCACAAAGGCATAAATACTTGGAGGCAAGAAAATTTGAGGCCACTTGACAGACTGGATATGACAGCATCTCTTTATCCCTATTTTTCTGTTTATCTATCATCTGTCCATCTATCTATCCATCTGTCTATCTATCATCTATCAATCATCTAGACCCCACCACCTCTGTGTGTGTGCATGTGTATGTTTACACCAAGACCCCCAAATTCAGTCTAACACCACAGGATTCATTCTAGTTTTTGGTCTTTCTGTGACAGTAAGACAACAGACCCCCACTATTCTCATATTTTCCCAATATGTTGACTCATCTGGTCAACTCCCTTGTATGTAATCAATCTCCTGGCCCTATGCCCAGGTACTGCCACCTCCTGCGGAAATGAACCCTCAACAACTTGAGCTCTGACCAGTTGCCAGGCCACTGCAGCCCCTCCTCCCCCACACCTCACATGAACTACTAGCTTGCTAAGCCCCCCACACAATGGCTTCTGAACCGAGTTATTCAGGAAGTTATTCCTTCCTATTGAGGAAGGAAGATAAGTACATATGACTATTTTTATGTGTGTCTGAATTGCAGTGTGACAGCGGAAAGAATTCATATACTTAGATTTGGACTATAGAAACAAACCTCTAGACTTCGTGTAAACTGAAACATAACCCCACATCTGTACATAGGTCTGAGAACTAGGTCATATTTCCCGTACACACGGGTCACACCCTTCCTCCTTCTTTTACAGCTGCTTATTTAAACTGTCAAGGTTACTTTTATGTAGGCTACATGTATATCCTTTCACCACTTACTTTCCCCACCTTTCCCCTTTTTCCTTTCCTTTTGTTCTCTTTCTTTCCCTCCACTTCTCTTTACTCCTAATGTCCCACAGCCTTCATCCTCTCTCATTTACATTTTTTAAATTTATTTCTTGATTTGAGAGAGAGAGAGAAACATCGATTTGTTGTTCCACTTCTTTGCGCATTCAGTGGTGGATCCTTATGTGCCTGCAACCTTGGCACATCAGGACAACGCTCTAACCGGGTGAGCCGCCCAGCCAGGGCCTTTCCCCCTTCCGTTGCTGTGGCTGCTGCCTTTGCGTCCAGCTCGTCCCTGATCTCTGCTGGCACACTCAAAGGCATCGCTCTTCTCCTAGCAGCCCGGAGGTGATTCATTGTGTGGTGCTAAAAAGCAAACCTCCACTGTTGCTTCATTTAGAAAAAAAATGAATACATATATTAGAATGACTTTTCATCCTTCAGCGCTTTGTCTCAAATAGGAATGCTTACTTTGAGAACCTGGCAATAGAATTTTCAAAACGTCAGGATTATTCCTGAGTTTGTGCTGCAGAGCTTACTACTGACCTGAGGACCTCAGTTTCTGCAAAAGAAATATGAAGAGGTAAGGCAGGACTTCCAACACATAAGTAATGATTATTTTAACAATTTACTTTCTTTAAATTATACGCTGATGAATCACACAAAACATCATTCCTACTGTAGTTCTTTCATCCCCCCATAAATTTAAGGTGGCTTTCTAGGTGAGAGAGTTCCCAAAGGTTGTGGAACAGAGGTTCTAGATGCATCAGAGGGACAAAATTGTGACTGAGTAAGTGGTTAAACCATTTTGTCTTTCAACAACAACAAAAAGAGATCATGGATAATGAACCACTTGGGGGGCAAGATTTGAAACTGGAGCTTTAAATGACCCACAGAGTTGCATGAAGTTTGGGAAATTTGGATGAGTTAGTTTCTCTATTCATGGAAACACATCAACATATTTGTTATGCTCTGCCTGTGGAAAGATGTACAGTAGGGGAGATAACTAACACGCACACACGATATGTCAGAGCCAGGGGCCCAACACCTCTGTTCTCAGCAGTTCTTACACCGCACTTGAGAACAAGATGCGGGGGAGGTCAGAGGAAGGACTACCTCCAGAGTGTGCACACGGGAATGAGAGCTCATCAGGGAGACTCAGTGCGGAGCCAGGGAGATGTGAGCAGATTAATATTTAGTAAACTCCACAGGCTCCGAGGTAATCACTGCCCAAAGCTGGTATGTCATGGCAGTTTTGTGCTGTGAAGGATTCACCATGGCTTGTAAAATGGCCTACACTTTTTGAAATAAAGTCAATGCCAAGTTTTATCTAAAGTAACTCTTTAGAACAAGCTGACAGTAAACAGAAGGGGGGGAGGGGATAATAGGGAGAAAGAGGGGAAGGGTAATCAAGGAACATGTATAAAGGACTCACAGACAAAGCCCAAAGGGTAGGATCGAAGGTGGGAGGTGGGGATGGGAGGAGCAGCGCAGTGGTGGGGGGGAAATGGACAAAACTGTACTTGAACAACAATAAAAAAGAAAAAGAAATATCATTCCAGCGACTTATGAAAAGGATGAGGTAAACAGCTGTAGAAGATAAACATTTTAAAGTGTGACGATTGACATTTGAGAAAAGTATAGAAAAATTCGCAGATTAAACTGTATGACAGCATTAACCACATTATGGAATATAGAGAATTTGCAAATACCACTTTTATCTTGTGCTTCTGTTTAACTATACCAAGAGTTCATGATATGAAAGTAAAACTGGCTTTTAATGATTATTCTGTTTGATTTTGAGAAGAAAAAATAGCAACGTTTCTCCTGTATAAATTTTGACATTAATGTTTTGCTTATTCATCCTAACTCCAGTTTTTGTGGACGTATTTAATGTGTTTATTGGAGTGGAAAGAAGGTCATTAATATAAAAAGAATGCAGAAGAAGAGAATAAGCTATGCTCTGGGGAGGGAAGGATTGGAAAGTAATGTAAATCCCAGTGGTTCTTTTCTAGTCATCATGGAAAAATTAAAATAAAACAAAATGTAACAAAAAAGTATTGCTCTTTCAACAAGTCTGTTGGTCTTCCATGCTTTCTTTGAGTTTATCTTTCATTTGTCTTTATAAGAGAATTAAAAGGAATAAGGTTAGTGGAGTTTCCAAATAAGATTTGCAAATGGTTAGCAAAATTAAAAAGTGAAAATTTAAAAAAATTTCTGTTTATGAAAGGCATCTTTCCTTTCAATAGGGGGAGAACTCCATAGGAACAAAAACATGAGAGTTTCTTAACCTTAAGCATAAGCGTTTGTCTTTTTTTTTTTCAGAATATGTAAACAAGTTTTCTATTCTTCAATGTGATTTTTTTTTGTGGCACAAAAAATATTATTGGTCATTATGGTAGAGATTTATTGTCTTGTCTCTCTAGCATCAGTTACCCCATGTTCTCATAATGGCAGCTTTATTTTCCTTAAGATATAATCCGTCTCACATTCTCCATTTAGGTGGTTTGGTGAGGCTGACTCCACCTCTCCTTAGCCGAATGGCTCAGGCCTGGCCCGTTAGGACATTCTGTTTCTTATCCACTGTGTTTGGTTTTAGGGTCATCAAATGACTCAATTCAAGCCAATGAGAGTCAGTTCCAGGATTAGGTTGTACTTACTGGTAGTGAGAATCTTTTTGCACTTCAGCTTTTAGAACAATGAAGGAGACCTGTAGGTACTGGAAATACTACACTTCAGTAAAACCGGCCTGAGCATAGAGGCAACAGAGAAGAAAGTGCTGTAGAAACGAGAAAAAGCACCGAGTGCTGATGACCGTATTTGAGGTCCTTTACAGAGGTTCTTTTTAAAATGTAAAGTTGGCCCTTTCAGATCAAATTTCTGGTTAAAAAATTAGCAAAGGACAGGTATGGGCTATATAGAATCAGTATTGCTTGTTAAGCAGCAAGTAGTCAATTCATACTGAAGTTTAAACACTTTTTGCCCTACCCTATTCAGATTTTAAAAATTTACTTAACCAAAACATTTTGGTACTTATTATGTGCCAGCCTCTGTTTTAACCACTTTACTAATAACAACTCACTTAGTTCTCATAAGAAACCCATAGTATAGGATTATCAACAGCCTTATTTTTACCATGGAGGAAGATGAGGCACAGAGAGGTTATGTAACTTGCCCAAGGTCTCACACAGAGCAAAGGTCAGACCAGACGTGAGAACTGGACACTATCATTCTGACTTCAGATCTACCCCAACCCTGTTTAACACCGCCTTTCAGAATAGTGTTCCACCTCGTCCAGGCTCATAAACAAACACATAGAATGTATTACTTTGCAGTTATTGACTAAAATTGAGGCAGGTGGATTTTGTCACATAGCTTGTTTGTAAAAAAAAGCGAGACTCTGAAGCAATATGATGTTGTGATTAGAAGTGTGAACCCTGAATTCAGACAACCTGGGTTTGAATCCCAGCTATACCAACTCCAGCTGGGTGGGTAAGTCACTGTACCTCTGAATGTCTTTATTTCCTCATTTATAAAATGAGGAAATGAGGAAATGGAGCCAATAGTAATACCTACCTCTTCAGGTTTTTATGAAGATTAAAAGTGATCGCCTGTATAGCATTTACCAGAGTACACTAATTTAACAATTGATATTATTAATAAATCTCACTTTTTATGTTATACCATATTTACATTGATTTTTTCTCTCTCTTTTCCATTTATATTCATCAATACATATGGCTACTCTGCTCTTATTGTATCACTACTTTTATTATTTTCTCACGAGTTCATTCTTTTAATTAAGTCCAGTCTTTTAATCATCTCTGATCCTGTCCTAATTTTTTCTTCCAGTTCTAATAGGCTTTTCTTTTGGAACAAAGGGGGAAAACGTGGGATACAGAAAAAGTCAAGTCCCTGACCTTACCTTTCTGACCCCGTCTTTAGAGAACCTGTAAGGTACTCAGTCATTTCCTGTTCCTGTTAATGCTGCGAGATATTGGAGCCATTTGTTTATTCAGCCCTTCACATCATTTTCTTTGGAGAGGGACCATCACCTACTGGTTAAGGAGTTGCCTCTGATCTCCATGATTCCATACAGGAAGCCAATGTGCATGTTGGCACAATTTTCAAGGACCGATCAGTGAATACATTTAAAAATTTTGTTACACTCTCCAAATAGTCAGTATAAATGTATTTAAAAATATTTAATGATATAAAACTATTGGCAAATCTGTACGAAGCATTATAGATTGTGGTCGTTTAGTTCCTGTGCTGTGTGAGTCATGGGCAGCCACAGTTAAATGCTCCAGAATATTCCCTCAGCTGAGCCCAGTGATGGACACCTCACACCCACAGAAAAAGGGCAAAGGAATCTGTTTTCCCTCCTCCACATGTGAGAAAAAGGTATGATCTACTTTAGGAGGGAGCATTATGGCAATTAAAAGCAACCAAGTGACGATTGTACTACATTTATCTTTCTCCTCTTATGACTTGCTACAGTAATCAGCTACAGAGGTAAATTTAAATATAATTATCATATTTTACCATATTGTATATGAACTCCATAGTTTACTTCCCCTTGACTTTAAATCAAGATAATGGCAAAAGCTGACCTAACTAAAATTACCCAGTTCTAACATTTTGTGACCCAGTTAGATTTTGAAGTTGAAGAAAAAGAGAAAATTGCTGTAATATTTTTTTATCTTTAAATAATAACTTAATCTCTTATATTTTCTCATGTGGTGAAGAAATGATAGAAAAAATATTTTCACTTGAGTGTTTCACCTCATTGTTAACAAAAAAATTTTATGAAATGAACATTGACTTTCCTTTTGAGGAATTCTCTCCGTGGCCATTGCTCGCAGCAGGATGCAGTGTTAGATGGACAAACATGACCTTGCGATCCTTCTGCTAATGTCAACCTTTGAGGAAGATTAAGCTGATTTTCCAAACAGCTGTAGCACTGAGGTAGGTAAACGGAAGCACTGCCCTGCCTCACCTTAGCACCAACTTCTCTTTGAAACCATGAATCAGCTTCCTCTTAGCAAGTAAAAATGCTCTTAAAAAAACTCATTACTCAATGACCCAGAAAGAATTTTGAAAAACTGATAACAATGTTGTTCATTATTTTGGGAAAATATCAAATTTCTCTGATTTTTTTTCAAGTTCCAGGGGACTTTTCTAAGTATTCATCTTATTTTTTTATAGGTAGTAAACTGGCAGAGGTTGTTTTTAGGATTGGTTTTTCTTAAAGGTGAGTTTCTAGTGATCATGGCCAAGACACTTGGAATTACAGATACTTAATGAATTGAGCCATTGGTGAATTAAAATAAAGAAACTTTTCAAACTCTGATTTGCTTTGGCCCATTAGGTTGTTTGACTCTATGGAAAATGAGATAAAGCAAGAGCTTAAAGTTAAAACTTTCTCTTTTTTTCATTTTAAATCATTTTTATTTTTTGATTACAGTTGACATACATTATTATATTAGTTTCAAGTGTAACCTCAGTGATTAGACATTATGTAACTTACTAAGTGATCATCCCAATAAATCCAGAACCCATCTGACACCATATATAGTTAATAGAATATGATTATCTATATTCCATAGGCTGTACTTTACATTTCCATGACTATTCTGTAACAACCAATTTGTACTTCTTAATTCCTTCACCTTTTTTACCTATCCCCCAAATCCCTCTCTTCTGGCAACTGTCAAAATATTCTCTACACCTATGAGTCTGTTTCAGTTCTGCTTCTTTATTTATTTCATTTTTTAGATTCAATTGTTGATAGATATATATTTATTGCCATTTTATTGTTCATAGTTTTTATTTGTTCTTCTTAAAGAAGACCCTTTACCACTTCATGTAATACTTGTTTGGTGGTGATGAATGCCTTTAGCTTTTTCTTGCCTGGGAAGCTCTTTGTCCATCTTCAAATTCTAAATGATAGCTTTCTTGAATAGAGTAATCTTGGTTGTAGGTCCTTGCTTTACATCACTTTGAATATTTCTTGCCAGTTCCTTCTGGCCTGCAAAGGTTCTGTTGTGAAATTAGCTAACAGTCTTATGGAAGCTCACTTGTAGGTAACTACTTGCTTTTCTCTTGCTACTTTTAAGATTCTCTCCTTGTCTTTAAACTTTTGCATTTGATTATGATATGTCTCGATGTGAGCCTCTTTGGGTTCCCCTTGTTTGAGAAAATGGGTCATAGTGACACTAGGAAAGAGCTTTGTGTGTACATTTCAGAAAGGCACTGGAGAGCGCTTTTGGTGCACATGTGTGTTGTTGTGGCAGCTCCAAGACTGACCTTATAACTGCCCTGTGGGAGAGGGACGTGGTTTTCTATAGAAAGAGAGTTGTGTAGTAAACCCACTGAGGTTTGCTGAAACATTTACTAGACACGACTACAGGTCATTTAGAAAGTCATTTTGAGGCTCCATTAATAAGTATTCCCCAGCATGTCACTGTTGCCTACTGTCATCTTTTCTACAGGAGTTGATGACTTCCTGTTCTGCAGCAAGCACAATTATTACCTAACTAGCAACCCTGATCTCTGCATCACTTGACTATAGTAATGAGCAGAGGAAATAAATAATACCTAGGAATCAATTTTTGCAAGGCATGGTTATCATTAATCCTTAGATCCTGAAATATTGACATCATGTAAGATTATATGAGCAGTCTCAGGAATAATTGTCACTATTGTTTGAAGAATTAACAGAGGTAAGCTAACATGCTCTTTTTGCATTAGAGTCATATATTTTCTTTTATAAATAATTTGTTATTTTCAGAAGGGGGTCAAGATGGCAGAGTAGAAAGATCCTGGGCTCGCCTGTTCCAATAGAAACACCAAAAACAACTACATATAGAGCAACAATCTTTGAGAATAACTTGCAGACTAGAAGAACAGATTCAATACAACTGAGGATATAGAGGAAAAAAAGCTGCATTGACATGGGTAAGAGCGGGAGTGGTGTGTTGTTTCACAAGTGGGAGGGATGTCACAACTGTTCCTTCTGGCCTCAGGGAGCCCCACCTGAAGAGCAAGGGTCTGAGATCCACATTGGGTTTTGGGGGACATGCACCTGGAAGAAAAGCCCGCATAATATTTAGTGTTGAAAACCAGTGAGGTTTACATCCTGGAGAGCTGAAGACTGGAGAGTGTGAAACCAAGACTCTTCCCTTAAGGTGCCTCATAAACTCACTCTCTCTGAGTCCCAGCACAAGGAAGCAGCTTGAAAAGTACCCAAGTGAAACTGTGTATTGAATAATTTTAGGGCATGTGCTGGAGCTTGCATGGATCTGTTGGGAATCTCTCCAACAGATGGAAGCACTGGCAGACAGCACTTTTTTTGTCTGCCGTTGTACCAGCTGGCCCACTGTGGGGGTCCCAAGTTTGACACTCTATATTACCTGTTAACTGTTTGCCCCACCTGACATTCCCTTGATGACCCAGCCAGCCCAATCTCCCCACCCAGGCCAGCAAGTACCCCCAAAGTGGCATCTGATTCTGGGAGGGTTATCTTGTTTATTCTCTGGTGGGCTACACAGGAGCTCCCCCAAACAGGGTCAAAAGGCCAGTCTCCCTGTACATCAAAGCCCCCTTGACAGTAGAAGGTAGCCCTTTCAGTCACCCACACTGGAGTTCTATCCCACATACCAGCACACCAGCAATGGTTGAGATTAAACCCTGCTGGGCCAGGGGTCTACCTCACACTCCAGTGTGCTCATAGCAGTAGGGGTCCGGCATCACAGCAGCCAGTCTGTGATCCAGCCCAAACCCCGCATGCACCAGTTGCAATAACAGCCAAGCTCAGTGCAAGCCCCACACACCAATGTGCCACAACAGCCATGGCCCAACACGACAGGAGAGTGCACACAGCCCACACAGGGTCACCCTAGAGCACCTGGCTCTGGTGGCCAGGGGCATTGCAGTACTGGACATCCCACAGGACATCTTTTATATGAGGCCTTTCTTTTAACACCAAGAGAGGTAGGTGACCTACCAGATACATAGAAATAAGCACAACACTTAGACTAAGTGAAGGACAGACATACTGTGTATGTATACATTACCTTAATATACCTTAATATATACATTTCAAATGAAAAAAAAACAACCCAATATAAAATCCCTGAAAAAGAACCCACTGAAGCTGAAATAAGCAGTCAGCCAGATAAAGAGTTTAAAGTAGTTGTCACGAGGTGCTCACTGCACTCGGGAGATGGATGGATAAACAGAGTGATAACTTCAACAATGAGATAAAAAACACAAAAAGAATCAATCAGAATTAAAGAATTCAATAAATTAAATGAAAAATACCCTAGAAAGAATCAATAGCAGTTTAGAAGATATAAAAGAATCAACAGCAGTTTAGAAGACATAAAAGAATGTGCCAGCAACATGGAAGACAAGGTAGTAAAAGTCACCCAAGTGGAACATCAAAAAGAAAAAATAATTGAAATGAGGAGAGTTTTAGTGACCTCTGGGACAACATCAAGTATACTCACATTCACATTACAGGGGTCCCAGGAGGAGAAGAGAGAAGTAAAGGGACGGAAAAACTATTTGAAGAAATTCTAGCTAAAAACTTTCCTAACTCAGAGAAGGAAACAGACATCAAAGTCTAGAAAGCACAGGATCCAAAACAACACGAACCCAAAGATACACCAAACACATTGATTAAATCCTCAGAAGTTAAATTAAGACAAAGAGGGAATCTTAAAATCAGCAAGAGAAAAGAAACTAGTTACAGACAAAGAAACCCCCATAATACTATCAGCTGATTTTTCAGCAAAAACTTCATAGGCCAGAGAGAGTGGTATGACATATTCAAAACAATGAAAGGAAAACCTACAACCAAAAATACTCTACCTGGATGATTATCATTCAGAATTAAAGAAAATACAGTTTCTAAGAGAAGCAAAGCTAAAATGTTCATTGCCACTAAAGCAGCATTACTAGAAACATTGAAGGGAAATGTTAAAATGGAAAAGGCCAAAACTAGACATAAGAAAATATGTGAAAGAGAAGACCTCACTGATATAGGCAAACATATTGTAAAGGTAATGGTTCAACCATTTACAAAGCTAGTATGTAAGTTAAAAGACAAAAGTAATAAAATCATTACTTAATAACTACAATATTAAGGTAATGTATACACACAGAGAAGTATGTAAAATATGACATCAAAAACATAAAACATGGGGAGTGTAAAATGTAGTGCTTTTAGAATGCATTTGAACTTATTAATCAGCAAATTAATATTAACTGCTATATACATGAGATGTTATATATAAATCTCAGACTAACCTAAAACTAAGAATCTATAATAAATATACAAAAAATATAAGAAACTTAAGTAACACTAAAGAAAGTCTTTATATTACAAGTGAACAGAAGAAGAAAGGAACAGAGAAAAATTTCAAAAACAACCAGAAAACAATGAACAGACTGCCAATAAGTACATGCCTATAAATAATGAATGTATATGTAAATGGACTAAATTCCCCATTAAAAGACCTAGTTTGGCTAAATGGATAAAAAAAAACAAACAAGACCCATACGAATGCTGCCTATAAGTTCCAGTAAGACACTCGTTTCTGATCTAAAGATACAAACAGACCGAAATGAATGAATAGAAAAGTTTTTTCCTTGTTTATTTTGTTCTTTAGATTTCACATATAGTAAAATCATATGATAATTGTCTTTCACTGTCTGACTTATTTTACTTAGCATAATAACCTCTAGGTCCATCCATGTTGTCACAAGTGGTAAGATTTTATTATTTTTTATAGCTGAGTAATGTTTCATTGTATATGTGTACCACTTCTTTATTCAATTGTCTGTTTATGATCACTTAGGTTGCTTCCATATCTCAGTTATTGTAAATAATGCTGCAATGAACACAGGGTTGTGTATATTTTTTTGAGTCAGTATTTTAGGATTCTTCTAATATATTCCCAGAAGTGGAATTGCTGGGTCATAAGGCAGTCTCATTTTTAATTTGTTGAGGTATCTCCATACTGCTTTCCATAGTGGCTGCGCCAATTTGCAATCCTTCCATAATGCATGGGGATTACCGTTTTTTCACATCCTCACCAGCACCTGTAGTTTGTAGATTTATTGGTGATGGCCATTCCGACAGGTGTGAGGTGATATCTCATTGTGATTTTTATTTGCATTTCTCTGGTGGTTAGTGACATTGAGCATCTTTTTATATGTCTGTTGGCCATCTGCGTGTCCTTTTCGGAGACGTGTCTGTGAAGGTCCTCTGCCCATTTTTAAAATTGCACACTTTTTTTTTGGTGCTACAGTGTATAAGTTCTTTATAAATTTTGGATATTAACTCATTTTTGGGTGTATCACTGGCAAATATTAGGTAGTCTTTTCATTTTCTTGATGGTGTCCTTTCCCATGCAAAAACTTTTTAGTTTGTTATAGACCCATTTTTAATCTTTTTCTTTTGTTTCCCTTGCCCAAAGAGATATATTAAAAATATTATTAAGAACAATATCAAAGAGTTTACTGCCTACATTTTCTTTTAGAAGTTTTATGGCTTCAGGCGTAACATTTAAGTCTTTAATTCATTTTGAGTTCATTCTCATATATGATGTAAAAAAGTGGTCTAGTTTAATTTATTGAACGGACTGTCTTTACCCCATTTTACATTCTTGCCTCCTTTGTCATAGATTAATTGACCAGAATGGCATGTGTTTATTTATGGTCTTTATATTCTGTTCCTTTGTTCTATGTGTCTTTTTTTAGTATCATGTTCTTTTAATTAATATAGGCTTGTAGTGCAGTTTGATATCAGTAGTATAATACCTCCAACTTTGTTCTTCTTTTTCAAGGTTTTTCTGGATATTTGGGGTCTTTTGTGGTTTCATATAAATTTGAGCATCATTTTTTCTAATTCTGTGAAAAATGCCATTGGTACTTTGTTAGGGATTACACCGAATCTATAGATTGCTTAGCGTAGTGTGGACATTTTAATGATGTTAATACTTCCTATCCACGAGCTCAGTATAGTCTTTACTTTCATCTTCTTCAATTTCTTATAACTTTCTGAATTCAGGTATTTCACTTTCTTGATTAAATTTACTTCTAGGTTTTTTGATACAATTGTAGATGGGACTGTTTTCTTAATTTCTCTCTCTCTTTTCAAAAAATTTTATTTATTTTATTTTTAGAGGAGTAGGGAGGGAGAAAGAGAGGGAGAGAAACATCAATGTGTGGTTGCCTCTCGCGTACCCTCTACTAAAGACCTGACCCTCAACCTGGGCATGTGCCCTGACTGGGGAATCGAACCAGTGACCCTTTTGTTCACAGGCCGACGCTCAATCCACTGAGCATACCAGCCAGGGCAACTTCTCTTTCTGATAGTTCATTATTGGTATGTAATAATGTAACTGATTTCCAAATATTTATTTTGTTTCTTGTTACTTTACTGAATTCATTTATCAGTTCTAATGGTTTTTGGGTGGAATCTTTAGGGTTCTTTCTATACAGTAATATATCATAGCAAATATTGACAGTTTTACTTCTTTTTTCCAATTTGATTGCCTTTTATTTCTTCTTCTTGTCTGACTGGTATGGCTAAGACTTCCAATATATGTTGAATAAAAGTAGTAGAAGTGGACATTCATTCTTGTCTTGTTCCTGAGCTTAAGGAAAATGTTTTTTGCTTTCCCCAGCTGAGTATGATGTTAGCTATGCTTTTGTCATATATGGCCTTTGTTATTTTAAGGCATGTTCCCTCTATGCCCACTTCTTTGAGAGGGTTTTTTTTAAATCATAAATGGATTTAAAAAGATATTTTTACAAATGGAAATAAGAAGAAAGCTATGGGAGCAGTATTTTTATCATCCAAAATATAACTTAAAACAAAGATTGTAACAAGAGACAATAAAAAGATCAATCAAATAGGAGGATACGACACTTTGGTACATCTATACTCCAAACATAGGTGCACCTAGCTACCTAAAGTAATTAGTAAGAGACATAAAAGGAGAGACTGACAGCCTTACAGTAATAGTAGGAGTCTTTTACACCCTGCATATCAACGGATAGGTCATCCAGGCAGAAAACCAACTAGGAAACAATGGTCTTAAATGACACATTAGACCACAATAACTTAAGAGATATATACAGAACATTTCATCCTAAAACACTCTTTTCAAGAGCACATGGAACATTCTCCAAGATAGGTCACCTTAGGTCACAAAATAAATCTAAATAAATTTAAGAAGATTAAAATCATATCAAAGTGTCTTTTCTGACCAGAATGGTATGAAACTAGAATTCGACTAGAAGAAAACCTGAAAAAAACAAAAACACAATGAGGCTAAACAACATGCTACTAAACAATCAATGGGTCTACAAGAAATCAAAGAGGAAATTAGGAGATACCTTGACACAAATGAAAATAGAAACAATACATTCCAAAATCTATGGGATGCAGCAAAGCAGTCTTAAGAGTAAAGTTTATAGTACTACAGGCCGACCTCAAAAACAAGAAAAATCTTAAACACAACTAACATTACACCTAAAGGAATTTAAAAAGGAGAGAAAAAAATCTGAAGTTACCAAAAGGAAGGAAATAGTAAAGATTGGAGTGGAGATAAGTAAAATAGAGACTAAAAAAATGGGAAAGATAAATGAAACTAGGAGTTCTTTTAAAAGATAACAAGGAGATCCAAGATGACAGTAGGGTACACAGAAGCTACACTAACCTCCTCCCAAGGCCAAACTGTAATTACACCTAAATTATAGAAAAATAATCCTGAATAACCAACTGAACACTAGCTAGAGAGAAGCCTTTGAACCAAGGACTTACAGAAGAAGCCACATCATGACATTGAGACTGGTAGGAAATATGGAGGCATGAGAGCACTGGCTGGGTTCCCACTGGTGGCAGCTGAAGTTCTGGAAGAATATTTCAGTGGCTGGGGGTTCCCTCTGAGAAATGTGTAGTTTATACTCCAAGCAGGCCTCTCCAGCCTAGAGCACCAGAACTTGAAAAGGAACCCAAATAACATATGTCTGTGAAAAGCAGCAGGGTTTCTGTGTGCCAGGGAAAGATACCTAGAGATACACAGAGCTTAAAGGGCCAAAGCACAAAATTTTGTTTGCAGCCACTTACCCTGGGCTCTGGCAGAGGGAGGACAGAGAAGTCTAGAGTCACATGAGGAGATTCCGGGGTTGGTGACTCAGGAGAGCTGAGCAGCCAGCCAACAGGATCCCTGTGCTAAATCCATCCCCATACTGCAGAAGCCATCTTTCTCAGGCAGAGCACGCCCCTCCATGTGACATTAGCCTGAGGGGAAGCAATAGCCCCCAACACAGGAATCCTCGCCCCACCCTTTGGAGCTTAAGCCCTGCTGAGGAGCACAGCTGGAGGCTATTTCAGTGTTTAAATCTAACAGAAAGCCTGCAGGTAAAGGTGGATCTCTGGGAGCTCTGAGACTATGGATCACTCTCCTTGTGCTGATAAATGCTGGCCTTAGTGCACAGCCTGGTTCTTTCTGCACACAAACAGGCCCAGCAGAGGGAGCAAATGCTGTGGATCACTGATAGCACTGAACAGGTTGCCCACACCCAGTCATAGGCAGTGTCCAACATAGGCCTGCACCAGAGTCTTGGCAGATCTACCTAAAACATAGAAACAAACACAAAGAGGCAGCCAAAATGCAAAGACAAAGAAATAGGTCCCAAGTGAAAGAACAAGAGAAGTTTCTAGAAGAAGAGCTAAATGAAATGGAAGCAAGCAATTTATCAGATATAGAGTTTAATGATTTTAAGGATACAATAAATAACAATAAATAAAAAAATAGAGTATAATCAAGTGGGATTTTCAAGGGATGCAAAAAATGGTTCAATATCTGCAAGTAAATCAATGTGAAACACCACAAAAAAAACAAAGGATAAAAAAGCCTCAACAAAGTAGGTATAAAGGGATCATATATTAACATAATAAAGGCCTCTATATACTAATAATAAATTTGAGAAACCTACGGGAACATCATACTCAATGGTGAAAAGCTGAAAGCTTTTCCTCTATGATCTCAAACAAGACATGGTTTCCCACACTCATTACTTCTATTGAAGAAACTATTAGAAGTCCCACAGCCACAGTGGTCAGAGAAAGACAGAAATAAAAATCATCCAGATTGAAAAGGAAGAAGTAAAACTGTCAACTATATGCAGATGACACAATAGTACATATAAAAAATACTTAAAAGCTACCCCAGAAGCGATTAGAATTGGTAAATAAATTTAGTAAAGTTGTAGGAAACAATATTAATATACAGAAATTGGTTGCATTTCTATACATAATTAACAAACTACCAAAAAGAGAAATTTAGGAAACCATTCCATTTATGGTTGCATCAAAAAGAATAAAATACCTGGGAATATAACCAAGATGAAAGACCTGTATTCTGAAAACTTTAAGACATCGAAGAAAGAAATGGAATAGACACAAATAAATGGAAGACTATAGTGTACTCTTGGGTTATAAGAATTAATATTGCTAAACTGTCCATCCTACCCAAAGCAATCTACAGATTTACTTCAATCCCTATCAAAACACCAGCAGCATTTTTCACAGAACTAGAACAAATAACCTTAAAATGTGTATGGAAGCACAAAAACCTCAGATAGCCAAAGCGATCCTGAGAGAAAAGAACAAAGCTGGAACCATCATGATCTCTGTTTTTTTTTCCACAATTTTTTATTGTTTACAGTTGCCCCCATTCTTTCCCTCTTTTCCCCACTGAGAGGAGAACTCAAGAGTTAAAGATATTAGCCTTTGCTATAGTTGATAGGCTTAAGTCATTAATGCATGTGGAAAGCTGTTTTTCCAGGAAATGAAATACATGACCATGTGACTCCAGGAGGTTGACAAGCAATTCAGCCTTTGTGCCCCAGGGGGTCAGCAAGCCATGGAGACAGTATCTGAGACATTGTGTTCCAGGGAGGGAATGTCCATCATGCAAATAAAGAAGTACTAGGTAATTTGCCACTAGACTGCAACTCTTATTCAATTAACCTTTTTCTGAAACCCCTTACCTACCCTTTCTTTTCCTTATAACAAGGTCAGCTTGAAATGAGACATTAAGATGGTTTTTGAGGGTATATAACCTACTCTCTTCTCAGATCACCAGCCATCTGAATAAAGCACCCATAGAGATTCAGTCCCTGTCTCTGCTTAGTGGTTCCAGTAGTGACGGGCAGCGCAAAGCCGACTTCTCTGGTTTCACCACCTCCACCTAGCCCCTGCCCCCCACCTCCCTTAGGTCATCACCACACTGTCGTCTGGGTCCATGAGTCATACATATATGTTCTTTGGCTAATCCCTCCACCTTCTTTCCTTCTGTCCTTCCTCCTCCCTTCCCTCTGAGAGCTGACCATCTCTTCCATGTATCTATATCTCTGTTTTCTATTTTCTTAGTTTATTTTGTTCATTAGATTGCACATATAAGTGAGATCATATGGTATTTGTTTTTCACTGGTTGGCTTATTTCACTTAGTATAACAATATCTGATTTTGAAGTATACTACATAGCTACTGTATTCAAAAACAATATGGTACTGGCATGAAATCAGACACATATATCAATAAAACAGAATAGAAACCCCAGAAATCAACCTGTGCTTTATATGGTCAGTTACTCTATGACAAAGGAGAAAAGGATATACAATTGGAAAAATACAGTCTCTTCAATAAATGGTGTTTGGACAACAGGATAGCTACATGCAAAAATATTAAACTGGACCACTTCCTTACACTATATAAAAATAAATTCAAAATGAATTAAAAATTGAAATGTAAGATCAGAAATCATAAACTCCTAGAAGAAAAGATAGGCAGTAAATTCTCTGACATTGCTCTTTGAAATATGTTTTTGGGTATGTCTCCCAGGCAAAGGGAAATAAAAGCAAATATGAACAAATTGGACTACATCAAACTAAAAAGCAGTAGCACAGTGAAGGAAAACATCAGGAAAAATAGGCAATCCACTGAATAGAGAAGATATTTATAAATAATACATAAGGGATTAATAGCAAAAATAAAGAAAGAACATGTACATTCACATAAAAAAGCAAGCAATTTGATTAAAAATGGGCAACGTTCTTAAATAGATAATTCCACAGAGAAGATATACACATGGCCAATGGACACATGAAAAGATGCTCAGCATCACTAATCATCAGGGTAATGCAATTCAAACCACAGCAAAATACCACCCCATACATGTCAGATTGGCTATTATAAAAAAGACAGTTAATAACAAGTGTGGGCAAGGATGTGTAGAAAAGGGAACCCTTTTGCACTGTTGATGAGATTGTAAATTGGTGCAACCACTATGGAAAACAGAATAGAGATTCCTCAAAAAGTTAAAAATAGAACCACCATATGACCAAGAAATTCCACTTCTGGGTATCCAAAGAAAACAACAACAACAACAACAAAAAACCCAATTCAAAAAAATTTATGCACGTCCAATTTCACTACAGCATTATTTACAATAACCATGGTATGGAAGAAACCTGTGTCCATTGGTGAATAGGTAAAAAAGTTTTTTTATATCTATATCTATATCTATATCTATATCTATATCTATATCTATCTATATCTATAATATTTCTCAACCATAAAAAGAATGAAAACTTGCCATTTTTGACAACATGGATGGACCTATAGGGTATTATGCTAAGTGATATATGTCAGAGAAAAAAATACTGTATCATTTCACTTATATGTCGCATCTACAAAACAAAACAAATGAACAGACAAAACAAAGGGAAACAAACTCCTAGATACAGAGAAGAAACTGATGATTGCCAGACCAGAAGAGGATGGGGAGAAGTATGAAAAAGGTGAAGGGGAATGAGAGGGACAAATTTCCAGTTATAAAATAAATAAGTCACTGGAATATAATGCACAGCATAGGGAATATAGCCAATAATGTAATAAATTTGCACAGTGACAGGTTGTTAGTAGACTATCATGGTGATCAATTCATTAGGTATATAAATTGAGTAACTATGTTGTACACATGAAAATAATATTGTATATTAATGCTATTTTAATAAAAATAGTTTGTTATTTTCTTATTGGATAATGTGTGAGTATTAGAGAATATTAAAACATGGAGAAAAATGAAGAGAAAACATCATTTACAATTCCATCACAATAAATAAGACAGTTATTGCTAATGTTTTGGTGAATTTTTGTCTAGTTTTGGAATTTTTAGTCTTGGCAGATGAGATCATACGAAATATATAATTTGTACCCCTTTGTTGCCTCTTCACTTCTGTGAATACTTTCCTAAATTACTAAAAATGCAAAAAGTCTTCTAAAATTTTTTAACATAATGTTATAATTATCCTCAATTTTTATAAAGCCTCCTAAATATTTATACATAACAATTTTAAAACTTTTTTTCTTATAAATCAGCCATAATTGTCCATGTTCACATAGCTGGTTTCTCACAGAACTTGGACAAAAACCAATTTTCTCTTGTTCAACTAAGAGCATAATCCAAGTAAGTTTTTTTTCCACATTTTTAGATGATGGATAATATTAAAAGTAAAACTGGGGTTTTGATTAAAACTAAACTTATTCACCCTTAAAAAGGAGTTTCATATCCTATATATTCAGTCATTTTTTTTCATGATTCCCACAAGATCATTCTGTTTTGAAGGAGTAAAAAGAATGTAGAGAAAGAACGATGCCAGCAGTACACTCTAGTTAGATTTATTTTGGCAGTTAAAGAACACATCATCTTTGTGTCTGAACCAGATGGAATATAAGCAGATAATTAGTGACAAATGATACAATATTATGGCATCTACTGTAGGTTTGTGGGACTGGGTAATGTTGTCATTTTAATTACAATATTTAATCTATAGTTTGAATAGGAACATGGAACACTGCCCCTTTGCCCACCAAACTTTTCTTGTCATTTTTTATAGGTGAAGAAATAAGAACGTGGAAGTGTAATCAATTGTGTGAGGTCACAGAGGGAGATGATTGCACGGCTGGAATATAAGCCTTGTACGAGACTTGAAACTGTGCCTTTGTCCACAGGCCCGGCTAAAGGCATATACTTTTCCTCAGCAATGACTTTGAGTACCAGCTTTCAGAGATTTTCTTTTTTTTGACATTGAATCTAAGCTTTGTGATCAGTATTTATCAGCAGAAGAAGGAGAGGAATTGTTTATCCTTTGGCATACATTAGCATGCAAATAAATCCTTTCAGTGCACTATGGAAGGCCCTGAAATAATCACATCTACAAACATATCTTTGGTCCTAAATATAAATGTTGCTTTGAAGCACCCCCATTTTGGAGACCTTCTCCAAAGATTTACAGTGCTTCTTTTTTCTTAGGATTAGAACTTTTATTTACTGTCACTTTAAACAAAAGATATACTAATTAGTTAATTTGTTCGTTATGTACACCCATCCAGCCTCCCCCAAATGTTTTAACAGGGCCTGCCTTGATATATATGTACACAATGAAGCTTTAGGATTCAGTTGAAAATTAAAATTACCAACAGAGAATATTTCCCTTTATTTGACAGACCTAAAGCAGTTACTGTCTGTTGCCAAGGTTTCTACTACAGATGCAAGAACAAAGTGTCCTTGAACTTTCTGTCTGTCTGATTATGGCAGCCAAGACTGAATGGTGGAATGGAGGGAGAACAGGAGAAAACATGGAGAGAATTGAGAGAATTGATGCAATTCAGAAAAAACTTTGTAAACAGTGTTGAGCCTGTTTTATGTAAGTCTAAAACTGGACTTTAAAAGCAAAGAAGCCAACAAACCAAGAAGACAGCATCACTGTAACCCTCACACGTGCTGTATACATGGGTATATCACTGAGCTTTTCTGTTAGGTTTGCATTTTTTGCAGTCGGGGCTAAATCAGGAAAGGTCACTCAAATCTCATTGGATGAAGGGAAACGTAAGATCATTGCAAGTATAACACAAAAGAAACTTATGCCAAGTGATTTAGCATAAGGGGAGTTAGCATTGTTTAATGACTGTGGCTACTGTTGTTTAAAGGCTAGGTAAAGATGCTACCAGATGTTTACTGGCTGAGAAACGATCGGCTGCTACCACGGATTGATATGCTGCACACTTTGGGCAATGAGATTCGAGAACATTTGCCTAACACACTAAACAATGCAGAGAACAACTTTTGAAGTAATCTAAAATTTGAAACTCTTTACCAGTGGTAAACTGACTTGGAATTTTTAAAAATTACTATTGGTTTTGTGTTTCTCACGTTGGCTGTACATTTTTACTGATTTTAAAAGAGCCCTTTGTACGTAAAGGATATTGACCTTCTCTGATGTTAACCAAATAACTTTTCTAAATTCATTATTTGCTCATTCATAGTTTCTGAATTTGTATTGCATATGAGGGGGACCCCAAACCCCTGAAATTTATTTATAAAAAATTTTGTATTTATTATTACATATTTAAACTTCGGTCACCTTCAAAGTACTCTCCATTTGATGCACTACACCTATCACCATTTTTTCCACTGCTCAAAACAGTTTTTTAAAAAATGTATTGATTACGCTATTACACTTGTCTGTTTTTCTCCCCAAAACCCCCCACCCTGTACCCCCAATTATTTCCTGTAGGTCCCCCCTAAGTTCATGTTCATGGGTCATGCATGTAAGTTCTTTGGCCACTCCATTTCCTACAATGTTCTTAACATCCCCCTGTCTATTCTGCCCCTACCAATTTATACTTCTTAATCCCTTCACCTTTTTCCTCCATTCTCCTCCTTCTCCCTCCCAACTAATAACCCTCCAAATGACCCCCATATCTATGATTCTGTTTCTGTTCTGCTTGTTTGCTTAGTTTTATAGATTCAGTTGTTGATAGTTGTGAATTTATTGCCATTTTAATGTTCATAGTTTTGATTTTCTTTTTCTTAGATAAATCCCTTTAACATTTCATATAATAATAACTTGGTGATGATGAACTCCTTCAGCTTTACCTTGTCTGGGAAGCACTTTATCTGTCCTTCCATTCTAAATGATAGCTTTGCTGGATAGAGTAATCTAGGTTGTAGGTCCTTGCTTTTCATCACTTTGAATACTTCTTGCCAGTCCCTTATAGCCTGCTAAGTTTCCTTTGAGAGATCAGCTAACAGTCTTATGGGAACTCCCTTGTAGGTAACTCTGCTTTTCTCTTGCTGCTTTTAAGAATCTTTCTTTATCTTTAACCTTTGGCATTTTAATTATGATGTATCTTGAGCCTCTTTGTGTCCATCTTGTTTGGGACTCTGTGCTTCCTGGACTTGTGTTTCTATTTCCTTCATCAAATTAGGAAAATTTTCATTCAATATTGTTTCAAATAAGTTTTCAGTTTCTCACTCTTTCTCTTCTCCTTCCAGCACCCCTGTGATTCGAATGTTGATACGTTTGAAGTTATCCCAGAGGTTCCTTAGCCTATCCTTATTTTTTTTGGATTCTTTTTTCTTCATGCTATTCTGATTGAATGTTTCTTTTTCTTCCTTATGTTCCAAATTATTGATCTGATTCTTGGCTTCATCCACTCCACTGTTGGTTCTCCATGAATTCTTTTTATTTCACTTGGTGTAAACTTCATTTTTGCCTGGTTCGTTTTTATGCTGTTGAGATACCCAAGGAGTTCCTTGCATCCTATTAGCCAGTGTTTTGAACTCTGCATCTGATGGATTGCTTTTCTCCATTTTGTTTAGTTCTTTTTCTGGAGTTTTGATCTGTTCTTTCATTTGGCCATGTTTCATTGTCTCCTCATTTTGGCAGCCCCCCTGTGTTTGTTTCTATGTATTAGATAGAGCTGCTTTGACTCCCTGTCTTAGTAGCATGGCCTATTGTAGAAAAGCACACTGGTAAGGTGGATGAGGTGAAGCTGTAGGTAATCACCAGCAATTGGCGATCCGTGTGAACCAGGTTGATGGAGTCTCAGATATGGTGTTACCACTCTGTGACTCTGTGGTGGGGAGCGGGGAGCTCAGAAAGGGAAAATGCCACTCCATGGCCTCTGGAGTTTTCTCTGGGAGGAAACTGTCCCCCAGTACTTATCCTGATGCCAGGCATTTCAATTTCTCCCCGTATGCCTCTGGTGCCTTTCCAGCTGCTGCGCTGGTGCTGAAGCCCAGAGGGAGTGAGTCTGTGTGAGTCCTAAGTCTGTTATGGGCCTTTTAAGAGGACACTCTTGAGCATCACATAATTTCTTCTGCTTCTCCAACCCCCACTGATTTTTACAGCCAGAAGTTACAGGGACGTATCTTCCTGGCACTGGAACCCTGGGATGGTTGGTCTGGTGTGGGGCTGAGATCCTTCACTCCCAATGTATCCTTCCTGAGTTTTATCCACCACACATGGGTGTGGGACTGCCCATTCTGGGCCTCCACGTCTTTGCACTTCTCTGCACAACTTCACATCTCTGCCTTTGCTACCCATCTGGATGAATGTGTCTTCTTTAATTCCTTGGTTGTTGGACTTTCATACAGCTCAATTTTCTGATGATTCTTGTTTTATTTGTTTTGTAGTCTAGTTGTAATATTTGTAGTCTAGTTGTAGTCTAGTTGTAATTTTTGCTATGGTTTTCAAGGAGGCAAGCTGTATTTACCTATGCCTCCATCTTGACCAGAAGTCTCAAAATGGTTTTTGGACTCATTGATTTTGATGCCTTTTAGTGCTTCTACCATTTTTTGTTTCACTTCTTCCATGTTAGGAAAACATTTCCCTTTGAGGATTGTTGTCATCTGGAGAAACAAAGTCACTCAGGGCAAGATTGGTTGAATAGGGAGGGTGGAGCATGGTGGTCATGCTATATTTGGTCAAAAACAGCTTAATGCTCAGTTGGTATGGGTAGGTGCACTCTTAAATAACCCATCATGAAATGAGCAAATGAGTTGAAAGAGTTTTTAAAAAATTTCACTGAAGCTGAATGCAGCCTCTCACAACACCACCAGCTGGTACACTGATACAAATGGGTTCTAGATGAAATCAGCCATATTTATTTTTCTTTGATGAATTAAAATCACCATTTTGTTTTTAAAAACTTTGCAGAGAAAATTGGTCAAAGTGTAAGACAGGCCCTCACATTAAATTTTTCAAGCTAGTCATCATCTGCCAATTGAAAGGTCCTTGAGCTTGCATAAGTGAATTTCTCATCCACAGGCAGCCCTCCCAGTCAAGGGTCCTGCTTTAACTGGCAAGCCTATCATTTGGCAGAGTTATCTTTTTGGTCTTTGCTGACTTTAGTTTCAGAGACCCGACTGCAATTCCTTGCTGTTCTATGACCTAGCCCTTTTGTTTTCCATGCCTACTTTCATTAATAAATTTATCATCTTCATTTGCTATAACTGATATACAATAAACTGCACATACTTAAAGTGTACAATTTGGTAAGTTCTGACATATGTGGACACTTATGAAACCTTCACCACAATCAGGATAATGACCATACATCTCTTTCACCCAGGAGAGTTTCCTTTGCTCCTTTGTAATATCTTCCTCTCATTCCTTCCCTCATCCTCAGGCAACCACTGACTTGTTCCCTGCCAGTACATGTTTGTTTGCATTTTCTAAGAATTTTATATAGCTGGAAGAGTCATATAACACTTATTCTCTTTTTGGTCTGGCTTCTTTCACTTAGCATAATTATTTTGAAATATATTCATGTTGTTGAGTGTATCAATAGCTTAGTCCTTTCTATGCTGAGTAGTATTCCATTGCATAAATAAACCACACTTTATTTATCTATGCATTTCATCCAGTTATAAACCCAATAAACTCTAAAGGAAGGGGGAGATATTAAGGTATAATACTGTTTTTAACTTCTTTTTCAGTAATAAAGTTTTATGCTCTTTATGGTCGTTTCTATAAGTACTCAAAAATGAATTTATAATATGTTAATTAAAAGGGCCCATTGGATCCATATGATAAATTGCAGTGACAATTTTTTTCCGGAATACTGAGGGAAAACTCTCTAAAATTCTAATCTCTAGTTTCCCAAACTATTGCTGAAATATAAGTACTTTTTTGAAATTTGATATCTCATTTTGAACAAGCTTTTATCAAATAGAAATACATGGGACAAACATTAAAATGAGCCCTACTAACACCATAAAAACAATAAAAATAGAGGGAATAACTACAGCACCAGCGTCCTAAATCAGCTGTTTTTCTCACACCCTCCAAAGCACTTGGCCTTCTCAGGATCTCAGTTTGAGGGAATGAGATACATTTCACTTGGACAGTAGGAAGCAGTAAGTAAGATAAAAATCATTTAGGAAATATAAGGGACTTGGCCCATGAACTTGGGCAACTGCCCAACTGAAAATTAGGGTAATGAACTGCTTTCCTTTTTTTTTTAACCTGGGAGAAATGGTTCTCATGTTTCAGATTTCAGCACCCTTTTGGAAGGCTTCCATCTCCCCAATTAGCTGCAAGTGAAACACAGAAAACCTGCTTCTCACGGGCTGTATTGATGAACAATTATCAGCCAGGAGATGGGAACGATCTTTGTTGATTTTACCACTTCACCCTTCTTTTAAGCTGACACTGAGAGCTTCCAGTCATGGTGCCCATGACTGCTACATCAAAGGATACATGTCAAAAATCCAAAAGTATTAAGAAATTTCTGGTTATTAAGGAGTTCTTGAACAGAAGAAAATCTGTAACATTGGAAGCTTTTCTTTCTGTGAACTGTCCAGTGGAAGTAAGAATCGGGAAACAGACAACTCCCCGGCCATTGACCTTCCGAACACTTCTGGGCATATGTGAGTGGATGACCCAGGCTCTTATTGTGGAAACTTCTCCATCACTGAGACAGTTAAAAAATTCAGCTAAAGAGCATGTAATAATTTTTTTTAAATGAGGCAATTAACCTATTCATAATTGATTTGATTAGGTCTAAGATATTCTCATGAGAGCTGATTCCTATAAGAATTTAAATTCTACCATTGCTTTATGGAAAATTCTTAAAAGCACCGTTTTTTAAAAGGCTCATTTCTTACCTTCTATTATTGGAAAATGAAAAATATATTTTTCTAGTATTACCAAGAAACGCCAAAGGATCCACCCAAATCACAGGCTACTTACTGTTCTTTCTCTTAATGGCTTTTACATCACGTCCAAGTCTGAGCATTTGCACTCAACACTTGCTTGATAAACTCTGCCAGGCCTGAAGGATGCTTGTCTGTTTCACATTCCTCAGCCTGTGAAGCACTTTTTTCTGCTTCGCATGCCTAAAGGGGCAAAGGTCAAACCTCCTCAGCTGCAGATGAGGTCATCGTTGCTGATTGTCTGCAGCTGATCACAATAAAAACAGGGTCTCCCATGTGACCAATCCTCCCCATTTAGGAGCAGTGATGTCATCTCTGGTGAAACTGGATGAGATATGCAACTTGTTTTAAACTGGACTACATAAATTTTTCTTCTCATTTCACTGCAACTTTTTATTTTAGCAGAAAGCCTAGTTTTATCATCGTTTCAAACTAAAAAAAACAAATGAAATAAAAGGAGCTTATATTTTACAAATAGTCATTGCTACCCATTAGTTTGGGTCAAATGAAATAGTTTCTCTATGTCAAAATGATTGAATATTGTCAATATCATATGGTTCATCCTAATACTTCCAAAATACCTATCTTCAACAATATCATGTATTTTTTCATGAGTTCCAGAGCCGGGAAGACCTTAGTTTGAATTCCAGCCTGTCGTGTACCAGCTGGGTGATCTTAAAAGCTTTAGGATAGCTTTCTAAATATTACTTTACTCAAATTTCTTAAATGTAGAAGATACCTCATGGGATTATATATAACATGTATAACGTGCTTAGAAAATCACTTGCCTACAGATGGCATTCGATCCATGATGTTAGTGTGTTTTTTATCCTCACCCAAGGAGTTTGTGTTGTTGTCGTTGTTGTTTTTCAGAGAGAGAGGAAGGGAGAGAAACATTGATGTGAGAGAGAAGCATCCATCACTTGCCACACACACATGCTGGGACTGGGGACTGTATGCACCCAGATGAAGGGGACTGAACCTGCAACCTAGGTATGTGCCTTGACTAGGAATTGAACCTGCAACATTTTGGTTACAGGATGACACTCCAACCAACTGAGCCACACTACTATGGTATTGATATTAATAGCAGTAATACTGGTAGTGTAATATTTTTCCCTTTACCAAAGCCCTTAGGGTCAGTAGTGTTTTCAAATTCATAACTTTTCAGATTTTAGAGAGACACTACAGCACTTACACTCAGGACTAGCTGTATAATTTGCAGAGACCAGCGCATAATAAAAAAAGCAAATCTTCATTCAAAAATTATTAAAGGTTTCAAGATGGTGACAGCCGAGCTTTACACCAAGTGCAGGGCCTTTCTAGGAGTGGGGTCCTTGTGCGACTGCCGTACTTACACAGTATCTCAATATACCCCACAGCAAAGGACCAAGACATTAATGAAACACATTCACATTTCTCTAGTGAAGTGAATGAATATCCATGCCAAGTGGGATATATTAAGACTACAGATACTATGTCAGTTCAGGTCAATTTACCAGCAGGTGAATTTACCAAAAACCATGAAAAACTGTTTTTTGGTTTTGAAAGATTTTTGGATTTTGGAACTCCAGATAAGGAACTGAGGTGGCATTTGTATTGTATTTTCCGGGACAGCCACACATTGGACATTCATGTGATAGACCTAAAGGCCAGTCAGAGAATATTGAGGCCAAGGGGAACTGGGTTCAGATCCTGTTTTGACACATATTACTTGTGAGACTTTAGGCAAGACAAATTGGGGACAGGTATGTGGTGGTTCTCACTTCAGGGGAAGGAGCCAGGGCTGGGGGAGAGGGGGAACTGGCAGGATAGTAAAGCACTTATTCATTAGTAGCTGCATGAACAGTAAACTTCTAATCCCAGCAACAACAAAACAACCAAAAAAACCCCCAAAACAAACCCCTACAATTTGACTCCCTCTTCTACTTATTTGTATTAAGCAGGAGTCTTGCTTTCACATAATCTTCTCTGATGTCTTTTCATTATAGTGCTAATAACTGTCAATGCTAACATATGTTCTTTTCAAATATGCTCAAAATGCAGAATGTACTCAGGGAAAGTTACTGTGCTTCTGTGCAAGCACCCGCCCCAGCCATGTCTCTGGCTATAGTTTGAGACTATGACTATAGTCTCAATAAATGGAATAATAACACCATTTATTGACATTTACCATTTTGGTGTGCAAAGGGCAGTTGAATTCCTGAATAGTGGGGGCTTGGATTTAGACTTCATATTAGTATCTATGATTTATTTATCGGGGGCTACACATACATCTAATATCCTTTAATGATCCAATGGGATCATCCCTGAGGTAAGCTCTTTTAATAAACAGATTAAATATAAGTGTATAATCACGTTTTCTTCACAATGCAGAAAGAAATATATGATATGCATTGTTAATATATAATCTTATTAGGATATAAAATAAGTGGGCAGAATTTTTAAAAGTTTAAAGGGAAGGGATTTTAGTGGAAAATTAAAAATCAGAAATGAATAAAATTAGATGCACAGATGTGCACCAGAAAGAATATTTATTTTCAATATCTTTACAGAATAAAGAATAAAACAGTTGATGGAATTGTCCTAGTAGAACGCAAGATGATGCAATCATTTCAAACATGTTGGATTGAGAAAATTAAGGGCAGGACCTATATTTCACTCATTTGCTTCTTAGAGAATGAAGCCATCTAAGAAAGAAAGCATGAATAACTCCAATTATTTTTCACGAGCAGTGTGTGCAATTGTGTCATTCAACAGAAGTTCCAAGTAGAAAAATATCTTATTATATTTGGGGACACACCAAGAAATTTCCAATTGAAACAGCTGAATTATCAGAGTGAATGGAAATATTCAGAAATGAGTATGTTTACTTTCAAATATCTAAATGCCAGATGCAAAATGTTTGAACACAAGTTTATTCATTTAATAAGCATAAATGAACACAAATGATATGCTTAGTGAGATCAAGAAACAAGAAGATTTATTTGATAAGCAATGCAGATGACTACTTTTCCTATGTGAGAGGAATTCAGATGAATCACAAATTCTAAACCAACAACGTAAGTCCTGGCAAGAAGCCTTGGGAATGGTATTAATAATTAAAGATGGGCTTTGACAAATACCTAATAGGCCCTATACAATACTAACATTTTAAAAACAAAATGCCAGTGATCCAGCGCAGCAGGAGGCTGACGGCCATGCCCATTACATTTCACCCTTCACTTCTCATACTCTAGAGGCTGGTTGGCCAGTCCCTGTGGCAGCCTGCTGGCCATAGGCTGCCCGCGTTCGCCTATTCTGACGTTCATCTTCAGTAACGTGAGAGGCTTTCCAAAGCCATTAGGAGCCGATATAGTAAAACCAAACAACCGAAGAACCAACCAACCCACCAAACACATTTTTTAAAAGACCCATAAATATAAACAACCTGTGTTGTAAAGTTTCTTATCCACACTTGACTGCATTCCGTGCCGTGTGGTTATGCCTTTGCCTAGGCACCCACTAACCACCTCTGCTTTTATCTTCCTGCGAAGACAATAGAACCTCATATCTGCTGATGTGCTTTCTTATTTTGTGGGAGTTTGGGATGCTGTGACTTCCTCCAAAATTCTGTACTAATTTCTATGGGAGGAGCCTCATGCTTTACACTGCCAGAGATGTGGCGTTCTAAATATGTTTTATTTTTGGCACAGTCTTTTTCTTTCCAATTTCTTAAGATGACCTTATTTTTACTCTTCAAAATCTTTCTCTCAATTTTGTCTACGTCTTCTGCTGTACAAAGTAAATCATAAGAATCGCCACCCTTGTTAGCACTGACTCTGTGCCAGGCATCGTTCCCAGTACTTCACCTACATTTGCTCATTTATCCTCCCAACCTCTCTCTAAAGAGGCATCATGATTATCATCTCCATTTCACCGACGAGGAAACTGAGATTGAGAGAGGCTAACCCCCTGCTAAGACTGCACCATTGGTAAGTGGTAGAACGCTGGTCTCCATGTCAGCACTCTGGTTCTGAAATCTGTCTCCTTCCCATTCCTGGAGGAATAGTGCTCTCACCTTACCAAATTTACCTCTGTCGGGTATTTTCTTTGTGCCTTTAGAACTGATCATTTTATCCTCTCATGTTGAGAAGGTCTTCAGTTATTATAATAAACCAGAAATTAATGCTAAAAGTATTTTGAAGCCCTTTTAACTTTTTCTCAGTGAGATATTTTCTAGCCCTATCATCATAGAATTAACTTTCTCTGAGCCCCAATAGCCTCCCTTATGTGCAATATAGGGATTTTAATACCTGTATCAGAGGGTTATTATGACATTAGATGTTATAAAATCACAATGGAGCTTGCTCATGTGGATCGCTGTGATGGGACTTCTTAGCTCATACACTATAGACTTCAGAGTCTTAGTTTTAATGGTCACCTAGGGTCCATCCAGTCCAAGAATCTATTTAACAATACCTGGAGGGGTCCTTGATTTTAGACTTTAGGAATAAAAAAAATATTTGTATTTAGGAATACAAAAATATTTTTTGAGGATCATCGTACTCACATTCTATTTAATTACATACAGCCTCCTATTCATACATTCCGCTTATCCATTTCTTGCCTCCCAGCTCCAAATTTACCCTCCAAAGTCTGCTGTGCTATAGAGAAAGGAGGGAATTCCTGGAGAAATCTCATCTTTACAGTGAGCATGAGGTTCAGCTTTCCCAGTAGAGAGCACTCGAAGGACCTAGCAGGAGGGAGGGGACCTCCTGTTACAACGTTTGCAGAGTCAGGGAGAGATGCGGGTGTGAGAACATAGGACTGTCCTCTGTCTCAGACAAGAATCCTGTTTGATGTGTGACTCTCTACACCTTTGCAATTCCAGCCCAGCTTGGGGATCATTTCCTGCTTCCTTCTTGACGTAGACCCGTGCACTCCAGGCCTCCTGCCCCCACAGCCACCTCCGCTCCCTCAGCACGCTAAGATTCCAGGCCACTAGCTGTGGCTCACTTGTATTCCAGCTGTGCCAGGAGGGCTCTCTCCGAACGCTAGTGTTCTGGCCACTGACGGCAGCAGTCTGTACCCCCAGAGTTGCTTTCTTACTTGCCCAGCAACTGCCGAGCAGACCTGGTCCTTACAAGCCAGCAAACATCTCTGCCTCCAGTAAGGCTGCAATCTCATCTTCTCCAGTGAGGTCTGAACCCAGTGTCGGGTACCACATTTGGCCTTCCTTAGACGCTCTCTCAACCCTAGGGTTCCACGTACGCTTTAAAAATCTATTAGTGCTCTTTGGTCATAGTTGAATAATCCTTTATGTTGAACCTTCTGCATTTAAACCACTATGTCATTTCTGTCTCTTGATTGTGAGGCGGGAGGCACTAGGGACCGCCAAACAAATGGCCTTACTCCCCTCTGTAAATGGTTCATATATCAAGCCCAACTATACATCTGAGGAAATACCTTGGGCTCTTGAGCAAGGGGGTGCCCTTAAAGGACCTTGGATATATATTGGCCAGAAACTCTTCCTCCCCCAGACCTCCCAGTGGAAATTCTTAAAGGCTTTGCATGACTCCTGCCACATTGGAAGGGATGCTACAACAACAATGGTTAATAAATTATTCATAGGCAGGGGAATAGTTACTGCCATAAAGAATATTTGCCAGGTTTGTACTCATGCCTGTAACAACCCTGGGCAAAAGCCATTCCCGTCCCTGCTGATGGAACCTATTCAGTGAAGAGAGACCTAGAGAGGACTGGTAGATTGATTTTACCAAAATGCCTCCTTGAAGGGGATATAAATACTTACTAGTCCTGGTAGATACCGTTACTGGATGGATTGAAGCTTTTCCAACAAGGATGGAGAAGGCCACAGAAATAGCAAAAGCTCTTCTAAAGGAAGTAATAACCCAATTTGGTCTCCCATGATCCCTACAAAGTGATAACAGGCCATCCTTCACTTCTAAGATCACTTAGGCAGTCTCTGAAGTTCTAGGCATAAAATATTATCTCCACTGTGCTTGGAGACACCAGTCCTCTGGAAAGGTAGAACAGGAAAATCAAACCTTAAAAAGAACATTAGCAAAACTCAGTCAGGAGACTTCTGAGAACTGGGCTAATTTGCTACCTATAGCCCTTATGAGAATTAGGGGCTCCCCTAATGCCAATACTAGACTCAACCAATTTGAAATGAGGTATGGCTAATCCTGTTTAATTCTCGATCTAATACTTGATATAGACACCCACTGAGCAATTAAGTATATAATAAACTTAGGGCAAATGCAGAAAGCTTTACAGGAATGTGGGAAGAAAGTTTCACTAGCCCCCAAAGAGAATTTTCAAACTCCTATATCTCCAGGGGACTGTGTACTCCTTAAAACTTGGAAGAAGGGATCACCAGCAGACCAACTCAGCCCTGAGTGGAAAGGACCATACCTGAGTATGGCTATAGGGATGGCTATAAAGCTTTTTAGGGGTCGGTAGCTGGGTTCATATTTCCAGGGTAAAGCCAGCTCCCGCTGATCCAGACCTGACCCTGGACCAGCTGGAGGCCCAAAGCCCAGACTAGAGCTGCGGGCCACCGGAGGCCCTCAGGTTCCTGTTCAAAAGGAGGAAGCCCTAAAAGATAAGTAACGATTGATGACGATGTACCAAAATCACCATTGTTCTGGATAATTACCCATCTTGGAATTTTTCTATTAATATGGAGGCTTGTTTTCTTCCTCTCAGGTGGAATCTTATCTCTAGGTGTCTAAACTGAAAATCTTTCCATTGTTTCCACGAACCACTCTCCACTCACCTGCACCCTCTATAGGGGGATGGGATGGGAATTTTTTAGTAAATGCTTCTTGAATCATGTCAGCAGGACAAAATCTGACCCAATGTTGGATATGTCGTCCTAATCCAGAAGCTTCTTCCAGATATAATACTCAAATAAAAACCTACCCAATAGCTAATGAATCCTTAATCAATGCTTTAAATTCTTCTGCTAATTACATGTGTTCCTTTTTTCTTTGAGTCAGAAGGGAGCAGAACCCTCCTTGGTGCTTCTGTATGACCCTGCACGAATTAAAGTCACTTTGTCACTCCCGTACCTCTCAAGGGCAGCAGTATTGCAGGATGCACCCTGCGTTACAATAATACTCATACCAGGGCCATTAACTCATTTGAAGTCCTGGCCTCTCTTTCGAGTTCCAGCACTCCAGAGAATCTTTCTGAGGTAGACATTTTTAAGCCTTTGAATTACTCACAGGTAGTATGCTATCTGAATTATGATTCTAACTGCATTCCTAATAATACCCATTGTTGCTTTGACAAAACTCATAATGCAGATACCAATGACACCACAGAATGTGTTGGTTGAGAATTGGGCCAACTTCTTCAAGGGGTTCTGCCTGAGTTCTCAATGCCTCCAGCCCAAAACCATGACCCCCATATAGAACTGGGCCCTTTTAAGGATAGTCTCTCTCCTTCACCATATACACTCCTTAATAAACATACTTCTACCAACACAACCATCATCATGGCACCTCCAGGTCTTGTTTGGTTACGTGGAGCTCCTGACAACTTTCTAACGACTCAGAACTTCTAGAAGCCATCGCTTATATGCATCTCAGTAACTCTAAGCATGGTGGTGAATTCACTCTAGGGACCCTGGCTGTTTTGTAGTCACTGTTATGACTACAACTCAGGACTCAAAGGAACAATCTCATGTCAGAAAAAAGTGAGCTTCTGGCTTGATCGTGGCTGGGGCAGCAGCGACTATATCTGCCGCGGTCCCCTGGGGAGGCTTTGCTTGCCCTGAGGCCACCCTATGGGAACTCGCTAAGGCTGTAGGAGAAGTCTCCAGAGGTACCTCCGATGCTCTCACTGGAGTACTGAAATCAGCAGACTTGCTAGCAAATGTAGTCATGGGCAGCCACCTTGTCCTTGATTATCTTCTGGCAGAACAGGACGGCCTACGTGCAGTCATTAACAAGGCCTGCTGTACTTCCGTGAGTAACTCCGGCATGACTGAGGCTAACATAAGAAAAACTTATGAGCTGGCAGACTGGCTGCATAAATACAACGAGCAGGGCCAAGGACTTCAAGGTACCCTGACTGCCTGGCTCCCTGGTTTAAAGTGATTTTTCTGTCCCAGGTCCCTTAGTAATACTGTTACGCTTATTACTTGTAGGATCATGTTTGTTTAATTTACTTGTTTAGTTTGTGTCTTCCAGACTTAAGCAGCGCCACATCAAGATGATGATGCTCTGAGGTTTCCAACCAATCCCTGAGAGTGATGTTGATGCTGACCAACAGGCAGCCTCCATGATAGTCTCAGCAGCTCCTCTTCAACCTCTAGATAGAATAGGGCGAAAGTTCCGTGGTGTTCAATAGGCAGGGACTACTGCCCTGTCTAAGCTGGAAGAAGTTACAGAAGAATGATCATTGTCCTTCGACAACCCCAAAAAGATTTTTGAGAACCTTGTCTCTTGGGAGTAAGTTGAGGCAGGAGATAGTCAGGAATGAGGAAACTCTAGAGGTGCCCCAGGACGAAGACTAAGGACATAGATACAGAACAGATAACTTATTCTAAGACCGGCTTTCATGCTTCCTGGAAATGCACTGAGTCGCAATGAATCATGACTGCACATGCAGAGAAGATGCTTCTGTGACCACCACAGGACCCCTGCTTCATTATAATAACATTATAATAAATTAGCATTGAGTTCCCCCACCGCCCCAGGGGGCAATCAAGGAAAATCATGGGAGATCGCATGCACAGTAGCTTAAAAGTAACACATGAACAATAAAAGCCTGCCTGCCAAAACTAACCAGGAAATATCTACCCTATAAGCATAGAATCCCTGCTTGGCGTTGGTCTGCTCCTATATTCTGCGGAGTGTACTATCGCTTAATAAATCTGCTCTCTCTCTCTGTTATAAACTCTGTGTGTTCGGTTCAATTGTTTTTCGTGGTCACCAAGAAACTGGTTACCGGTGCCCACCTGTGATAATTGGATATGTACTGTTACATTATATTTATGTGCAACAAAACATAAATAATATGCAGTGGGTTCTGGTGTCAGACCCCTTCCTCTTCCCTAAAAATTTTTAACTAGAAAGCCCTTCGTTGTTTTCTTTTTCTCTTCCCTCCCTCTTTCCCTCCCTCTTTCTCCCTGTCAGCTCTGAAGATGGCTGAGAGATGTGGCACTTGCCATCCTGGTGTTCTGCTGAAGACACTCCACTTTCTTTTCCTGTGATTAATGGTGACCTCTGCTTGCTATGACTATGAGAGTTGCTTTTTCTGACCTAGCGTGTCAGAGAAAATGGATCCTTCCATTTATTCAGCACCATGGCACTCCCTGTGTCATGCCACTCAGGATACCGCTTCCCTTCATGAGACCTGATTTGTAACCTTCCGCAGTGTTAGAAATGCTGGAAAAGAAAACCATCAGGTGATGGCGATATTAAGTGGAAAACAGGTAAACATTTTAAAAGCCATCATTCTTAAAGGAGAAATTATGAATACCTATCAGTACCTATCCATTAGAGGTCTCTTTTGACTGACGATAGCTAACAGTCTCCCATAGGGAGGAGCTACGTTTCTAGACTAAGCTTTGGACTGGGGACCTGAGGGAGGAGAGAGTGTGAAAACGTAAGGAAAGCTCCTCTTTCCAGCGCCTGGCGGCTCCCAGATGAGTCTCCTGTCACAGCTTCCCACCTCTCCTTCCTGCTCCCACAAAACAATGATGCTCTAGGCACAGAGTAGTAAATTTCCTGCCGTTAAACATTCTAAAATGAGAAAAGCAAGAAAAAAACATTTGTCTCTTACACCACAGAAAAATTATGGTGAAGAAGATGGGCATAATGAGATGGTGTGGTTTTTCCTAGGGTAGGATTCCCCTCTACTGGTGAAAGCCTGTAACACTTTTTTCCCCACTAATTCAGCTTTAGAAAGAAGTAACGGACCGGGATTATTGTTTCTGAATCCTAGGGGAACAATTGGTATTTTTTGCGCATAACGTATTGTTTTTAGAGACTTCCAAGGAAATCATGTGTTACCTCTTCTTTTGTTAATATCAAATTCTGAAATTTTCTTCCCTAAACAATGCTCTAGTGTCTGGGGGGAGACTGCATTTAATCTCCTAAATGAGCATTTCTCTTCCAGCATGAGTTTTATCTTCCACACAGCCCAGCTTAATGACAATTTTGAAGGAAGGTCTTTCGGTGTTTATCCCTGGAGACCCTCCTCTTTGTCTCCTAGGAGAATTAACAGTGCGGTTGCATTCCAGAGTCAAAAAATGATAGATATGTTGTATCGGATTCTGTTGACTCGATAAGATCCTTGTGACCTAAACGTGAGGCTATCCTATTTACTTCTGCCTTCTGAGGAAGGTTAAGTAGGACAGTCCTGGAAGAAGTGGGTTGTTCTGATGACCCACCTGGGAAAGCCCAGAGGAGATGACATAGATTCAAATTGTATTTACTGAGCCTTGTAACATCTACACATTTTAACACTAGTTTGATTTTTGCACTGGTATTTAACACACAAAGGATGTAGGAAATAAATGTAAAAAAGGGAAAAATGGAAAATTGACTTTTGGATTAGACACATCTCCACATTCATCTTGATATTTTAAAAAAATGTTCATTTATTTATTTTTAGAGAGAGGGGAAGGGAGGAAAAAAGAGAGGGAGAGAAACACTGATGTTAACACACTGACCAGTTGCCTCTTGCACGCCCCCACCCAGGAACCTGGCCCACAACCCAGGCATTTGTCCTGACCAGGAACCGATGACCTTTCAGTTTGCGGGATGATGCCAGACCCATTGAGCCACACCAGTCAGGGCTCATCTTGACATTTTGATGAAGGCAGTGGGGTAAATAATTGAAAAAAAAAGGTGTATCTACAGGCAGTCTTCAGAGTATCACCTGAATACTGTTGTTCTCCCAGTGAGCTAACATCATGGATGTGCATGAATGTTTAAATGCATCCTTACAGCACACTAAAAATTACTCCAAACTTAACTCCCAATTAATTATTTTGACAGCTTGGTATCTATCCCCCTTATACTCTCTGTTTCTTTATTTTCCTCTGGCTCCCCATGTTTTGAATTGAATATTCACTTTCTCTTAAAATTAATACTATTTTGAAGAGCGTTAAAAGATGATATTTTTTTAAAAGGTTAAAATCATGGCTCTCATGGGATAAAAAGGAACAGATAAAAAGATTTTATTTTACTCGTTAACCAATGAGGATACCAGGCAGATGTTAAAGTTTGTTCAAAAGAGAATCTGAAGAAATAGACACATTTATAAATCAGAAATACTGAAATGAATGTGCAAATAGGGGCAAAATTGGTTTTTCCACTGGAGAAGAAGGGAAATCAAGTGAACCTCTGCTGGGCAGAGCATAATTTGCATGTCAATAGATGAGAATTCTTTTGCATTGTTACTTCTTAGCTCCAATTTACACAGCTTTACTGCAATAAAAGACTAGAATCAGATAATCCTGAAGGTGTTCTTTAGAGCCCAGATAACACGTAGTTTTTTCCTGAAGCACAAATGTTTTTCCTACAAGAAAAAATAATTTTCTGTTGGCGGCTCTCTTTCCTATCAGTTTTCTTAGAGAACAGGTAGATCCCAAGCTCACCGTGCAACCTCTGGGTTTCCGTATCAGGTTCTTCTTGATATTCCTCTTGCACGAGACATAGTGAACCTCGCTCAGAATTTGCATAGCACACATGTGAGATAGTCAATAGTTTGAGGTATTCCTCACCCCCTTTAAGTTCTATTCAGCTGTGTAAAATAACCCATTTTCTCTTGTTCCTTAGCATTCATTCCATTCATTTAGCAAATATTTTCCAATTACCTACTTATCACCTGTTGTCAGTTTTAAGAAAACAGAAGTAGATTAGCCAAGGCCTCTGTCAAGGAACCTGAATACAACAGATGAATTTTATTTCAGAAACTCCGAGGTATAGGAAATATCAACATACTTTATTTTCTTTAAATCAGATTTATTCTGAATTGGACACCAAGTTATGTGCTTGGCAAATAATTTAATCTCAGTCATTCTAAAGCTTTTTTAGGGTCATATGAATGTTCCAAGGTCTATAAAAAAGCAAAATATTCTCGGGCTTGCCTGTGGTCTTTGATGTTGTAGGGGAAAATTATACAATACTTTGTAATTTAGCAGGAATCCTGGCTAGCTCATCCATGTGGTTGTTTCTGCTTTTGGTTGTCTTCGACTAGGTTGTCTTACAACTCTGTAAAGAAAGAAGTTAACTATAGAACACCAATAATTATGTAAATGTTTTCTGTGCATAACTAAGCAAATGACTCCCGTTCATGGCAATGCAAATTAATTTTTCAGAGAATATAACTCTCTGGAAGTCAAGTTTCCATTTGAACTGGCTTTTATATATCTTACTGGTTCCCTCATTAATTATTGAGTTAAGTAAAATCCTTGATATGTTCATTTTATATTTGTATGAGAGTCGTGATTTTATCTTCTTTTGAAATGTATCTTCTTAAAGTCACATGAATATCCCACCGAAGTCCACATGTCATTTGAAGTGGTTCCTGCCTTAGTAGCAATGATAATCTTTGCCAGGTATCTGTAGTTCCAGGGCTGCTGTGTGGTTTTGCAGGGTTTGAAACACTTGACTCTAGGGGGTGCCATTTACACAAACCGGGAGTAAAATTGTTCAGATAGTAAATATGCCATAGGCCATAGCTTTCTATCGTAGCTACTCAATTCTGTAGTTGCAGATATAGTTGCAGCTCTAGGCAATATATTAATGAGTAGACACGGCTGTGTCTTCCCAAATTTTATTTATAAAAACAGGTGCCAGCCTGTGAGCTGTAGTTTGCCAGCTCCTGACATTCTGTCGTGGTAGCCTGTCAGTATTTCCCCTTGAAAAGCTGTAAGAGAACGAGAAGCAGGGCCTCCCCCTGTACATCTCGCTTTCCTCTGTTCTCGTTCTTATTCCTCAAAAGACATTTGATTGATCTCAGCACCCTCTAGCACGATTTTCTCAAAAGACTAGTCTTTTGAAAATAAAAGATAGGAGAGAAAAATGTTAAGAAATATTGCTTTGGTTCAACAATGTCCCTGAACCAAGGGACCAGAACACTGGCCACCACAATGGAAAAGGGGAGAAAACATACAAGATCAAAATGCAAATTGAGATCTCAGTAAGCTATCCTGCCACAGAGATAATACCTACATTTTCTATAACAATTACTTTAAAATTTTTTCTTGTGTTTGTGAAATACTTCATGGTCTTTCAAGGCACTTTTCAATACATACACAGAAAGCAAAGCATGAAGAGCTAAGTTGGTGGTGTCCTAGCCAGTGTTTAACAACTGCCTAAAGACTTAAGCTAGGTCAGAAAAGGCCATTTGGCTTCTGCCTGGTGCTTTTGGTGTGCTTGCTCAGAAGGGAGCCAGTTACAGGCTAGGAAATCTGACTACCTTGCTGGAGAGGACACACGTAGGCGCTTGGGTGGCGGGCCACCATCAGCTGCCGGCTATGTGAATGAGCTGTCTTGGACTTGAAAATGTCCAACAGACATATAGAAAGACACTCAACATCACTAATTATGAGGGAAATGCAAATCAAAACCACAGTGAGATATCTTCTCATACCTATCAGAATGACTGTTATCAAAAAAGACAACAGTAACAACTGTGGTGAAGATGTGCAGAAAAGGAAATCCTCGTGTACAGTGGCACTGTAAATTGGTACAGCTACAATGAAAAATAGTATGGAGGGTCCTCAAAAAATGTGAAATTGAATTATCATACAACTCAGCAATTTCTACTTCTGGGTATTTATCTGAAGAAAATGAAAACACTAATTTGAAAAAAACATATGTACTCCTGTGTTCATTGGTTCATTGTAGCATTATTTACAATGGTCATGATATGGAAGCGACCTAGGTGTCTATTAATAGATAAAATGGATTAAGAAATTTATATATCTAAACTTTATATATATATAAATGGCCATAAAATCTTACCATTTGTGAAAACATGGATGGACCTAAAGGTTATAATCCCCCGTGAAATAAGTCAGATAAAGACAATTACTGTATGATTTCACTTACATGTGAAATTTTAAAACACAAAACAAATGAATAAATACAACAAAACAGAAATAGGCTCATAGACTAAACTTATTGTGGTGATCACATCATAAGGCACGTAAATGTCAAATCACTATGAGTGCACCTCAAACCAATATATAGCAGCAATACTGTAGGAAGAATGTAAAAGGCAATGGAAAGAAGAACGCAGAATGACCTATAGAGAAAAGGAAGAGGAGGGCAGAGGAGGAGCAGAAGAGCAAGTGCGAAAAGAGTGTGAAGAGAGAGAACGTGGCGAACGGGCAAAACGTGAGGAAGAGCTCCGGGAATATCAGGAGTGGGTCAAGAAGTTAGAGGTTTTCTCTTTTTCTTTTTTTTCCTTTTTTTCTTTTTTTTAAAAAACTCAGACTCACAGGGGAAGGCTGTGGTCACAGTAAATTCAGTGTGCTTGGCTATGGTTTGACCTGCCCATTGGTTTTTGCACCCCGTAGAATTTGTATGCCGTGTAAACATGAAGATAAGAGTTCTGGAGAGTTAACATTTCATTGGCAGCCCCACATCTAAAACATGGATCATTAGTTCTCAAACAAGAGCATGATATACTACAAAAACATATTATCTAAGAAGAAATCTCCACCACTTTACCCTATGGTGCTTTTTCTTGAGAAGACAGCGGCCACAAACAAGAGTTTAGTTTATCCTGAGAATAACACTGTGTGGAAAAGCACCCAGCACCCAGAGTCCTCTCAGTCCCTTCCAGGGCTCTCACCTCAGCTCTAATAACTCATGAGTTATAATGATGGCTTCATTCACTCATTTCAGAACTGTAAACAGAAATCCTCCTCATGGGGTGTAAGACTTTCATGATCTGAATTTTCCTGGTCACTTCCATCATATCAATGACTATCTAATTAGTGGAAATTCTCTGCCCATACCTTTTCCTGAATATTGTCTTCTTTGTCTTGTAGCTAACACTTACTCTTCCTTAAAAACAAACCACCAATGTTGCCTCCTCCAGGGAGCCTCCTCTACTTTACCCAGGCAGGGTCAGAGCTTCCTCTGTGTCCCTACCTGCACTCTTCTTGACGTTTCATCAGAGCCCGTGGGCATGTGCCTTTATATTTGATTGACTTTGCTGGATCCCTACTGGAAAGGGTTGAATCATGATCCCCTCCCCGACCAAAAGATAGGTTGAAGCCCTAACCCCCAGTATTTAAAATAATAAATTTTAAAAAGATATAAACAATGAGTAAAAAAATTCCCTAAGTGATTGAGCACACAAGGTGTCTTTTATTACTCAAAATAATCCCCTGTTAACCACACCCCAGTTAATATCAATGAAGTGACTTTTGGAAAGCCCATAAGTTTGGGAGCTCGTTGCCAGGGGAACAAATCATGTGACCGGAGTGTTGGAAGTTTCAGCTCCACCCTCCAACCTCAAGAGAGGGGAGAGAGACTAGAGGTTGGATTAATCAGTCATGCCTCCAGAAATGAAGCCTCCACAAAAATCCCTGAAGTCCAGTGTTCAGAGAAGTTCTAGGTTGGTAAACACATGCAGGTGTTGCAGGAGGATGATGTTCTCCGAGATCGCACAGAAGCTCTGCCCTTCTTCCCACATACCTTGCCCTATGTACTTCTTTCATTTGGCTGCTCCTGAGTTCTATCATTTTATAAAAAGCCAGTAATCTAGTATGTTAAGTGTTTTCGTGAGCTCTGTATGCCATTTAGCAAATTAGTCAAATCCAAGTAGCGGGTTGTGGGAACCTCCGACTTCATGGTGACAACCTATATGTTGGTGTCTGAAGTAGGGGCAATTTCGTGAGAATGAATCTTTAATCTGTTTGATCTCACACTATCTCCAGGTAGCTAGTGTTAGAATTTAGTTAAATTGTAGGACACCCAGTTAATGTTTGCCAGAGAATTGGAGAATTGCTTGGCTCAAGAAAAACCCCACACATCTGGTCACAGAAGTTTTCGGTGTGAGTTGTAGAGAAGAAACACAGGAGTGTTTTTTCTTTCAGGCAGTAATCCCATTCATGAAGGCTCCACCCTCATGATCTAATCACCTTTCAAAGACCCTACCTCCTAATACCAACACTTTGGAGGTTAGGATTTCAATATGTGAATCTAAGGGGGAGACGTAAACATTCAGTCCATAACGTGGTGTGTAGAAAATAGTGCATATGTTCACAAAAGTATTTGTACAAGAATATTCTTAGCATTTTAATAAGGTTATTTTCAAACAATTTTCTTTAATATTATAATGAACAATGTAGATATACTATTCTTTCCTTATTAAATGTTAATTTTTTTTAAAGAAAAGAGAATATGTAAATAAAAAAACAGAATCAACAGGTTTTTAAAAAATCATTAATCTTTCTATTCAGTTGCTTTTCATTGAGAAAACATTGCCCCTGCAAAACAAAGAGAAAATGACCTGCAAGGATGACAACTGTTGAGGGGGGTGGGGAATGTTAGGAGGTGGAGGGACTGAGCAAAAGGGAGAAAGGACTCATGGACACGGACAGCAGTGTGGTGATTGCTGGGGGGAGGGGGTATAAGGGGGTTAAATGGTAATGGAAAAAATACAATAAATATTTAAAAGAAAATCACCTGCAAGAGAGGCCTTTCACTTAAATGAGTAATTCCTGAATGGCACACAGTGTTATTTTAAAACTTTTGATTATTTTAATGTAGATTTTGACCTATTATTTTATTTGAGCCATGGGTAACCTAATCACACAAAACCATTATGAAATCACTAGATTTCAGACATTTTATTTTCATTAAATGTCAACAACTAAGGCATTTTTCTTATATTGAAATAATACACATACATGATAAAAAAATCCAATAGTTGAAAACAGAAATGACAAAAGTAAGTGTTCTCCCATTTCAGACCCTTTTTCTCCTTTGCCAGAGGCAACCATTATAAAGAGTTTCTCCTGTATCTTTCCAAAAATATGTTATGCCTATGCAAGCATATATAGGAGTATGTATAATATACATATTAAATTTTTACTCATATACATAATATATTCTTAATCTTGATATACCTGAAACATTGTATTTTTTTCTTAGATCTACTCTGGTCTTTTCATGGTAGCATAGCTTTTTAATGTGTGACTACCATTATATTTTATCTCACATTATGATGATATATTGGGTTGGCCAAAAAGTTCTCTCTGTTAGTTGTCTTTAACTTCACTCGAAAGTTTTGTTAGTTTGTATTGTGACAGCTGTCATGTCAGTGTGCATTAAAAAAAACTTATCAAAACTGGTCGATTTTTGTGTAGCCATTTTAATATTAAAGATGGAAAAATAAGCAATGTTTTGGGCATATTATGCTTTAATATTTCAAGAAAGGTAAAAACACAACTGAATGATGCAAAAATAGATTTGAGAAGTATATGGAGAAGGTGCTGTGACTGATGGAATGTGTCAAAAGTGGTTTGTGAAGTTTCATGCCAGAGATTTCTCTCTGGATGATGTGCCATGGTTGGGTAGATGAGTTGAAGTTGATAGTGTTCAAATCAAGACATTAATTGAGAACAATCAATGTTCTAGCACATGGGAGATAGCCGACATACTCAAAAATATTGAAATCAAGCATTGAAAGTCATTTGCACCAACTTGGTTATGTTAATCGCTTTGATGTTTGGGTTCCACATAAGTTAAGTGAAAAAAACCTTTTGACTCTATTTCTGTATGTGATTCTCTACTTAAATGAAACAAAAATGTTTTGTTTTTAAAACAAATTGTGATGGATGATGAAAAGTGGATCCTTTACAGTAATGTGGAATGGAGGAGATTAAGGGTCAAGCAAAATGAACCACCACCAACCACACCAAAGCCTGGTCTTCATCCAAAGAAGGTGTTGTTGTGTATATGGTGGGATTGGAAGGGAGTCCTCTATTATGAGCTCCTTCCAGAAAACCAATTGATTAATTCCAACTAGTACTGCTCCCAATTAGACCAACCGAAATGACGATGAAAAGCCTCCAGAATAAGTCAACAGAAAATGCATAATCTTCCATCAGGATAACGCAAGACCACGTGTTTCTTTGATGACGAAGCAAAAACTGTTAAAGGTTGGCTGGGAAGTTCTGATTCATCTGCTGTATTCATCAGACAGACATTGCACCTTTGGATTTCCATTTATTTTGTCTTTATAAAGTTCTCTTAATGGAAAAAATTTCAGTTCCCTGGAAGACTGTAAAAGGCACCTGGAGGAGTTCTTTACTTCAAAAAGATAAAAATTTTGGGAAGATGGAATTTTGAAGTTCTCTGAAACATGGCAGATGGTTGTGGAACAAAACAGTGAATATGTTGTTCAATAAAGTTATTGGTGAAAATGAAAATGTGTCTTTTCTTTTTACTTAAAAACAGGACAAGCTTTTTGACCAACCTGATATATGACTATATATTATATTTAACATTTAATGTATACTTAAATATATATTGCATTTAATCTGTACTTAGGTTGCTTGCAGTTTTTTAAATTACAATTTAAAAATTACATGCAATTAGCTTACATGTGCATATTTGTATTTTATCTACAGAAACATATAAATACTGAGGTCTATCCAGAAGGTACCATGTTTTATGTTTTATGGAAAATTGGACACATTTATTGAAGAAGATACAAGATACAAGAAACATTGCACATAGGACAATGACACCTCAGTCCCCTTCAAAGAAGGCACCTTGAGACCGCACACAGTTCTCCCAATCACCATCAGCTGCCCCATTGTATTTTCCTGAATCTCACCAGCTATCTGAAATCTCTTTCCTTTTGAAGGTGATTTTAGTTTTGGGGAAAGCCATATTCACAAGGCGCCAAATCTGGGCTATAGGGGGGCTGGGTCACCTAGGTGATTTGATGTTTTACCAAAAAACCCTGCACAAGACGTGATGCATAAGCAGATAGGTTATCATGATGAAGCTGCCAATCGCCAACTGCCCACAGCTGTGGCCTTCTGAATCGTCTGAATACTTTCTGCAGAGGACTGTTCAAGCTTAACACAAAATCGATGCAGATTCGTTTCTCTACTCATTCAGTCATTTTGAATGTGATGACCACATAGTACACATGCTCACTCATTGACGTCTACCACCCCCACTGGCTAATACAGTGAAGTTGTCATTCACGCATGCGCATTCCAGTCCACTCTCCTTGGCTGCCAGGTTCTATTGATGGTGTGCAGACCATTCTCATTTATATTAACAATGGATGGACTTTTTCCAAACAGAATTTGTATATCAGTAAGTGTATATATATATGAGAGTCTATCTATAGCATAAACTTCTGAAAATGGAAGGGCTGGGTCAAAGGGCACATGAATTTTGTATTTCAAAAGATAATGCCAAATTGCCCTCCAAGGAGATTTTATCAGCTTCACTCCCACTGCCTATTTTCTCAGATCTTTATCAATGAATGTTATCATTGAATATATATTTTTGGCCATTCTCATTGGTGAAAAATTATATCATTGCATTAATTTGCATTTCCTTAATTATTAGTTAGGTCTAGTACTTCTAATATATGTTTATATTTTTAGCCAGTTATATTTCCTTTTCCCTGGGTAATTTTCTTGTTTTTAATGTTTTCAAGGCTCTTTATGTATTAGGGACTATTAACGGTGTTACACTCAGTTGTACATTAGTACGCTACCCAGTAGAGGAGTGTGGGCCAACGGCAGGCACATTCTGGCCATGTCAGCAGATGGGGGCTAGTGAATCATGCACTGTGATCATAAGGTCAGAGCTTGCTTCCCAAGAATTTTAAAGGGATCAGGATTTCTGGTTTGGGGGATTCTAGTTCTCAAATAAGCTTATATCGGACTATAATTAGTATTAACACAGCCTGCTGCAGGCCTAATAATTAAATGACATTTATTTTATTGAAAAGGTAGTGTAAAAATGACACAGAACATTCTTAGATTTACAGTAAAACATTAGATCTGGCTCCTAGAGTAGTGAGTTAACTGGGATGGGTGCCACAAGACTCATCTTAGTCTTAGGTATTTGCTTCTATCACTCCATTTCTAAAATAAATGAGCAAAGGTGGAATGTTTAAACATTTAAGCACGTTTGGAGCTTATAATGAAATTGTGTATTTGTTTCTGTTACAGTCTTCTTTCCATCAGAAAGAGCTGTTTTTCTTAGGTTGAGATCACAGCTTGCAGGTCTGCAGAGCATCCCAGAGACCCAAGATTTAATTTTCTCTTACTAGGCATATTAAAAGTGGGATTTGGTGTTCTTTGTTCAAATAAGGACAAAAGGCTGTGAGCAGCTGAGTGACTAGCAATCCTTACACAAGTCAGCAAGTATGCATGTGCCGCCCAAGGAACACAGTGAGGGTATGGATTGAATTCTCCTCTCCTCACAAGTGGCCAGTGCCTAACCAGCCTTCTGTGCATCAAGAAAAGAAACATTTCTTCTCTTTGCGGCTGCAGCTGCCACTGTCTTTTTGTACTGACCTCCAGGTGCTGAGTTTCCTGTGAAGCTTCTGTGTTGTACCAGACATGACCAGAGACCCTAGTTTATGTTCTCAGACTCCAGGTGCTGCCTCATATCTCCTTACTTCAGAGACTTAGCAGAAATCATAATTCAGAGGCCACGTGCTAGGTGAGTTCAGAGACTGAAGTATTAGCCTGTAGCTGAGTCATGGGCCATTGGGTGCCAGATGCTTATAAGCCACTACTCATTGGAGGCTTTATACTTGATAGAGGCTGGATATTTTTAAAAGGTATGAGGTTTAGTTTCCATATAAAATCTCCTACTGATATTCATGTCACTGTTTTTATCCAAATACTGAGGAAATATAAAAATAATCAGCATATCTAAATTTTTTTAAATGGTCAGCAAATAGATTAAATGAGATGATAGATCAGAGGTACTTAAGACGGGAAGGGGTGAGTGGTACAAGGAAAAGAGTCATCCAACGCTATATACTGGGTATGGGGTATCTGGGGACCCGGAAGGAGACATCTGACATTCTGCTGCATTTCTAAAAATTCTAGGTAACATGATACATATGATAGCATCTCCCATAATACATCTTTAGCAGGAATGTCACAGAAGTGACGCAGTTTTCTCATAAACCCTGTTAGGTGGCATACAGTTTCAACTTGTTGCATTATTAATTATGTTTACTTTGATCACGCGATTTAAGTTGTATCTGCTATGCTTTTCCACTGTAATGTTACTCTCTTCACCTTTGTAATTAGAATGTATTCTGAGGGAGGATTTAAATCTACTTAAATCTCTCTTTCCTCTTTAGTTTCAATGTATGTATGTATGTAAGTTTGTATTTATATTTAATTTTCTTATTTTGTTTTGGGTAATAACTTGTTACTATCATCATGTATTTTGATACTCAAATACTCAGAGTTGGCTAGTAGGAGTCCCTTCAGTTTTTTTATGCAAATGACTATGCTATTTTGTATATTCCTACTAGCTTCTTTGTCCTTTTGACATGGTCCATTATTCTTTGAGTACTTCCTGAGTTTCTACCACAAAATATTCTATGTTCACTTTGTATTTTCTCTGCCCCAACCTGAAATTGGCCACTTTGCCAAGGTGCCTTTTAATGAAGAATTGTAGCTGAACACCATGATCTCGGTACTAGGTTTTCTCATAGATTTTCTGTATTGTTGTTCACAATTTTTTTTTAGTAGTCACATATAAATACATATCTCTATAGGTACCTTTACACATTTATTTTCTTCTATTTTAAAAATCAATGTTATTGAAGTACAATTTGTATTCAACAAAATGCACCCATTTTAAATGTACAGTTTAATGAGTTTTGACAAATGTACCCAATCAAAATACAGTACCTATCCATCATCCCACAAGCCTCCCTGTGCGCCTTTGTATCCATCCTTCCTAACCCTGTTACAGGCAGACACTGAGGCCGAGCACATAAGTTGGTTTTATCTGTTCTAAAATTTTATAACAGAAACATATGGTATATGCTTCTTTTGTGTTTGGCTTTCTTCGCTCAGCATGTCAACGAGATTCATTCATGTTGTAGTATGTATCAGTAGTTTCTTCTTATTGCTGGGTAGTATTTCATTGTATGAATAAACCATATGTTTATGCCATCATCTGTTCATGAACATTTGGAGTGCATTGAGATTTTGCTATTGTAAATCAAATTTCTAGGAATACATGTATAAGTGTTTTTGTGAACATATGTTTTCATTCCTCTTTGAGTAAATTTCTAAAATTGGAAGTACTGGTCATACGGGAAGTGTATGTTTAACTTTATGAGAAAGTGCTAAACTCGTTTCCAAAATGGCTATGCCATTTTATACATTCCTACCAACAATGTATGAGTTTCAGTTATTTGTACCCCACACTTGCTGATACATGGAAATGTCAATCTTTTTAATTTTAGCTATTTTAGTAAGTGTGTACAGTATCTCATTGTAGTTTTCATTTTCATTTTGTTGATGACTAATGCTGTTGAGAATTTTTTGTGTGCTTTTTGTCATTATCTTCTTTTGCTTGGTTAAGTATTCTGGTTTTTTTTCAGAAGTTGTTTGCTTTTTCTTATTGAGTTATGAGTTCTTTTATATTCTGGATGCAAATCTTTTGTTGGACATATGTACTTAAAATATTTTCTTCCAGTCTCAAGTGCCTCATATTTCAGAGTTAATAATAATAATGCTGTTTAATGAGTAAAATTTAAAAAATTTTAAGTTTAATTAATCATTTCTTTATTATATTTGGTGGTTTTGTGTCCTGAATAAGAACACAACGGAATAAGAACTTTGCCTAAGTGAAGGTCACAAAAGTTTTTCTCCTATGTATATTTCTAGAAGTTTTTTTTTTTTTTACTTTTTAAAAAAGATTTTATTTATTTGTTTTTAGAGAGGGGAAGGGAGGGAGAAAGAGAGGGAGAGAAATATCAATGCGTGGTTGCCTCTAACATGCCCTCCACTAGGGACCTGGCCCACAACCCAGGCATGTACCCTGACTGGGAATCAAACTGATGACCCTTTGGTTCACAGGCTGGCACTCAATCCACTGAGACACACCAGTTAGGGCTATTTCTAGAATTTTTATAGTTTAGCTTTTAGGTGTATCCTTATCATCCATTTTGAGTTTACTTTCATGCCAACAAAGAGAACAATTATTTTGTATCACACATTTGAACTTGCATGAAAGCTCTGGTAAAGATACTGGATCGAGGAAGATGCCTTCCTCTTTAAGCCACAGGAAAGCAACTTTGGGATTAAGCCATGGCTGGGGTTTCTTGGTCTGCTGGGTGATAATGTTTGAGCAAATGCATGTAGAAATCAAATTCTTGGATGTTCCAAATTTGGTGTGTTTTTTTTTAAACCCAGAGAAATGAAAACATAATTAGCCACAAATAAGATAGATTTTATTTTTTTAAATTGCCTTTGCAGTGACTTTATAGCCCAGAAGACAGAATGTTAACTGCACTGGCCCATCAGCATATAAAGTCAAGAGAATGATTTTGTTCACTGAGTAATTTAAAAAAAATTTTTATGAGGAGGCAATTCTATTTCCCCTCTTTCCTTCTGTTTGCCATTTAATGTTGGATATTAGCCAGGTCATCTTTCATTGCCATAAATGCTTTTCTCAGGACAGTTTTCTGCATATCATAAACCAGAGTTTTTCAGCCTTGGCATTATTGACATTTTGGGCTGGATAACTGAATTAGTTTGCTAGGGCTGCCATAACAAAATACCACAGACTGGGTGGCTTAAACAACGGGAGTTTACTTTTTCTCAGTTCTGGAGTTTGGAAGTCTCAGGTCAGGTACCAGCCGGTGTGGTTTCTCCTGAGGCTTCCCTCCTTGGCTTGCAGATGGATGCATTCTGGCTATGTCCTCACAGGGTGTTTCCTCTGTACAAGCACATCCCTGGTCTCCCTTTGTGTGTTCAAATATCTTCTTTTTATGAGGACACCAGCCAGGTTGTATTGGGGCCTGTAGTAATAACCTCGTTTTACCTTAATCACCTTGTTAAAAGCCCTGTCTTCAAATAGTAACATTCTGAGGTACTGGGGTTTGGTACATGATCCAGCTCATTCCAACAATGTTTTTGTTGTGGGGGTGGGGAGGGTTCTGTCCTGTATGTTGTTAGATGTTAACAGCATGACTCACCTTTACTTACTAGATGCCATTAGCACCCCTCAGTTGTGACAACCAAAAATGTCTCCAGACTCTGTCATTGTCCCTTGAGGGGCAAAGTCATCCTTGGTTGAGAACTATTATCTTAAAAAAAGAAACGATATTTTCTAATTTGTTTACTTCCTGTCCCAAAGGTTGGTATCATCTTGAACCCAAGTATTACTTGAACCTGAATCTCAAAACCACATCTTTTCTATTGCATCATATTCTTCCCACAATCTATACATTAAAAATGTTTTAAGTAAATTTGGGAACATAAATTACTGAATACTTATTAAATGCCATATTTTTTCTCTCTCTCTCTCCCCATCATCTATCATAATTTTTAATTCTCATTAACCACACAGAATTTATTCTACTTTTCTCTCTTTTCATATTTGTACTGCCCCTTTTTGTCAATGAGAAACCCCCCAATATGTATAAATGTATGTGCGTCAGAGGTGGATTTAATGGCGGGAGCACCGGGCACGTGCCCTTTGCCCCGACTTCTGAAGGCATGTATTTTTATTTTCCCTTTGTCTCTCTCTTTTTTAAGGGGCCCAATATTTTCTTCTGTGCCGGGGCCTCAACCGACCTCAATCCTCCTCTGGTGTGTGTGTGCATGTATACGCATATATATGTTAACCTCCATATATGTATCTAACCTCTCATTGCCACTGTCACTGCTGATGTCCCATCTCGGATGTGCATGTCCTCTTTGTCCTGCTGGGCTCTGATACCTCTGGGCTGCTCCTCTGCTTAGACACCCTTCTCACAACCTTATGACCTGTGCTGAGGTACCCCTGCATAGGTGTCCTCCTCACCTTGCTTGGTGATAACCTAAACCTGGCTGCCCTCCCGCCAAGATGGCTTCCTATTCCTGCTTAAACTCCCACACCTCATGCTGACCTGCCCCTTACACAGACACCCTCTTTACTCCTGTCAAGCTCTGATGTTCTACATTAAGCAGCCCTCCGAATCTGTGCTTGGAATCTAATCTCCTATGTTGTCCTCTTCCTCCACCTCACATGGATGTTCTCCTCACCTGATTGGCTCTGATAGCTCCTGCTGGCCTGATACCATTTTTGGCCTCTCAGGCTGGGCCACTCTGCTCCTTATCCTCTTGCATAAACATCTACGTACTTCCCTCAGCGCATATAATGGCTTTGGGTTTTTTTCTTTTCCTTCAGGAAGAGAATGCTATAGAGGCAAAAAATACTTTTAAATGGAATGAAAAGAATTTGATCAGGGGAGACCTTGTTCAAATCAAGATTCGTCATCTTTTCCCCAGCCCAGCCTTTCCTCTCTTTTCTATCTATGGAGGCATTTTTCTAACCAGCAGTAAGCCTCTTTTATGAAAACAAAAAATTAGTCAGTGAGCATCTGCTAAACACTAGTTAGAAAAGAATTTTTGTGAATTTTTTCCTTGAGTCATGGGGGTTTCTTCATTATCTTATGTACCTTGAAACCTTTTTTTTTTTTGGTGCCATAAAAGTTTGGGATCATGATGAAAAAGAAAGGTTGCTTAATAAGATGTCATAAGAATGCCAGTTCTCCAGTGTCTTTGGCCCCTGGGGTGGGAAGACTAGCTTCATGTTGGACAGGGATTATATCCTGGCATCAAAAATCCATTTAAACATTGGAAATCAAATGTACTGATTCCTCTTCCAAGAACTGTCATTAATTCATTGTTTCATTAGACAAGTCTTGGACCTTGGCTTCTCTTTTGGTAAAGTAAGAATAGCATTTCCCATTGGCCAAGATAAGCAGAGGTCAGTTCAATAAAGAATTTGAAGCCAAGACATGCTGCACTTCTCAGGTGAAAACTTTTATGTAAGTACAAAGTATTGATTTATTTCTAAAATATTATTATCCTTATTAGAAACACTCCAGAGGGCAAAATACTTTCATTGTTTTGGAAATTAAATGAAAGTACCAGCAAATATTGGCCTAAAAATGTAACTAACTGGACCATTTTGAAGACAATCATTCATGTTACTGACATTTGAAATAATCATGCAAAAAAGTGAATGTTTAGTTATTTGTGATGGGAAAGTACAGAGGTTGGCTTCTTGGCCATGGAGTTGAATATAGTTAATAGGAATCTGTGGATGCTTAGAGAAAAAGATTGACCAAAGTACTTCTGGAATACTTCTACTTGATAATTTTTTTCCACAACTCTTTTATTCTCTCTTTCATCAAACAAAATATTGGGGTATTTAAACTTTAAGTTTATGACCTGTACCTTTAATGTTAAAACATCAGTTTTACTCCTAAGTGGTTGCTTGGCCAAGTTCTCTCTGTATTATATTGACTTCGATGACTTTAGCTGAATTACATTCAGATGAAGTTATCAATATTTATAGTTGGCCTGGAATGCCAGATGATCAAGTAAAAAGCATACCGGACAAGGAGTCCTGAGAACTGGGTTCCTGCTCCAGGTCTGTGGGATCTCAGCTAACTGATTTTCTTCGGTGGGCTTCAGTTCCATTTGCCAAATAGGAGATGAATATATTGCATCAAGTTACCTTGCGCAAGCTTGTGAGACACTCAATAAGGGTGAAAGCAATTTTGGAAATTCTTCAGTGCTCTGCCTTAAAAGACACTAATTTATATTTAATTGCCTCTGTAGTGATCTATGCTTGTAGTTGGATTTATCTTCTATTGCCTCATCTACTCCTTTTCTGTCATCAGTTGTACTACTATTTCTCTACCCATATAGGCCAGAGATTTTGTAGACCCATTCTATTATCTGTTACCCTTTCCTACTTTCTCCAGGTTTTCATCAAGCTTCATTATTTCTTCCTCCATTACATTTCAGTTTTACTATTTTTCTCTATCACATTGCTATCAATCTATGTCGAAGCTTTTCTTCTTCAGTAATAAGTCAGGAGACAGTATAGCAAGAACCATTTTTAGCTTCATTCCTACTTGGAAGTCTCACTTCACAAAAGAGCCCTTAACTGGCCAAATTTTGACTAAATCTCCCCAATAGAAGGCAGAGAATGGCTTTTATGCCTTTTACATGATATCCTGTTTTAGTGCAGGCATTTTGGGGACACTTGAACTTGCATAAAATGAGAACATGGCATCTGATATTATGACTACAGACTGTATATAGGAGAGATACAGGGGAAAAGTTGGGGCCTATGACTGGGGGAGAGATTCTCCTAAGAACTGACATTGTCCCATTGTTCCATTCATGAGCAAGGTTAGAGACTGAAGTGGATGTTATTTGGAAATCTGGTGTGGGGAACAGCACCCAGGAAATCTGTTATCAGGAATCAGAGACTCGGGCAGTGAGTGGGAGTCGAGACCCTGAGAGAGGGACTGTTAAGGGCTGGTAATGTCCCCAGCTGGGATGAGGGACTGGGTATACAAGAGTTTGCCAGTATTAAGAAACAGCTAGATTAGAGGTAGTGACCATGCTGTTGAGTAAAAAAAGAAGCCAGGTTATCAGAGAGGGGGAAATAGTCTAGCACCTTCTTTAATTCAAAGTGAATGATGCCAGGTTCTGTGAGTTTGAGCTAAAGCTCATTAAATTCTTTTAACCTACAGTGAAACTTGTCTCAAGGATCGAGCTGTTGCTGAGGCTAATTTATCTACAGAAAAGAGAGTTGTCCAGAGGCTGGGAATGAGGTAAAGCTGGCTGGCTGACAGCTGCATTGTCATGAAAAGAAAACTGGCTTTGAAATCAATGTACCTGCATTCTAGGCCAATCTCATACAACACTGTGGCTGAGCAACTTATTAATTTTTCTGAGAATCAGTTTTCTTATCTATAAAGTGGGTATGATATTGTTTATATAATAAAGATTATTGTAAAGCTTATGTAAAATGATACATAGTTTTGGGGACTGTACTGAGCTATATATTCACTGATATTCTCGCTGACTCTCACTACTGTAAAAGTAATTTCTATTACTTTCATGAGTGAGAAAAGCAAAGAGGTTTAGAAAAAATTTTGAAACTATGTGCAATGCTGGCTTTGTTTCTTGGTTCAACATACTGCCTCTGGGAGTCAGTTTCTTTAAATTTGTTTCATTGTTGTTCAGTTACAGTTGTCCCTACTTTCACCTCATTACTCTCCCCTGCCCTACCCATCCCCCACCTTCCACTTTCAATCCTCCACTGCCCCCATTGTCTTTGTCCACGGGTCCTTTATGTGTTCCTTGACCCTTCCCCTTCTTCCCTCCATTAACCCCCTCCCTCTCCCCTCTAGTGGTTGTCAGTTTGTTCTCTATTTCCATGTCTCTGGTTCTATTTTGCCCATTTCTTTATTTTGTTGATTAGGTTCCACTTATAGGTGAGATCGCATGGTATTTGTCTTTCACCACCAGGCTTATTTCACTTAGTATAGTGCTCTCCAGCTCCATCCATGCTGTCGTGAAGGGTAGGAGTTCCTTCTTTCTTTCTGCTTCATAGTATTCCATTGCGTAAATGTACCATAGTGTTTTGATCCACTCATTTACTGATGGGCACTTAGGCTGTTTCTGTTGCTTGGCTACTGTAAATAACACTGCTATGAATATTGGGGTGCATTGGTTAGTTCCTTAAACAAAATTAGGGGCCTTTTATAGCAAATGCTAACAAGTTATTCTTTTGTTCAACAAATATTTATTCAGCATCTATCATATGTAAGGCACTGTTTTAAGTGCTTGGGGATTTTTCACAAATGAATCAAACAAAAATCTCTGTGACAATGGAGTTTATATTCTGGTGGGAGAAGGTAGATTATAAATGATGAGCATAATATACTTAATATATTAGAATGTGCTGAGTGTGATGGGAAAAATTAAGCAGGAGAAATTGGGAGCCGATATTTTAAATGGAGTAGTTAGAGTAGGCCTCATTGAAAAGATGATATTTGAACAAGGACTTGCGGAGATGAGTGAACCAGCCATGTGGGTATCTGCAGGGAGGGTGGTCCTGTCAGACGGAGCAGCCAGGACAAAGGCCTTGAGGTGCAGCTTGCCTGCCGTGTTTTAGGGCAGGTATTGGAAAACTGTAGTCCATGGGCCAAATCTGACCCACTAACTGTTTTTGTCAACAAAGTTTTATTGTAGACAAAACACAGCATGCTCATCGCGTATAAGTGATGTACAGTTTCTTTTGAGCTACTTCAAAGGAGTTAAGTGGTTGCAATAGAAACCTTATAGCCTTCAAAGCCTTAACTATTTAACGTTTGAAAACCTCTACGAAACAAATTTGCCAACTCCTGCTCTAAAGACCAGTGCTAGAGGGGAGTGAAAGAAGTTCCTACTTTTTCTTTTTGTGAGGAAAAGGATTTTAAAAAATTCATTTATTCATTATGTTTCTTTATGAGTTTCTTTTTAGCTTATTTAGACTATATCTAGAGAAAGCACATTCTTAATATACAGATCCATTTTTTTTCAACAGACCAAACAAGGGACTCTAATGCCTTATCATCTTCATTTTCCCCTATAGGGGCAATCATACTTTTATTTATTCTTTACATTTGGTTTTGAAAGAAAACACCAAGCCTTTTTGCAAAGAACATAAAAAACAAAGGGCGACCAGAGTGCAATACCAGATAAAATCCAACAGGTGGCTGTATTTCTCAAAGTTTCAAAACCAGACAGCGTATTGCATGCAAATTTCCACCTTAGTCCTCAAGTTACTACACATTAGTTCTGTAATTCCAGGATCATTTTTGTGACAAAGGGCTAAGCATTGGAAAGCAGGAGAGGTCATCACGTAACCTGAGATTATTTCATTGACTTTATCCAGGTTAATGCTTCTGTTGCTCATTCAACAGATTCATAACAAATATTTATCCATGTCCCTAGTCTGGTTAGCACTGTGCGGTGCCCTCTTACATTAAATAGAAAATAAACAGGCGAGCTGAAAATCTGTAGTCAGAGATATTGAGTAGAGTTTTGGATGCATGATAGCAGTTTGGTGAATTTGGAAATTATTTGGTCCTTTGGAGTAATTTAATCAGTAAAAGACATTAACAGTAATTTCTACTTCATAGTACTTGAGAAAGTTTTATACAAGATGTTGGTAAGAGTCCTTAATTTTTATCAGGAGGTTTTATACTAAATATTATTATTACTTCATTTCTCTTCTCTCACACAATTTTTTACATTCTCTCTTATTCTATCAGAAAATGTCCATGCATAGATCTCATCTGAACAGTTTTGAATAATCTGTACGTGAATGTTTTGACCCTGTTGTTTAGAAGATTTTGAGCTCATTCTTATTCTCTTAGCACTGGCATATGGACATCTGAAGCCATGTTATTCCCTGATGTGTCTCTAGGTATTTTCTCCTGAATGTTCCTGTACTTGCATTTGTCTCCTACAAGACCATGGTCCAAAGTGAAATCTACTTTTATTTCAATTCTTGACTTAAAATCTTTTGTTTAGTTTGGGGCTTTTTTGTTTTTCTGGTCAGACATCAACTATCCAGTCCCTATAAAATAATGCTATCCCAGGACATTATTTTGGCATTGTAAGTCAATGAGCAAAAAATGAAATTCAGCAATTTACATATTATGTACAAGACATTGTATTAAAAGTCTGAGTATATAAAATTCTCACCCAGGAAGCTTATAATCAAATGCGAACTATAATAAGAGAAGACAATTTTTATGCTACAAGTCAGAATAATCTTCTCTTCCCTACGTACTTCATTGCCAGGTTCCACTTGCATATTACTCCCTCTTTACAGAAATAGTAAAAAGCCGTTTGTGGACATGAAAAACGTTTTCAGGCTCTGCGTCTGCACCAGATACATGCCTCCCCCTCCCGATCAGCCGCGTCAGGTCATCACAGAGTCCCGTGCTCTTCCATACCCCTGAGCCTGAAGAACTCACCTGGAAAGAGTTCTCTTATCCATATGATGGGGAAGAGGTTTCTACATTTTTTAGTCTTCAAAATACTGTTGTTTATTTTTACCATTTTGTCTCACACACAATTTGAAAAAGCACAGGGAGTAAAATAATCAACAGTCTGTATTGTTTAGAGAAGGTCAGTGGAAAAGATTACAATTTCTTCTAGGATTAAAAGATACTGGCTGAGTTGGAGTAGAAGTTTCCGTATTTATAGCAAATCCAAAAAGCAAATGGGAACTCTGTTATTTACTAAAGGTTTACTCATTAAATCTTAGGAAAGTAATAGTCATGGAATAATTCAACAAACATTTACTTAATGCTTTTTATGTGTCTGGCACTCTGGTAAATGATGATATAATGATAAAAAGACGGATATAACCTCTGTCTTCACTGAATGTATTAGTTTTCTATAGCTGCTATAACAAATTACCACAAACCTTGTGGCTTAAAACAACACAAATGTATTATTTTATAGTTCTCGAGGTCAGAAGTCCAACTTGGGTCTCGCTGGGCTAAAATCAAGATGGGAAAAGGCTGCATTGCTTCCCGGAATCTCTAGGGCAGAATCCCTTTCCTTGCAGGGTTCAAAGCTGGGCTTGTGACCCTCTTCCTCTTCCTTCAAAGCCAGCAATGTCCTGATTCTTTCTTTTTCTAAAATATGTTTATTTATTTTAGAGAAAGAGAGAAAGGAGAGAGAGAGAGGGGCGGGGGGAGAGAGAGAGAGATCCATGTGAGGGAGAAACATCGATTGGTTGCCTCCCATGTGTGCTTTGACAGGGGATTGAACCTGCAACCTAGGTATGTGTCCTGACTGGGAATCAAACCCCTCAACTTTTGGTGTATTGGCTGATGCTCCAAGCAACTAAGCCACACCAACCAGGGCTGTCCTGACCCTTTGTAGGACCACAGATGGAAAAAGTTCTCCACTTTTAAGTACTCATATGATTAGATTGGACCCATCTGAAAAATTCAGGGTACTCTTGCCATCCCAAGCTCTGTACCCTTAATCACAGTTGCAAAGTCTCTTTTGCCTGGTAAAGTGATATACTCACAGGTTCTGGGGATTACAGTGTGGACATCTTGGGCGCCATTATTCTTTCTGCCTATTATATGGAGTCTACAGCCTAGTGCATGGGTAGCAAACTCAAAAGCCGACAGGACAGGCAGGTGACTGAAATGAGCGAGACCGGAGAGTGAAGGCAGTAGTGAACTGGAGCATTCACGCTGATTGTTAACACATGTGAATGCTGGCTCTATGTTGCCGCATCTTTCCACATGTCAAGAAGAACTAGAAATCCGGAGTATGTGACGTATACCAGTGTTTTAAAATGTGAGCGACTGTCTTAGGTTGGGTCCGCAGAAGCAGAGCCTGAGTTGAAAATTGGTGTGTAAGTAGTTTATTTAGGAAGTCTCCCCAAGGAAACTGGAAAGGGAGTGGGAGAACCAGAACCAGAAAGGGGAAAACTCCGAGCAAGGGTGCAATCTCAGGCAGAGTCATAACCCGATCCCGCGGGGAAATCCTGGAGCATCAGTCATATCTCATATACCCGTGAGAGCAAGGGCCTGGGGCTTTCATAATCGCGCACCGCTCAGCCACTGGTTGAGAGAAACAGACCCCTGAGGGGCATGCAAATTGCCTGGCATTACCCAGAAGATTACGAACAACAGTGCTCATGTGATTTTCTCACTTGGTCTGATCCTATACCCCTAGACATCAGAGTGACAACAATTGCTCGATGTTTCTGTGTGGCTAGATGAAAATCCTAATTCTAAATGCTCTTTTAATCTAGGGAAGTGTGCACGGGAAAGTGTAATAATGTCAGTAAAATGCTATAGTTTAGCCAGTTGAGCTCACGTGTTCTTGTAGAGAGGGCATGGGTAGTTGACCTGGCCAGCGCTGATGAGAAAAATTTATTCTGTTCTCTTTGGTTCTTTCTTGGAAACCACCATCCATTACCTGAGACTATATCTGACATTTGATTTTGCCACTCAAAAGGATGTCATTAGCACTTTTGACACAGGTTTATGAAGTAACTTGGCTTCCTCTGGAATGACAGATATTCTTTGTTTTCTAGGGGTCACAACAAAATGCCGATTTTTATTACATACCTTCCAAAGCACTAGAAGAACCTATATGCATTAAAAAATTGTCATATGCTAATTAAGACATCAGAGTAAATTGGTTACTTTTTCAGAACTCAAAATAAGTCAGTTGATATTTTTTAAAAAATTTAAGACTATTTGTGACTCCTTTGTCATTCCTTTCTGTAACATTTTTGTAGCAATTTTGAGGTTTAAATAAATTTGGTGAACACACTTAGTTACAAGTTAAGCTACTTGTAGGTCATTTTTGGATGCCTTGAAGAAGATGGAAATGATATTAGAAAGTAATAATAAAGCAGCTGAAAATTTTGGAAGCCAATATTTTAATTATAATATGGTTTACAGAGCTGAATGCAATTGGAAAAAGCAGTTGACTCTATCATGCGCAAGGGAACATGTGGTGTTACTCTAGGGATAATGTCATGATTCTTATTAAAGAAAGATTATATGACTGTGCATGGAAGGTTTTGGCTCAACTCTGATTGTCTACTATTACCCCGTCACCGTTATAGCCTCACAATATTCTAGATGTTGCAACCACTATCAGCTGCCCAACTAAACAATAGATTCCATAGGGACACATTTGTCTTGTGGAGTTCACATCACAATTTTTCATTAAAAAATTTCTTTTAATTTGTTTAATGCACAAGCACCATGTACTAAAGGCTACTAGTGGATTAATTTGAAGACCAGCTCATAAAAAAAGAGTCGGAGATATTTGTATGTTAAATTCCTAGCAGTTTTCCATGAGGTCAATAACTTGTGTTTGTTTTTATAGAGTGTTGTTGTGTAAATTGCATATATAATTTGCTAGTAACTCTTGCCTTGTGCTTCATCTTTACATTGTTATGTGTTAGGTCTCAAATATTATCTACAAAGCAATCATGGTGGAGATAGAGGTGATTTAGTCAAGTGTGCACGGGGTATAGACTATTGATCCAACAATGGCGATGGGGTCAAAAGGACACTGGTTTGGAAGTGGGGAGACTTGGTTTTGTTTTCTACTAGTGTATGATGATACCTGATTGTCTTGGCCTCCCTATTTTCTCATCTCCAAAATGAGGAGTTTAAATTTAAATCACTTTGGAAGTCTTTTCCAGTTCTGACATTTCGCTCCATTTTTTTGTTCATTCAAACAGGCTGGGGACAGATCAGGATGACATCACTGTCTCCTCCCTTGCTCAACTGATTCATCCTGTACTTTTCAAGATTATTCTAATCGTGAAATCTAAGTTTAGGAAATCCTAGCTGTTTGGAAGTGGCTGGACCCTGTAAAGGGAATTACTGGACTTTCTCCTAATCAGTCAAGTGATTTGTCCCCCCACTAACCCTCAGAATTCATCTTTGTATTTCCATTCCTTTCCTTTTGGCTCCAGGGCAGTGAAGAAAATTGCTCCCAAGATACCAGCCAAACTTCATTTGTTTGGCCACTTGCAGCTGGTGGTCCTGGGAGGGAACACAGAGGACATGACAAGCTGGCCTCTGGAGGACATGGGCTGTATGGGTTCTTCCACCTGCATCATCCAGACTCTACTGGACAGACCCTGGTGAAGGCTCTACACTGGGATCAGGTGTTAGGACCCCTCTTGTCTTTGGAAATAGGGACATTCTGTTCTGAGAGAGCACTCTTTCTTTCCTGGACTTTAGCGCTTGTTTAAACAGTTCAAAACTACTCATACTAATTACATTTGCTTTTTCCCCCTTATTTTTTTGGCTCTGTATTTTTGCTAGAACAATTTGTAAGCTCCTTTAGAGCCTGCTATTTCTTCTTTCTATGAAAGAAATTCTGTGGTCTGTAGAGGAAGGGGAGGGAAGGGAGAAGAGGGGAGAAAATGAACCACTTCTACTTCCTTTCAAGGTCCCCTTCCTATTTTGGAGATTTTTACAAAATTATGAATGACATATGGGGGAGGACATGGAAAGAGACATCTATTTTTCCCTCAAATCCTAGAAAAACACATATTTTTGTCCAAAGAGTCATAGATAGTTAGAGAAGGCTAAGAGTGCAACTCAGAGGCTCCTGGATTTCATGACCTTGACTCTATACAGGTGTGCTTCCCTTCAGCCAGGATCAGAAGGCTCTACGAGACTGTCTGTCCCCAGAGCCCAGCACATTTACTCAGCACTTACTTCCTGTCCATTGACTCATTCCAAGTATTTAGTAGGCTCAAAAAAAAAAAAAAAACAAAGCAAACGAAACAAAACAAAACAAAACAAAACAAAACAAAACAGAAAACCAAGTCAGCTAAAATAAAAGTCATTCTCAATTTCAAGGTTGTATGACGGGGACACCTACCCCAAGGTGATGTAGAAGAGATTTATAAGGAGATGACTTTTGTATCTCAGAGTTTCCTAGACTTGGCACAATTGACATTTTGTGCTGGATAATTCTTTTATTGGGGGAGAGGCAGAAGTGCCCTGTGCATTGCAGGACGTTTAGCAGTCTCCTTGGTCTTTACCTGCTGGATACCAATAGCATTCCCCACCCTCAAAGTCAGGGCAACAAACAGCCAAATGTCCACTAGGAAAAATAATCTTCCTTGGTTGAGGCAACTGTCTTGTGGTAAATAATTCTTTGTTTTACCCTATTCTATCACATTTGACGTAACGGTCTCTGTTATATGAAGCAAGTTGATTCACCCAAAACCAATTTGACAAAAGCTGACAAAAGCCAATGTCACCAGATGTCATTTGCTAAAAGATCAAATGCCAAATTAGCAATTTATCAAATTTACCATATTTACTCAATTCATAAAAAGTTGTTTTAAGGGATTTTTCTTCCTGAACATATTAAATGCATTTGCAGGAAAAAATACATTCCTAAGAAATTTATACTCACATTTTTGGAATGTATTTTAAAATATTATTCTTAAACATATTTTTGGCAAATTAACAAAGCAAACATAGAAAATTGTTTTTCAGTGAACTGGTTTTCAGAAAAGTGATGTCAAGAAACTGGTTTAAAGTTCTGTCATATCTGTCCCCATGGTAGTCAGAGTGGTATCTGTCCTTGGGAGCGACCCTAGTGATCATGAAGGTAACTCAGTAGATGTGTTAGGAAGTTGTATCTCTTGAGAAGAATAAAACAACAGGTATGTTGGTGTCACTTTTCTTTGTAGCAAAGAAAACAAAAGGTATCTCATCTTGGGTTCATGTTTTATACATGGGTTCACAAGCTAAGCATTTCTTTTTTCCATTAAGGTTTGTAACATTCTTTCCTTTTCTTTTTTAATTTAATCTTCATTGTGTTTGTTTTCCATTGCCATTTAGCCCCCTTATATGCCCTTCTCTGCAGCAATCACCACACTGTATTTTTGAGTTGATATCATACTTCCTGTGTCTACATTAAAATAGTAACTTGACCTTTAAGCTGAGGTAAAATATAGTACCTACCCAGATGGAACTCTCCTTTGTTTGACTTCCTCAATTGACATAATCTTTATAATTTTCCCGTATTAGTTATAAGAGTAGCATGTGTTTGGAGGTAGCAAATGATGCTATGGTACCCCTATTCTATTCCAGTTAATGTATGGAGGTTTTATTTGGGAAGTTAATGAGGAAAAGGGAATTATAGTTGAAAAAATGTATGGAAGGAAAAGAAAACTATGTTAAGACTCTTTATGCCCCATAGTATCCCTGAAGCTCCACTATTAGATTTATTCCTTTGGAATAGTTAATAAGATTGAGAAGAGCACATGGGGGAAAGCATAGTCTCTGAAAAGGTAGAGACATTATTATTATTTTTTTAAACCTCACCAGAGGTTTATTTGAGAGAGAAAGAGACAGAGAAACATTGATTGGTTGCCTCCCCTACATGCCCCTACTGGGGAATGAACCCAGAGCCTAGGTATATGCCCTGACCAGTAATCAAACTTGCAACTTTTTTTGCGTACAGGATGACACTCCAACCAACTGAGACACCCATCCAGAGCAGTGGAGACATTATTTAAAAGCTGGAGGATTCTGGGGATGCCATTTGTTTTTAGCATCCTTTATATTCAAGTAAGGTTGAATGTTAACAGTTTACCTAGCTGTCATCTTAAAGAACACTTGCAGCGGGGTGATATAGCATACAAGATATACCCACGTGAATGAAGACTGGTGGGGAACTCTAAGGGTCATAAGCCCCTAATCAAAAAAGTCCCCACTTGGGTTTCTGGAAGTTAGAGGTGTCAGTCAGCAGGCATGGGTGCTAGAGGCAGGAAGGGAGAGAACACTTCAAGAAAAAATATTATATGTAAGCTTGGGTTAAATCCTTTCTTGTGATATTTATCTCTTATTTTTTAAACTAAGATTAGCTTGGCTGGTAAAACTTAGAGAAGATGCTTTTTGAGGTTTGGATGTTTATTGATTTCATAATTCATCAGCATGTTACATGGTAGGAAATATGCCGTTGATTTTCTTGTATCCTTTCTTTCTGATTAGCTTAGACTCAGCTTCAGAATCCTTCTCAACATAGTACTTTCAGCCGTCACTACCAAATAAATAGAGCTGGCCCATGAATTAAAGCTCACTTGTTATCTCCGATCTTACAGTTTAAGATGTATAACTATTATTAATAAGTTATCCTCTAAGAAAGCTTCATATTACAGCACTCACAGAATTTTCGTCCAATCCAGATCCTTGCCTTGCTAGTGCCACTTTTTGACATAGGCTTTGCAGTATATACTTGGTTGGAAGCCAAGAGGCTTTCCCCTAACACAGCACATTGTCTCATTCACAGAACTTTGAAAATTCAAATCTTTTATCTGAAGGCAGAGAACTTTAAGTACCCCATAAATACTCATTCACTTGATTTTCTCCAAATTCTCACATCATCACCCATGATAAGTGGTATTCTGAAAATACAGTTCTGCACAACTCAATACCTATTTTATTTTATTTTCAAAGTACATTAACTAATACTGGGGACAGAGAAACAAAGGAAGGGTTTAGAGTAGAAAAAGCAACAGGAGAGCGCCTGCACGGTGCTCTGCTTTGGCTGTCTAGAAACATTACAGAGAGAAAGTGAGCCACAGCAGGGCTGCTGTCAGCTCACTGAAAAGTCAGAGAAAAGGAGGCCTTGGAGACAGGCTCAGGGGGTGATCCCAGGATGAGCTGCCACCGCCTATTTCTGCCCTGGTTGCAAGTCTCGTGGGGACCTTTAGCATTTAGGAAAGAAAATTAAGGATGCACACCTGAGAGGGAGGAAAGTCGTGCGTGTGCTCCAGAGAGAGCCTGGTCAAGCCTCATTTTAGTTAGAGATTCTACTCTCATGTTTCACCCTTTAGGGGAAGTCCAAAAACCCACCTCAGCGGCAGATGTAGAGTTGAAAGCCACGCGATTATTCCTACGCAGAGCTGGAGCTCTTCTACCACACTGCACTGCCTTGTTATGTTTGGCTTTACAAAGACCAAATTTTTAGGAACTTAGAAAAATCGCCTTTATCAGCTATAATTATATTGAAATCTCTCTTTGAAATAAAATTTATAACTTTGGCCAAAATAGATATACCCATGTCTCTTTCATTCTTGTATTCCATGTTTCCTCAGCTGCCTCGGAAATTTTTTCGTAAACAACTCAGCTGCGCTCGCCCATTTTGTAGTCTTTTGGAAAGAAGGTCAAAACCTCTTTATTTTTATACACATATTCATTATATATACAAATATAACGTTTACAACTTGTGAGAGTTATATTAATTGTGATCTCAGTAGTTTAGCTACTGCCTCACCATCTGTCCATTTATTTTTTGTTCGGGCAACAAGTATTGAACTTCTACTGAGAGCCAGGAACTCTGACAGGGGTAATAGGAAAGGTGACACTGGGAGACCGTGGTGTTTTTCCTTTGCTGATAGGTGCAGGACCAATGTCAGTGCTCTTTTGTTACAATAACAACAGGCTATTCCTCATCTCTTAACTTAGGAAACGTCAAATTAGTTTTGTGTCTTCTACGCACAAAACAATTAATATTATATTAAAGGAGCTTTTGACTCCATTATCTAGGTCATGTTACTGGACTATATTAGTATTAGGCTCTTTCCTGAAACCTTTTGTATTCTTATAAAGGTTGCTAGTAAGCCGTATTCCTTCTTTCTAGGACTTGTATTGATACAATTGATTTTATTCTTATTCTAAGTATAGGTTATTTTTTTCTCATGAAACTTCATGCCAAAAATATTACTCATATTTTTGAGCCCAGAGAGAATGTTTTGAATTGATGTCTTGTTGATATAGATCTCCAAAATATTGGTTTTCTAAAGCTTATATAAGCATGCACTGGCCTTCATATGAATCACTGATAAACACATGCACCAGGGCAAGGCCAAACGCAAGCCTTAAAGTGCGATATCTCTTCAACCAGGCACAAATCGCCTTCACTCTGCCAAAACCTGGCTTACATTTCTTCAGCTTATCTACAAACTTATTTTGAGAGAGTTTGTCAAATGTTTTAAGATGTTCTCCCTTATCTACAAATTTTGTTCCTTTAAATTGTAAGTAAACTTACTCTGGAATACCTTCCATTTAGACCTGGGGATAGGCCATTTTCAGTTCGTGTGGTGGAGCACCATGTCGAAAGCATCTCTCTCGGAAAGATAAATTAGTCAGTACACATATGACACTGGATTGCAGATGGAAGGACAGGAAGAAGGGCCACAGGAGGGGAAGTCACCAACACAATCAATGCAATGAAAGCCCCAGCTAAGGTGTGAGAAGTAAACGGGGAAAGGATGGGAGACATCCAATGCATATTGGAAGGAAAGATGAACAGAACTTCTTGACTTTGAGGGGAATTCAGGGACAACTCTGGGCACCCAAAATGAAGGTGTTTGGAGGGCTCTCTAATATTCTAATATGCACAGGTTGTGTAAGGGGTGGCTTTTATTCTGTCTCTTATAACATATCTTATGTAGCATTTGGTATAGAACAGGAGACAATGATCAATGTCAATTTGATTTGAAGTAACAAGTGTAAGGACATAGTCCATTCTTTCACTCATGACACACCACTTCATGCCACTCCTCTTAGTTTCCCCACACTTTCCTTATTCCTGGCTCTTCAAGATGTTTCAATTGAGTGAGTCCACAGCTCAAAATGTATGGTAATTGAAACCTGGGCAAGAGATTAAGGTTAGAGATATAGAGAATATAGGAAATCATACAGGATGAGAAATAGAGGTCTGAAGATTATCATTCCAGGGAAAGGAGTAAAGGAGGAAGAGAGCTGAAACAAAGATTAACTGGTAGGGGAGGTAGGAGAAACAAAATATAATGGAAGAAAGCCAATACATTGGTTTCTGGTAGCAGAGAATGGTCAAATATACAAATGTTACTCAAAAGAGATCATTTGGATTTGTTTAGAATAATATTGGTAACTTTATAGATTAATTATCATAGATTTGATAGGATAAATAACAAATTACAAGAAATGCTTGCTCAAATAAAGAAGTGGATTACAGAGATAGGTGTATTGACAGGAGGTATATTGAACTGCTTATATTTTCAGATGGGAGAGATCTGAGAGTGTTTGAAGACAGGAGGAAAGCGGATAACTTAGAGAGGGAGGCTGAAAATGCTAGAGTGTTTCCTTGTAGTGTTAAATGTGGGAAAGGCATTTGTGGAGATGAGAAGAGTTGGGATTAAAAGGACAAGAGGGAATCTTACCTTTAGGATTGTGCGTGACTTCTTTCTCCGAGACTGGGTGGGAAAGGTAAATATAAAAAAGGGCAGCTGATTCAGGTAATAGCAGAACTTTCCAAGAGCAGTTCTTCTCATTTGAAGTTTAATATTCCAGCACTCACTTGCTCATCTCCTTGTTAACTTCATTTAAGACTTTGCTAGTTTATCCTCTGGGTGATGGTTAATTCCCTTAAGCCTTCCTTCTCCAGGCCTTCTGAAAACCTCATTTCAGATAGGTAGGAATCAGGAGCACAGACAGGGTCCCATTTACTTCGACTCGTTTACTTTAGGGCCCTAAATATGAGGTGACTTAAGGGGCATTGCTGGAACTTCCCGATGATAAATAATTGTCCCACCAGCGAAGTAGAGAGCCTGGCATTTCTCCTTTCAGAGTTTATTACTTTTTGTTTTACCAAGTGTTTTTTAAAAATACAAAAATTCTTTGGGGTTTTTACCTTTTAAGCTTGGCCACAAGTTGTTTTTATTGTAATGAACATTGACTTAGGACCGCATTACTCTTAGAGACTTTTCTTCCTTTGTTTCTTTCTCCCTTAGTCCCTTTTTTTTTTCCATTCTTCCTTCCTTCTATAAATAATGAGTCCTTATGGCATCGCAAATGCTACATGAGGCCGAGGATACAAGGATGAATATGAATGCTCACACACCTCATAGTCTAAAGAGGCACGTGGATGTCAATTCGATGAGAGCATAATGAAGTAAGTAGTAGGTGTGCTGAGATCAACACCCTCAAGCTCAGGAGTTTTACTGGTGGATAAGAAAGGAAGGGTGATGTCATTTGGAACCCACAGCAATACTTAGAGAGAGGAGGCTTCAGAGGAAAATCCTAGCAGGTAATCTTGGCAGTCAGAAGGTAGCTGTCATGAGGTAGAAAAGCACTAACTTCACAGAATACGCTTGGGTCTGTCCTGAACACAGGGACGAGTGGGTAGACAGATCAGAAACCTCAGTGCTTAATTCTAGAGCTTCAGTGTTTTTGTTGCCTACCAGTGAGCAACTGGCACACAATGGCATGTGAATCCAACCCACAGCCAGGATAAAATTTTTCAATAAGTTATGTCTCTACTCTCAAACAATAGTATCATAAATTTTCCAAACTAATTTTGGAAGCCAGAATAACCCATTTAAATCATTTTTAACCAGGAAGGCTTAGATCTAATCTCAGTTAATAATGAACTTCAAATGGGATGTTGTCTTTCCTCTAGCAGTTATCCAAATAAATATGGATAATTTATATTTTGATTTATCCCCATGACTCTCACTGTTAGGACACTGGAATTATTGTCGATGGCAAAACACAAAAAGGAAAAGAGAAGACTGGGACTGGGAAAATGAATTCGAGTCCAACTTTTTCTTACTAAACACTTCCCTTCTGTACAATTTTATTATTATTTTCGCAGAGCTATTAAATGTCATGTTTGGAGTAAATGTCATTAAAATCCAGAGGCAAATTAGAAAAATAACATCTGACATTAATAAGAAAATATCTGCCTAGAACTACACAAGCTGGTGGAAAGAGAATTCTCTGTACCGCACCCCCTTCACAAGCTCCCAACTCAACCTCCATCCTTAACCATTTCTCTCCACAAGGAGACATCTAGTAACAACGCACTTAACCAGTGAAAGGCAATTGTCTCACTGGCTTAGAACTGTATTAACTGCTTTCATTGTAAAGAAAGAAGAGTTTATTTTTCCAAAAATGTTCTGCTTAGGACATCATGCAAACCATCCCTCAACATGGTGATCTGAGAAACAGCACATGATACTTAGCAGCGCTTTCTCTCCAAATGTCAGCGATGGGCCAAGCAACACTCACGTTCTAGACCTGAGTGCTCTAATGTAGAGGCTTCCTAAGCGGAAAATTTTTGTTTCAAACCCACATTAACCTACAGTGAGAAATGACTTTAGGTTGTTTTCAAAAGATTGTCTTAATGTTCAAATGCCCTGATTAATGATAACAATTACATCACAACATTGTTGATGGTCCTTAGGGAATATGGATCTGATTGTGCTGCAGTTATCATGGGTTTAGAGATATCTAATATACTTCTTTTCTATTAGATCGTAGCTTGCCCACAAGCTCATGTCAATAATGATTCTACCTAATTGTTTTAATTCTTTCTTCAGATCAAGAATTACCATAAACCTTTGGAATAGTGAGGAAAAAGGACAAGTATTCATTTAATACTTTGTCTTTCCCAGGGACTTAAAAATAACATATCTTAATATATTTATTTCATCCTTTTTGATAATATAATTTATTAAGCACCTCCTATGTGACCTGTTTTTTGCTGAGAATAGTCCATATATTGCCTCTAAACTTTTCAACAGCCTTTTAGAGGTAAAGTAGTTCAAATGATGGGAGAGATAGATTTTTAAGTTTAGATTCAGTGAATCCAAGGCTCATGTTTTAACTAGATCAATTTAATATATCCTGTGCAAGAAATGATGACTTCACTTAGTTTTCTGTTCACATGTACAACATTCTTCCATCAGTAGCATCATCCATTAGACTGCATTAATTGTCATTTAAAATCCAGAAGCAAATTAGAAAAATTATATCTGAGTTTAATAAGAAAATTTCTGTTTAGAACTGTACAAACTGGTGGAAAAAGAATTCTTTATACTACCACCACCTGGTCCCACAGACATGCAGTGAGAGTGCACTTATCCGATGAAAAAGAACTGCCTCATTGGCTCTATGAAGGTGTCGCCCCTCCTCCCCCACAGACCAGTGTCCAACCCTCTCAGGCGGCTGAGAGTCATGGCCATCTAGACGCCTCACAGCATGATGATTCTCTAATTAATTGTGAGCCTGTAAAAAGGGGCCACCTGAAAGACGTTTATGTACCTCCATAACATTATTGCTGAAAACAGGATTCATTGTAATTTCATGTTTCTTAACAACCATTGTAATTTCACATTTAATTAAGGATCATTATTGGTATTCTTTTTAGAGTTCAATCCTAGAAGTATGTGCCCTACCCAACGAAATAAATAACAAAGTTTAAGAATATTAACAACCCTGGCCAGGGGGGCTCAGCTGGTTGGAGTGTCATCCCATAAACCAAAAGGTTGTGGGTTTGATAACTGGTTAGGGCGTGTGCCTGGGTTGCAGGTTCCGGACCTGGTCGCGGCGCGTATGAGAGCCAACTGATTGATGTTTCTCTCTCACATTGATGTTTCTCTCCCTCTCTCTCCCTCTCTTCTCCTCCCTCTAAAAATCAATAAGCATGTCCTTGGGTGAGGATAAAAAAAATATTAACAACAAAATAACTCAGAAGAAAATAGCATGAAGTGTGGTGATGTTTTTATCAAGATGGAACCCAGTCATATTTCTGCTTTGCTTTGTGTCTTGGCTCTCGGAAAATTCAGATTTATATTTTGTATTAAATTATAGCACTATCTTTATCTTAGATTACTGGTAAAATGATTTATATTTTGATTGCCCTCATTATTTGATATTTAATCTTTTGTTCTTAATTTAATGTTCTGTTTTATATGTCTTTAATTTTAAGCTATCTCAAATAACCTTTTGTATAAAAAGACCATAAGTAATACAATTAAAAATAAGACAGTTTCTATTTGTTCCATTTAAGACTGCCAAAGTCTCTGAGTTTTTTTTACATTACATTTTCATTAACCACTCATATCTAATAATTCACATACTTATAAATTCTTCCTTATTAGAAAGATTCTTACCTTCCACTACTCTTACCATTTCCACCTGCGGCATTCAAACCCAAACTTTCCTTATTATTGAATTACTGAATGTTCCCCAACTAATTTTCCTCCCCCCAATCTCTTTTCTTGTCAATTCTTCTTCTCTACATCCTGCCTATAAATGGGCATTGGTCACCACTGTGTTCCAGTTGCTGTGTGCCTGTGATTTAATAATGAACAAAGATAGACATTAAAGATAGACATTAAATAAATAATACTATAAATGTGATGAATACTACAACAGAAATGTATAGGGGCTACTATGATCTATTGAAGGGTCTCTCAAACTTGGCACTTCCGAGATTTTGTGCTGGGTAATTCTTTGTTGTGAAGGTCATATTGTGTACATTGCAGAATATTTAGCAGCAACCCTGTCCTCTACCCACTACATGCCCTGTTCCCAGTTGTGACAAGCAAGAGTGTTTATTGCCAAATATCACCCAGGGGCAAAATTTCCCCCTAGTTGAGAATTACTGCTCAGTTGTAATCTGTATGGGTTGGGGGTGTGTTTATTGTGGAAATGTTTCTTTTAAAAGAACATTTAGATTGAGAGCTGAAGGATGGGCAGGAATTAGTAGAAATTAAGATTGTGGAAGGAAAGGGTAGAAAGTTTTGGGAGATCGATGGGTCTTAGTGTTCTAGCAAAGAAGCCTAGTATATACAAAAACTTTGAAGTGGGAATGAACTTGGAATATTCCAGGACCTGACGAAAGTCCAGTGTGGACTAATACAGAGTACGATGAGAGAGCGGCTACTGACAATGTTGAGAGATGAACTATAAGCAGTGAGAAACACAGAATGACCAATAATAGGAAAAGGACAAGATATTAATTGAATTCAACCAGGATAATGGCAAGAGCTGGGATGAAGAGGAAGACTGTGCTTACAACAGCTTCTTCAGTGAATGTGTGCGGGGCTGGACTAGTGTGTCGATGACACCAAAGCGGAGTGTAGTAGGGGTATGGGTCACTGGTTATGGCATAAGCCTCAGGAGCAAGTATGTACACATGTATATTTGTACATACGTATGATCTAGTTTTCTATTTTAACAAGAGGGTCAGTTTTGAAAGAGTCATGGGAGGCCTTTGTAGGATGACACCAGCTACCCCTCCCAACCTTGTGAAACCCTGGCGGGGGGCGGTGGGGATGGTGCGGAAGGTACGGCTTGCACTGGGAAGGGGCACAGAGGAAGCAGTCTCATGGGAGGCAAGGGAAGAGGGAGAACATGTGATGAAGAACTTGGGAATATAAGGCAGTTTTCTTCTTGCGAAACTCTTTCTTTATTGTTATTCTATTACAGTTGTCCCATTTTTTCCCCCTTTGCACTCCTCCCCCAGCTCACCCCCCACACTCTGCCCCCACAGTCCATTACCACACTGTCGACCATGTCTACATGTTTACCCTTGTTTACTCAAGGGTAAACAGAGGCAGTCTGGCCTCCTCACCCAGGACGCAGTTTCCCATAACCTTGAGAATAGGCCTGGTAAGGAGCGTTCTCATAGCCTTGAGACTGGGTCTGATAAATGGTTCCCATAGCATTAAGTGGGCCCGCACGCACAGAATCTCTGTGTTACACAATATATTCTGGCACCCTGCTGGCTTTGTCTATATTTTAGTATATAAGGAAGTTGGGACTTCCCGCTGGGAGAAGGGGGACAGGTGACATGCAGTGTGACATGCAGAGACACGCAGGGACATGCTGGGGACATGCAGCTTGCAGCATGCATGGGTCACCCACTCTTGAATAAAGGCATGTCAGACCTCCCCATGGCTCTGTGAATATTCTTCCATCTGCCTGAATCCCGGAATCTGTCCGGCCTTGAACAGTTGCAAGAAAATGTCCATGGGCCATTCATATATGTGCTTTAGTCCCTTCCACTTCTTTCCACCATTATCCTCCTCCCCACTCTCCTGTGGCCACTGTCAGTCTGTTCCCTGTTTCCATGTCTCTGGTTCTGTTTTGCTCATTAGTTTATTTTGTCCATTGGATTCCTCTTATAAGTGATGATATTTGTCTTCATCGACTGGCTTATTTCACTTAGCATAATGCTGTCTAGTTCCATCCATGCAGTCGCGAAAGGTTGGAGCACCTTCTTCTTTCTGCTGTGTGGTGTTCCCTTGTGTAAATGTACCATGGTTTTTTGATCCACTCATTTACTGATGGGCACTTAGACTGTTTCCAGCACTTGGTTATTGTAAATAATGCTGCTGTAAACACCAATTCAAAAGAACTTATGCACCTGAATGTCCTTGTGAAACTCTTTAGGATGCTGTCTGAGGCAGGGGAGAGAGGGGCTGGAGTCTGGGGTTATAGGATTTTTACAGGGATGGCAGCCTGGCGCAGTTTATTTTTCTGGGAATCCTATCCCTTCAGACGACGAACAGGAAAGGCTGGAAATACGGCCCATGGCAGGCTAGCTTCAAGTATCTCATGAGAGATAGAGGGCACAGAGACCTGGAGATATTGGTATCATAAAATAAATCTTCCCAAACGCCCATTTTGTAATGCTACAGTCTAACCCCTTTTCCTCTGACCCTTCCAGAAACCTGACGAACAAGGAGGACTTTTCACACCCTGTCCCTCGAACTTCGAGTTACATTTCTGCTCTGTATGGGCTTCGTCCTGCCGGACCTGCCCTTGTTCTCATAGCAGGCCTCGTTCTCTTTGCCCACTCCGTGGCCCACACCTGGCTTTCCCTCTTCAGACCCCGCCCATTTTTAAATGCCTCGCTTACATTCTACCTCTCCCATGGCCACTTTCCAGACTCCTGTACCCCAGATGTTTCCTGCTCTTCTTAATTGGCACTTAATTTAAAACTGCCTTGGGGCTTTTTTGGTACTGGTAACTTATATATTATTAACTTTTCATGGGTAAGAATTTGTTGTCTCTGAAATTAAATTGCAAATTTCTTGAAAGCACAGATTAGGCTCTGTGCCTCTTCACATACTCCAAAAGGCCTAATGCAGGACCCGACACACAGAAGTCACTCAACTATTTGTTTAATTAATACATTGATTAAGATACATATCACTTTTCTAGGATGGATGCAGAAGGCCACTGGAATTAGCATTATGTTGCATGTAGACTCCAGGAGTGAATTTGTAATTCAATTCATTCATTATTCATTACAAATGAAAGTAATACAATGAAAAATAAGATAGTTTCTATTTGTTCAATTTAAGACTGCCTATACATTCATTATTTTTGTACAAAGCCTGCCTTCTGTACAAAGGCTCTGGGAAGAATCTTACTCACTATTTAGCTCATCTTACAGAGAACCAGTTGTTCTTCGTCAGGTGACTCTGGGATAGACAGAGATTGGCAAATTTAAGTCTTCAGCCTCAGCACTGAGAAGGCAAGGGCAGCTCTGGGCATGGATGAAGTGGCCAGGAGTGCAGGGAAGTTCGGCCCAGCCAGACATCCATGGGGGGCTATAAGTACACTGAGGCCGGGAGCGGACCTGGGGGCGAGGGATGTCAAATGGAGTTGAAAAGTAGTCAACTGTTTGCTTTAAGGTTGCGTGTCAAAGTTTAACTGGCGAACTGCTGTAAGGAACATTTCAGAGAGAATAACCAAACTTTCAGTTATCAATGAACAGATTTTACCTCAGTAGTCATAATTGGAAGTACACCACCTTCCCAAATTTGCCTTTCCAGACCCTTAGCTAAAAGCAGTGGGTGTCAGGAAAAGAGAGTTTATTCTAAGCAAAGAAAGGAAGAGTGGTGGTGGGTGACTGATTCTCTGACCACTTCCAACTCTCTCAAACAAAAATGTGGCTTTGACTCTGTTTTGTAATATAATGAAATAGTTGTGAACTATTCTCCCCATTAGTACAGACAATAGTAGTTCTATTTTCCTACCCCATCTTTGGTTACTCTTTGGCAATTGACATATTTCCCATCTCCCTCTGGGTTAGGGTTCGGGCAGTGTGGCACTCTAAACCACACAAGGCACAAGGGGCACCCTAACAAGGGTCTGACCAATGCCAAGCATGGTGGGAGGGTTACCGTATCATCTTTCCCTACTGCCTTTCTGTTGTTCCAGCTCAGGTTCATTTTCATTCCCCACCCTCCGCCCCCCACTTTTTATTGCATTTATTCAGGTGATACTGGTTAACAAAATTATACAGATTTCAGGTGTACACTTCTACAATACATCATCTATACACTGTATTGTGTGTTCTTGACCCCAAGTCAACTCTCTGTCCAACACAATTTATCCCCCCATACCCTCTGGTGAGTCTGCTTCAGCAAACCTGAAACTAAGAACTTGCTTATTTTTAGACTTGGAATTAGTTTTCCTGGTCTTACTGCCTCACTTGTGTAGTAAGGCACAGTATGGCCAGTTCTGAAATTCCTACCAATGTCTATAGTGCATTAACTATGTCTTTTATTGGGTTGGCCAGAAAGTCCATTTTAGTGTTTCTCTGTAAAATAAAAGACATGTTTTTCATTGTATCAATAACTTTATTGATTTGCATATTTTGAGTATGTTGGCTAGCTCCCACTGTTGGCTTCTAGGGGGTAGAAGCCGGAGGTGCTGCTAAACATCTTCCAATGCATAAGAGCCCCAAAACAAAGAATTATTTGGTCAAAATGTCAACAGTACCAAGAAACTTCGCAAACCCCTTTTGACACATTTGATCAGTCGCAGCACCTCCTCCATACATTGCACAAAACTTTTTTTTTTTGCATTTCAGTTACATTTTTACCTTTCTTGAAATAATAAAGCATAATACACTGAAAATGTTGCATATCTTCTTCCATCTTCAATGTTAAAATGGCTACACAAAAATTCACCAATTATGATAATTTTTTAAAATGCCTGCTGATAAGACAGCTGTCACAATACAATCTAACAAAATTGTTTTGAATGAAGTTAAAGACAACTAAGCACTACTAAGCCGTGGCATGGAAAAAGCTAAACGAGCTTTTTGGTCAACCCAATATTTTCAGAAACTTTGACATCTTACTTTGATGACTTTGAAGGGATTTTTTCTTACAAGGTTAGCCAATTCCTACAGATACCAAATTTCCAGTGCGCTTTTCCCACGCAAACCAAACAGTACAGAGCCCTTACCCCCAGCGACCTCCTTTATAGGGCTCTCATACTCAGGGACACTATCCATCTGTCCTAGCCACCCAGGACCAAGCATCAGATAAGTAGGGACAGCCTTTACACCCCAATTGCATGCTGAAATTATTCAAACTAGCCAACCCTAAGCTCGTTTACCTTGTCTGGAATGTTCCTTCCCACAGAAACCACAAGGAAGGCTCTTGCTCACATTTTTCCTAGTCCCTCTGCCTCCTGACTGACACACTGGTGCTTCCCTGTGTGGCCCCTCAGGGTGATGCGTCCGCTCTTCTAGGAACTTGTGAGTAACAAATTATCTTTTCAGTGGCAATTATGTCCAAATCTGTTTTTCTTACCACACCTGAATAATAACAAAACCTGTATTTTAAAACAGGTTATGATATTGAACCCAATTTGGCATAATCTTATAAATAATGTGGCCATTGATGCTAGTTGACCACATTTTTGTGGATTGTAGTAATCTTTCCTGAACTACAAATATTAATATTGCTAAACCTTTACTGCAAAGCCAGTCAAAGAGCAGTCCTATTGTTACTTAGCTCACCTTCTTACATGTTAGTCAGAGTGGTGGAAGCCTAGCGTTAAGATAAGCTTCTAGTTGAATTTCTTGCCTTGTGTTTATATGTAGAACCTGTATGTTCTAAAGTAGAAGTCACATTAACTTTTAATCCCTGCTCCTATAATAGTGCCTCCAAATATTTTTACGCCTCCCCCAAGGTTATCTCTCACCAAACCAATGTATCAGCTACAGTTAACATTGGCATATTGCTTTCTTCTGTTGTCTCTCTCTAGCCCATGTCTGCTGTCAAGGATCTTCAGAGACGCCTCTTGACTGACTCGGCTAACAGTGTCCAGGACCAACACTGAAGATTGCTTTGGGTAATAGGGACATTTTAATGATGTTAATTCTTCCTATCCATGAACATGATATGTGCTTCCACTTATTTGTGTCTTCTTCAATTTCTTTTTTCAGTGTCTTATAATTTTCTGAGTACAGGTCTTTTACATCCTTGGTTAGGTTTATTCCTAGGCATTTTATTTTTTTTGAAGCAACTGTGAATGGGATTGTTTTCTTAATTTCGCTTGCTATTAGTTCATTATTGGCATATAAAAATTGAACTGATTTCTGGATATCAATTTTGTACCCTGCTACTTTGCTGAATTCATTTATCAGGTCTAGTAGTTTCTTGGTGGGCTCTGGGGTTCTCTATGTACAGTGTAATGTCATCTGCAAAAAGAGACAGTTTTACTTCTTCCTTTACAATTTGGATGCCTTTTATGTCTTCTTGTTGTCTGATTACTATGGTTAGGACTTCCAGTGCTATGTTAAATAAGAGAGGTGAAAGCAGACATCCCTGTCTTGTTTCCAGTCTTAAAGGGAACACTTGCAGTTTTTACCCACTGAGTATGATGCTGGCAGTGGGCTTGTCGTATATGGCCTGGACCAGATGGTTTCACAGGTGAATTTCACCAAACACTCTGAGAAGACCTAATGCCTCTCCTTTTCAAACTCCTTCAAACAATTCAAGAGGAGGGAAGGCTTCTGAGCTCACTTTATAAGGCCAGCATTACCCTAATTCTAAAACCAAATAAAGACACTACGAAAAAAATTACAGGCCATTTGATCAGAAAATGGCAGAGGAGTGAAAGGAAGTTATATTGACTTCCTCCCAGGGCAAATCTGGAATTACAACTAAATGGTGGAGAAATCACCCAAAACGAACAACTGCACAAAGGCGAGAGAGAACCCTTATAACCTCGGACAGACAGAAGATTCAACTTCAGCACAACCTGACTGGGAGGAGTACAGCAGAGACGTGAGAAGGCTGGCTGGGCACGCTCAGGCGGCAGCGCCAGAGGGATATTTAAGCAGCCAGTTGGATCCCCCTGGGGAGACTGGGTTCTAAAGCATATGCAGGGACCCCCAGCCTACAGCACCAGAGCCCAGAAAGTATACAGATACCAGCCAGCCATGAAAAGTAGGAGGGTTGCTCTCTGCCAGGGACTGGAGGCTGGAGACTGAAAGAGCCATTTAAAGGGCCAACACATAAATTTTCATTTGCAGCCACTTACCCTGGGCTCCAGCAAAGGCAGGGACAGAGTGGGCTGGAGACGCCTGAGGAGAGACTGGGGACAGAGGCTTTGGGGAGAGAACTGAGAGAGTAACCTCCAGAATCCTGGTGCTGAAACATTCCCCATGCAGCAGCAGCCATCTTGCTCACACAGACCACTCTCCTCTGAGCAGCAGCCTGAGGGGAAAGATTAGCCCCACCCCCAGGAGGGATTCTGCCCCGCCCTATGGTGCTTAAGCCTAACTGCTGAGCACAGACTGACTAGATTAACAATTGAAGCAGACAGCCACAGTCAGTAGATCCCAGGAACTCTCAAACAGACTGACTAAGGTCAGAAGGAGTCGACATCTGACATCACCAGAGGTGGATCCAGAAAGAAAAAATAGTGGTAAATACTAGAGGCTACTGAGATGAAATCCACTGTGGTCTTCTCCATGATTTGCAATATTTTCTTTACTGCATAGCTTTTTAACATTCAATTCTTCTCCATCAAGTTGATGCATATTAAGTCACTAAATTTTATACTATAGTTTATTTTTCTCTTTTTTTATAATATTCTGAATCTCTTTACAGCCTTATTAATCATGTTCATTCGCTGTTGATAGTGGGATTGCAGGGGGAAGTTATTTTGATGGTCATGGGTTTATTTCCTGGGCTTTGTGGTTTTGCTCTGGCATCCAAATAATGGGAAGACAAAGAAACAACCCCCATTCAAAAGGAAAGGAGGAATCCTCAGAAAGACTGCTAAGGGAAACAGAGGCAAGTAAAATACCAGATGTTCAGTTCAAAATAATGGTTGTAAGGAAGCTTAAGAAACTCAACGAGCTCAATGAGAATCACAAAAAAACTATAGGGAAACTATGATGAACTTGCCGCAACTATATCAGCATGAAAAAGAACATAGAAACTATCAACAAGAACCAAGAGGAAATGAAGAATACAATTTCTGAATTGAAGAACACAGTAGAAGGAATCAAAAGCAGGCTAGATGAAACAGAGGATCGAATCAGTGAGCTGGAGGACGTGATAAAAAAAACTCCCAGATAGAGCAAGAAATTGAGAAAAGGATAAAAAAAAAATGATAAGGGGTTAAGGAAAATGCAGGACACCATGAAATGTAATAATATCCATATAATAGAAATACCAGGAGAAGAAGAGGAGCAAGGGATATAAAACCTGTTTGAAACAGTAATGATGGAAAACTTCCCTAATTTGAGAAGAGAAAAATTCACACAAGTCCAGGAAGCACTGAGGGTCTCAATCAAGAGGAACCCAAAGAGACTCACTCTAAGACACATCATAATTAAAATGGCTGATATCAAAGACAAAGAGAGAATCTTAAAGGCCACAAGGGAGAAAGAGGAAGTAACTTAAAAGGGAGCCCCGATCAGGCTAGCAGCTGACTTCTCCACAGAATCACTACAAGCCAAAAGGGAATAGCAAGAAATAGTCCGAGTAATGAAAAGCAAAAGCCTTCAACCAAGACTACTCTATGCAGCAAGGGTCTCAATTGAAATGGAAAGCAAAATAAGGAGATTCCCAGACAAAAGAAGGCTAAAAGAATATACCTCTACCAAACCAGCATTGCAAGATATGCTAAAGGGGCTGCTTTAAGATGAAGAAAAAGAGTGAGAGAGAGAGGAACACAAGTACAAAGGGAAAAAATGAATAAGTACCTATCAATAATAACTTTAAATGTAAATGGATTAAACGCTGTTATTAAAAGACATAGAGTAGCTGAATAGATAAGAAAACAGGACCCACAGTTATGCTGCCTACAAGAAACACACCTCATAAACGAAAACCTACACACACTGAAAGTAAAGGGTTGGAAAAAAATATTCCAAGCAAATGGACAGGGAAAAAAAAGGAATAGCAATACTTATATCAACACTTCATAATACTCAAAGGAAGATCTATCAAGAAGACAAAACATTGTAAACCTATATGTACTCAACATAGGAGCACCCAAATATATAAGGAAAATCCTGGACTTCAAGAAAGACATAGACAGTAACACATTTATACTAGGGGATGTTAACACCCCACTGTCAACAATGGATAGACCATCCAAACAAAATATAAACAAGGATATTGTGGAACTGAATGATGCTTTAGATCAAATGGACTTGACTGATATATATAGAACCTTTCATCCCAAAGAATCAAACTACACATTCTTTTCATATGCACATGTAACATTTTCAAAGATAGACCACATGATAGGACACAAAATAAGCCTCAACAAATTTAAGAAAATTGAAATCATATCTAGCATTTTCTCAGACCACAATGGCTTAAAATTAGAAATCAGCCTCAAGGAAAAACTCAAAAACATTCAAACTCATGGAGATTGAATAGCATGCTATTAAACAATGAATGGGTCAATAATGAGATCAAAGAAGAAATCAAAAACTTTCTGGAAACAAGTGAAAATGAACATACAACAGTCCAAAACCTATGGGACACAGCAAAGGCAGTCCTGAGAGGGAAGTTCATAGCAAAACAGGTCTACCTAAAAAAGACAGAAACATTTCAAATAAACAACCTAACCCTACATCTACAAGAGCTGGAGAAACAACAACAAACAAAGCCCAGAGTGAGCAGAAGGAAGGAAATAATCAAGATCAGAGCAGAACTGAATGACATGGAGACTAAAAAACAATTCAAAGGATCAATAAATCCAGGAGCTGGTTCTTTGAAAGGTACACAAAATTGACAAGCCATAAAGCAGACCCATCAAGAAAAAAGGGAGAGAATGCAAATAAATAAAAGAGGATAAATTACAACTGATAGTGCAGAAATACAAAGGATTATAAAAAATTACTATGAAAAACTATATGCCAAGAAATTTGAAAACCTGGGTGAAATGGACAAGTTTCTAGAAAAATATAACCTCCCAACACTGAATGAAGAAGCAGATAGCCTGAACAGACCAATAACAGTTGGTGAAATTGAAGCAGTAATCAAAATTTCCAGGCACACAAAAGCCCTGACCAGATGATTTCATAGGAGAATTTTACAAAACAGTTCAGGAAGAGCTAACCACTGTCCTTCTCAGATTATTCCAAAAAATCCAAGAAGGGGGAAGACTCCCAAGCTCTTTCTATGAGGCTAGCATCATCCTATTCAAAACCAGATAAAGACATAACAAAGAAAAGAAACTATAGGCCAATATCGCTGAGGAACATAGATGCTAAATCTTCAACAAAGTATTTGCAAACTGCATGCAGCAATACATTAAAAAGATGATATAGCATGATCAAGTGCAATTCATCCCAGGGATGCAAGGATGGTACAATATTCACAAATCAGTAAATATAATACATCATATAAACAAAAGGAAAGACAAAAATCACATGGCCATATCGATGGATGAGGAAAAAGCATTAAATAAGGTACAACACCCATTTATGATAAAAACACTCATCAAAGTGGGAATAAAGTGGTCATACCTCAACATAATAAAAACTATATATGAGAAACTGACATCCAACATTATACTGAATGGGTAAAAACTAAAAGCTTCCCCACTAAGATCAGGAACAAGACAAGGGTGCCCGCTTTCACCACTTCTATTCAACATAGTATTAGAAGTCCTAGCCACAGCCATGACAGAAGAAAAAGAAATAAAAGGCATCCAAATTGGAAAGGAGGAAGTAAAACTCTCACTCTCTGCAGATGATATGATAGTGTGCATAGAAAAATCTATAGACTCCACCAAAAAACTGCTTGATCTAATAAGTGAATTTGGCAAAACAGCAGGATATAAAGTCAATATTTAGAAATCAAAGGCATTTTCGTACACCAGCAATGAAACATCAGAATCAGAAATCAAGAGGAAAATCCCATTTAGTATAGCAACAAGAAAAATAAAGTACCTAGGAATAAACTTAATCAAGGAGATCGAAGGCCTGTACTTGGGAAACTACACAACACTGAAGAAGGAAATTTAGGAAGACACAAATAAATGGAAGCATATGCCATGTTCATGGACTGGAAGAATTAACATCATCACAATGTCCGTACTACCCAAAGCAATTTATAGATTCAATGCAATCCCTATTAAAATACCAATGACATATTTCACAGGTATAGAACAAACATTTCAAAGATTTATATGGAATCATAAAGAACCCCTAATAGCTGCAGCAATTTTGAGAAAGAAGAACAAGGTAGGAGGGATCACAATGCCTGATATCAAACTATATTATAAGGCCACTGGAATCAAAACCATCTGGTACTGGCATAAGAACAGACACATAGATCAATGGAACATTATAGAGAGCCCAGAAACAAACCTATGTCTCTATGGTCAGTTAATATTTTACAAATGGGGCAGAAGTATAAAATGGAATAAAAATAGCCTCTTCAACAAATGGTACTGGGACATGTGGACAGCTACATGCAAAAAAAATGAAACTCGACCACCAACTTACACCCCATACAAAAATAAACTCAAGATGGATAAAAGACTTAAATATAAGTCACGACACCATAAAAGTCCTAGAGGAGAACATAAGCATGAAAATCTCAGATATTCCACACGGCAATATTTTAACCAATATGTCCTTAGAGCAGGGGACATAAAGGAAAGAATAAACAAATGGGGCTTCATCAAAATAAGAAGCATCTGCATAGCTAAAGAAAAGATCAGTAAGATGAAAAGGGAACGAACTGTATGGGAAAATATATTTGCCAGTGATACCTTGGATAAGGGTTTGAACTCCAAAATAGATAAAGAACTCACACGACTTTACTGCAGGAAAACAAACAATCCAATTAAAAAATGGGCAAAAGACCTGAACAGACAGTTCTCCAAGGAGGACATACAGAGGGCCCAGAGACATATGAAAGGATGCTCAGCATCACTAGCCATGAGTGAGATGCAGATTAAAGCCACAATGAGATACCACTTCACACCGGTCAGAATGACCATCATAACCAAATCAACAAACAAGTGCCGATGAGGTTGTGGAGAAAAAGGAACCCTAGTGCACTGTTGGTGGGAATGCAGACTGGTTCAGTCACTGTGGAAAACAGTTTGGAATTTCCTCAAAATTAAAAATGGATCTGCTTTTTGACCCAGCAATTCCACTGCTGGCATTATATCCTAAGAGTCCTGAAACACTAATTCGAAAGAACCTATGCACCCCAATGTTTTTAGCAGCAAAATTTACACTAGTCAAGAATTGGAAGCAACCTAAGTGCCCATCAGTAAATGAGTGGATCAAAAAACTATGGTACATTTATGCAATGGAACACTATGCAGCAGAAAGAAAGAAAAGAGCTAATGTCTTTTGTGACAGCAAGGATGGAACTGGACAGCATTATGCTAAGTGAAATAAGCCAGGTGGTGAAAGACAAATACCATGTGATTTCACCTATAAGTAGAACCTAATCAACAAAATAAAGAAGCAAGCAAAATAGTACCAGCAACATTGAAATGAAAAACAAACTGACAGTAACCAGAGGGGAGGTGGCTGGGGGCTAACAGGGGGAAAGGAGAGAAAGGATCATCAAGGAGCATGCAAAAAGACTCATTGACAAAGCCGAATGGGGAAAGGATTGGGGGTGGGAGGTAGGGATGGATGGGGCTGGACAAAGTGGAGGCAGGAAAATGTTCAGAAAAAAAAAAAAAGGGAAATTAAGAATAGCATAGGAAATTAAGAAACCAAAGAACTTATATGTACAATCCATAAATATAAACTAAAGGATGTGGGGATGATGGGATTGGGTGCAGGGCAGAGGGGATAAAGGGGAGAAAAAAATGGGAGAAATGTCATAGCATAATCAATAAAATATACCAAAAATTAAAAAAATATTATAGGCCAATGTCCCTGATGAACATAGACACTAAAATCCTCAACAAGATATCAGCAAACCGAATACAGCAATACATCAAAAAGATCATACACTATGATCAAGTAGGATTCATTCCAGGAATGCAAAGTTGGTACATTTGCAAATCAGTAAATGTGATTCATCGCATAAACTTAATGAAGGGTAAAAACTAATGAAGGATATCAATATGCAGAAAAAGGATTTGGTAAATTCCTGTAGCCATTTATGATAAAAAGCCTTAGTAAAGTGGGAACAGAGGGAGTGTACCTCAACATAATAAAGGCCATGCTTGATAAACCCGCTGCCAGCCGTCTGGAGGTTATTTTCTTTCTGGTGCTTTATTGCTACTGTCTTCAGGCGGACCTCTGTTCCCAACACCTTAGTTTTACATAGATGTGACTAATAAAGGGATCAACAGATTTTTCCTTCTGAATTCTCTTAAAATTCAACTTTTCTTGAACCGGGCAAGGATATATACACAAAAATAAATTATATATACTTTTAGAGTGAGATACAAATAAGTTTAAGACAAAACCCCAGATACATTTGATTCTGTATTCATTATCTCTGAATTAATGTCAAACATTTATTAGTGTAGCTCTGTTTTTCTCATGCTTGCACAGAATTAGCTCACTGTACATATTTTACTCAAAGTGAGTTTACACACTAATCTCAGATGCTTTTCGACTTTTGTGAGGAGCTAAAGCTCTTGAAGTCTGTTATTCACGCTTTAATTCTCTGAAAAACCATTTAATACTTCCATAGAAAAGTCATCTTTTGGCTTTTCAGTTTCTTAACACTTTGTCCCTATGTGATTTCAAAGTTGGAGAAAGCAGAAAACCACAGAAGAAAGTTACGTAGTTTCCAACCTTGGTAAAAGTGATCACTTTTCCTGCTCATAACAGATGGTCTCTGAGTGCCCTTCCCAGCCCGTGCTGATGTTTGCCATGCGTTTATGTGCCTTGGCACTCTTATCAATCAGAGCGAACCTAGAAACATGGACACTACCTATGCCATGCTGTTTTGCTTAAAGCTTTAATTGCAGAAGTCTTGGTTTACCAGGGTAAGATAATTAAACAGAACATGTGTTCTAAGTCTTTAAAATAGAAACAAGATTGTGGTTTCTCCATAGCCCAACAGAAATAGACACACTTTAAAAAGCATACTGAAAGCATAATGAAAACTTCTTAATATTCTCATATGTAAAAAATATTTTCCAAGAATATCAAGGTTTATTTTTTCCATTCTTTGGATCTTACTTGAAATATAATGCTTTCATTGATATGATCTGGGAATTAATTAGATGCTTGTAAATGTTATTTTAATTGACAAAGAGCATGTCAAAAATTTTTCATGTTATTGTATTATTGAGAATTGGTTAGTGTCCATATTGGTAATGTAGTATTGTTTAGTACCTGCGGAAGAAAAGTATAACTTTCAAGAAAGTATAAAAAGCACCATTGAAATTACATATATAATGAATATAAATATGAAATTTTTGAAACAAGGAATTAATGTTACCCATTAACTTTCTTATTTTTCAGCTTGAAATTTATATAGAGCCTTTCATATACTGAACAAAAAGACAAACTTTAACTTGCGAATTCATACTTTCCCTCATTAAACGACAATGATTGTTTATGTAGTACAATAGTGGAAATGAAACAGAGATTGTGACTGACTACATAGTGCACACAATACACTACTCATTTTTGCTTACATTTTTCCTATTCAATTGTCTCAGCTATTGATTTCCATCTAAAGAGGCCAGTTGAGTCACATGGTCAATATAGTTGAGCTCAAAACTACTATCGTGAATATTTTTTGAGTGAATTGTCATAAGAATATATGTTTTTCAACAGTTGCAGGGTGTAAATTGCCTTGAACTTGAACCAAGAGGGATACTCTCTTACATTTCTACCAAGTCCCCACCAATCATCTATACAACCTCAGCCCTTGTGTCCCTCATGTATTTTAGTAAAACACTCACACATGTTTCTAATAATTTTTTTGAGGGCACACTACATGTACAGCTAGATTCTCTATGAAAACAAAGATGAGTGAAACAGTGAAATACAATCCCTCAACATAGTATTTAAGTTCTAGTGTGAAGGATGAAACAAGTCCACCTTTAACTGAAACATAAGGGAAAGTATGTCAAATAACAATAAGAAAAAGTAAAGCTCACTGTGGTTCAAGGGAAGGTGAAATACCTGGCTTGGGAACTAAGGCAAATCTAATAGAAGTGATACTTCATACACTCATGCATTCAAGCAAAGATAAGCAATGAGTATAGGGTAAGATTCAAGGAGCTGAAGGGGAGAGACGATACTTTCAACAAATGGGAGAAAGACCTCCAAAGAAAACAAACAGTGCAAAGAAATGCTCCTGAAAAAACATTAATTTACATAATGCATAATTTTCTATAGCTCAGGAATTAGAGAAAAGATTTTAAGGATAAGTCTGAGGTCTGATTTGGGAATGTCCTGAATTTCAGAATCAAGAGCTTACATTTCACTCTAAGTTTGACAGAAACCCATTGTAGATTATTGTATAGAAGAGGCTTGTTTTGGGGAAAAAAATTGATGATGCAAATTTCATGAACTAATTTGAAATATGGGGTTAGTTTAGAATCAAGGACACCTACAGTGGTACAGAGGCTATTGCAGGAGTCAGAGAATGTGAGAAGCTAAAATACTAAACAGAGACATTTTGAAAACATAGGAGTGGAAGGAGATGATATGAGAGGCATGTAGATTTGCCTTCCACAGGGTACAAATGAAAAGTATTCTTACTTTATAGTCACATTTCCATGGATATACACACATGCAGATTACATATAATATAACTACATAGCCCTAACAGTGTTAGGATAGGAAGTGCTCCATGTAAGTGTATTCTTTACTTCTTTATTTGGCTTGTAAATAGACAGTTTCCTGAAATTCTCCTGTGGAATCTCATAAGCTGGCTCTCTGAAGTGTGGATAACCCATATTCTTCCCTTGTCTATGGGGCCTTGGTAATCATGAGATATATTCAGCTTCAAGGTAGAAATGATCTTCTGAACTTTCCAGACCTTTCCAGAGGTTGGCTAAGTAGTAGCCTGTCACATGAAAGAAAGGTATTCTCATTGAGAGGAATTTAAATTTTATTTTTAAAAAGAGTTCTTTCTAAACAGTCTTGTGGTATGAGCTGCTTTTTGCCTGTGGTACATGTTCCTCTTAAAAGAGGCTCAGTTTTATTATATGTAAAAAAACAATCTTCCAAGGAAAATAATAAATGCATTTCTAATTTTGTCTGTGTGGAATTATTCCATTGGAAAAAATTATGTGAAGCCCTGTGACAGGTATCCAAAAACAGCTGGAAGTCCAAAGCAAGGGAGGGCACTCAGCCTGAATGTTTTATCTGTGGAATCTGAACTTCTTTAATTTTATTTCTTCTAAATTTCATTTGAGCCATCTTGATTTTCTCCAAGCTTTCCCTGGAGAAATTTATTTTTAAAATTTGGTTAAGAATTATTTTCCTGGGCCTGTTCTTATAGAGTCAAATGATACAAAAATGTTCTTCACCTACTGCTAGATATTTGCCTAACATTCTGCTACAGTTGTTCTCTATATTTACAGGGTTCTATATTTCTTTGAGAATATGATAAAACTGTGTCTATCTCTCAAGAAATTTTTTTATAGGTACATGTAAGTTAAAGGCTATTGTAGTCCCCAGATTAAGCTGCTATTTTTTCCAGCTTTAATGAGATGTAATTGACATATAACCTCATGGAAAGTTATGTTCAGTGTGTTTATTCATACACTTATATATTATAAAATGATCGCCACCATAGCATTAGTTAACACTGCTGTCATGTCACATAATTACCATTTATTTTTTATGGTGAGATCATTTAAGGTCTACTTTTTTTTTTTTTTAGCAACTTTACCATATACAGTATAGTATAATTAACTATAATCATCATGCTGTATATTATATCCCCAGAATATACATACTCCCTGACCAACGACTCCCCATTTCCTCCACCTCCCAGGCCCTTATAAACATCATTTTAGTCTCTGTTTCTATGAGTTCATTTTTTTTTTTTTAGATTCCACATATAAGAATCTTTCTCTCTCTTACCTAATTTTCTTTTTCTAACTTATTTCAGTTAGCATAATGCTCTCAAGGTGCATCCATGCTGCTGCAAACTATAGGATTTTATTTTTAATCATGGATGAATAATACTCTGTTGTATGTATCGTCTTCTTTATCCATTAATATGTTAACAAACACATTGTTTCCACATCTTGGTTATTGTAAATAATACTGCGATGAACATGGGTATGCAGATATCTCCCCACAATCCTGTTTTTATTTTCTTTGGATATATACCCAGAAGTGGGATTGCTAGACCATAAGGTAGTTCTACTTTTAAGTTTTTGAGGAGCCTCCATACTGTTTTCCATAAGGGCTGAATTAATTTACATCTCCACCCATAGTGCACAAGGGTTCCTTTGTTTCTACATTCTCACCAACACATCTCTCTGTCATTTTGATAATAGTCATCTTAACAGGTGCAAGGTGATATCTCATTGTGGTTTTGATATATATATTTCCCTGATGATTAGTGCTATTGAGCATATTTTTATGTACCTGTTGTTTTAAAAAAGTTTATTCATTTCTCTTCAGAGAGGGGGGATAGGAGGGAGAAAGAGGGAGAGAAACATTAATGTGCAAGAGAAACATCAATTGGTTACCTCTCACACACCTGCAACTGGGGACCTGGCCTACAGCCTAAGCATGTGCTCTGACTGGGAATGGAACTGGAGTGTATAAGATGATGCCCAACCCACCAAGCCACACCAGTCAGGGTTGAATTCGTTATATATTTTAAATATTGGTCCTAATTTGATATGTGATTTGCAAATATTTTCTCCCATTTCATTTTGTTTATTGCTTTCTTTATTGTGCAGATGAATCTTTGTTTGATGTAGCCTCACTAGTTTATTTTTGCTTTTGTTGCCTTTGCTTTTTGTGTCAAATCTAAAAAAAATGATCGCCCAGATTAATATCAAGGAGTATACCCTTTATTGTTTCTCCAAGGAGTTTTATGGTTTTGGGTCTTAAGTTTGTCTTCAATCTATGTTGAGTTGGTTTTTTGTGTATAGTCCAATTTTATTCTTTTGCATGTGGCTGTCCAGTTTTCCCAATAGTATGTATTCAAGAAACTATTCTTTCTATATTGCATATTCTTGACTTGCTTTAAACATATTAGTTGACCACATATGTGGGAGTTTATTTCTGGGGTCTTTATTCTGTTCCATTGGTCTGTGTGTTTATTTTATTTTCTTTTTGATCAGTGCCATACTGTGTTGATTATTGTACCTTGGTAATACAGCTTGAAATCAGGCAGCACATGCCTCCAGCTTTGTTCTTTTTTTCTCAAGATTGCTTTGGCTATTTGGGGGTCTTTCATGGTTCCATAAAACCTTTATTGTTTTCTTCTATTTCTGTGGAAAATGCCATTGAAATTTTGACAGGGATTGTGTTGAATTTATAGACAGCTCTCAATATTACAGACATTTTAAAATATTAATTCATCCACTCCATGAGTATGAAATATCTTTCACTTATTAGTGTCTTTAATTTCTCTCATAAATGTCTTATGGTTTTCAGTATACAGATTTTTCATCTCCTTGGTTAAATTTATTCCTGAGTGTTTCATTGTTTTTTATGCTATGGTAAATGGGATTGTTTTATTAATTTCTTTCTCATAGTTTGTGTATGTAAAGGCAACTGATTATTGTAGGTTGCTTTTGTATTCTGCAACTTTACTGAATACATGTATTAGTTCTAACAATTTTTTGCTGGAGTTCTTAAAATTTTCTATATAGAATATCATGTCATCTGCAAATAGAGAAAAATTTACTTCAGCCTTTCTGGTTTGGAAGCCTTTTATTTCTTTTCTTGCCTACTTATTCTGTCTAGGACTTCCAGTATTATGTTGAGTAAGAGTAGCAAGAGTGGCCATTATTGTGCTATTCCTAATCTTAGAGCTAAAGCTTTCAGAATTTCACTGTTAAGTATGATTTTAGCTGTGGTCTGTTCATATATGGACTTCGTTATGTTGAGGTTTGTTCCCTCTATACTCAGTTTGTTGAGTTTTTATCATGAAAATATCTTAAATTTTGTCAAATACTTTTATCTGCATTTATTGAGATGATTATGTGTTTATTCTTCAAATTTTCCATGTTAGGTATTACATTGATTGATTTGCAGATGTTGAATCATTGTTGCATCCTAGAATAAGTCATAGTGTATGATTCTCTTAAAGTACTGCTGAATTCAGTTTGCTAATGTTTTGTTGACAATTATTGCATCTATGTTCATCAGAAATATTGGCCTGTAATTTTCTTTTTCTTTTTTGTACTGCCTGTCTAGTTTTGGTATTAGCGTAATACAGGCCTTGTAAAATCTATTTGAAAATGTTCTCTTCTCTTTTTTGGAACAGCTAGAGAAGGATTGGTATTAATTCTCCTTCATATGTTTTGTAGAATTCACGAGTGAAGACTTCTGATCCTGGACTTTTGTTTCTTGACAGGTTTTTGATTACTGATTCAATCCCCTTACTAGCAAATAATCTGTTTAGATTCCCTATTTCTTTACAATTCAGTCTGGGTAGGTTGCAAGTTTATAGGAATTTCTCCATTTCTTCTGGGTTGCCAAATTGTTGGTGTATAATTATGGTGGGGGGCACACACACACAAACAGAATTTATTTATAAAAAATTGAGTATTTATTCTTACATGTTTAAACTTCAGTTGCCTTCAAAGCACTCTCTATTTGATGCAATACACCCATCGAGACATTTTTTCCACTGCTCAAATCACTTTTTGAACTCGTCAATTTTGATGCCTTTTAGTACTTCTGTTGTTTAACCTCTTCCACATCAGGAAAACATTTCCCTTTGAGGGCTTTTTTCATCCAGGGAAACAGAAAACAAAAGTCGCTGGGGGTGAGATTGGATGAATAGGGAGGGTGGGGCATGGGGGTCATGTCATTTTTGGTCAAAAACTGCTGAACACTCAGCGCAGTGTGGGCGGGTGCACTCACAAATCACCCATCATGAAATGGGAAAATCTGTTGTGTCTTCAAAAAATAAATTCATTGAAGTTGAACACAGCCTCTCAAAACTACACCAGCTAGTACACTGACACAGATGGGATCCCAGAACACTCACCTAGTGGAGAAAGCCTGTATTACAAGGGATCCACCTTCCAGAAGGTAATTACATTTTACTGAGGTCCCTCCTTGTATTTTTAGTAGTCTTTTAAGGTACTTTGAATTTCTGTGGTGCCAGTTGTAAAATATTAATATTTGCTCTCATTACTTATTTTATTTATTTGAGTTCTCTGTGTATTTCCTTTTTCTTGGTGAGCCTCACAAAAGTTTTGTCTATTTTGTTTATTTTTAAAAAAAAGCTTAGTTTTTTTATCTTTTCTATTGTGTTTTACTCTCCATTTTATTTATTTCTGATTTTATTTTCTTCCTTTCACTAATTTCAGGCTTAGTTCTTTTTTTCCTAGTGACTTTAGGTACAAGTTGTTTATTTGAAATATTTTCTTTTCTTTTTCTTTTTCTTTCTTTTCCCCTCTTAGTTCATGTCTATGGGTTGTACATGTCAGTTCTTTGACTTTTCAATTTCCTATACTACTCTTAACCTCTCCCTGTGTATTTGTTTTGCTTTGTTTTGTCAACATTTTCCCTCCACCACTCTCCCCAGCCCCACCCACCCCCACCTCCCACCCTCAGTCCTTCCCCCATTTGGCTTTGTTGATGGGTCCTTTATGCCTGTTCCTTGATGACCCTCCCCTTCTTTACCCCCGCTTGACAACTTTTTTTTTCTTGTGTAGGCATTTATTGCTATAAACTTCCCTCTTAGAACTGCTTTTGCTGTATCCCTTAAGTTTTGGTATGTTGTGTTTCCATTTTCATTGGCCTAAATATAGCTTCCTGATTTCTTTTTTTATTTGTCTTTGTCCTATTTGATTGTTCAGTAGCATGCTGTTCAGTTATATCTGTAAATGTTCCAGTTATCTTTTTTTAATCATTATTTTTATTGTTATTCTATTACAGTTGTCCTAATTCTTCCCCTTTTCCTACCTCCACCCAACCCACCCCTCCCTGCTCCCGCAGTCCATTCCCGCACTGTTGTTCATGTCCATGGGTCATTCATATGGGTTCTTTGTCTAGTCCCTTCCCCTTCTTTCTACCATTATCTCCATCCCCTCTCCCTTCTGGTCACTGTTTCCATGCCCGTGGTTCTATTTTGTTCATTAGATCCTCCTTATAGGTGAGATCTTATGGTATTTGCCTTTCTCTGCCAGGCTTATTTCACTTAGCGTAATATTCTCCAGTTCCATCCATGCTGTCACAAAAGGTAAAAGTTCTTTTTTTCTTTCCGCTGCATAGTATTCCAATGTGTAAATATACCACAGTTTTTTGATCCACTCATTTACTGATGGTCACTTAGGCTATTTCTAGCACTTGGCTATTACAAATAAAGCTTCAATAACATTGCTGTGCATAGGTTCTTCTGAATTGATGACTCAAGATTCTTAGGGTATATTCCCACCAGCAGAATTGCTGGGTCAAAAGGTAGGGACATTTTTAGTTTTTTAAGGAAATTCCATACTGTTTTCCACAGTGGCTGCATCAGTCTGTATTCCCACTAACAATGCAAAAGGGTTCTCTTTTCTCCACATCCTCACAAGCACTTGTAGTTTGTTGATTTGGTTATGTTGGCCATTCTGACAGGTGTGAGGTCGTATCTCAGTGTGGTTTTAATTTGCATCTCTCTGATGGCTAGTGAAGTTGAGCATCCTTTCATATGCCTATAGACCCTCTGTATGTCCTCCTTAGAGAAGTGTCTGTTCAGCTCTTTTGCCCATTTTTTAAATTGGATTCTTTGTCTTCCTGGTGTTGAGTTGTGTGAGTTCTTAATATATTTGGGAAATCAAACCCTTGTCTGATGTATCACTGGCAAATATGTTTTCCTATACAGTCAATTCCATTTTCATTTTGATGATGGTTTCTTTAGCCATGCAGAAGTATCTTTTTGTATCTGATTCCTAGTTTTATACTATTGCTGTTGAGAAAGATACTTAATTTTATTTTAAGGTTTGTTTTTTGGCCTAAATATGAGCTATCTTGGTGAATGTTCCAGGTGCTCTTTGAAGTATGTGTATTTTGCTGCTATAGAATTAAATGTTCTATAAATATCTAAGTTTATTTTAGTCTAATTTGCTGTATAAGGCCAATGTTTCCATTTTTGATCCCTGAACAATGTGAAGGTTATGGGCACAGACCCCGCTCACAGATTAAAAACATCTACATGTATCGTAACAATTGTTTCCCCCAGAGCTTACCAATCAATAGCCTACCGTTGACCAGAAGCCTTACTGATAACCTGCACAGTTAGTAAACACGTATTTTGTTTGCTATATGTATTATATACTGTACTATTACAGTAAAGTAAGCTAGAGGAAAGAAAATTATAAGAAAGAGAAAATACATTTACAGTAATGTGCATGTTTATTGAAAAAATCTGCATATAAGTGGACCTGTGCAGTTCAAACCTGTATTGTTCAAGGGTCAACTGTATATTGTTTAATTTTCCTCTACATGGAGGCAAAGATTCCCTCGAAGTCAGGCATATGACTGGAAGACATGCATGTCATTTCCATATGAAAGCATTCAATGGCTAGGACTCAGTTTTACCACCTATATTGTCCAAGTAACTGAGTGTTCACTTGTCTGTTATCACTGCCACCTTAATTAGTAATACCTAAAACATGGTCCAGTGATTGTCGAGGAAGGTCCTTAGGAATAAGAATTGTTAAGCAAGAAAAAGGTCGAGGTCCTATTAATTGATTAATGCTATGTTAAATTTTTTGCATATATAGAGTTTCTGAATGTGTTTAATAAGCTAATATATAATGTCCATCTCTAAGGAGGGAATATTTTTCAAACATTTTTGGACCAAGGAGTCCATAATTTCTGTGGTAGATGGGGACTGTAGGTTGGAAGTTGATCTTTATCAATGGAATGTGTCCCAGGGGAAATGACATCACTTCTGCTCATGCACCTGCCTTCTAAGGAATCCTTCTAAGAACCTTAAGAGAGAGGGAAACTGATTATCAGTGAACAACAGCAATGTCTGGCACAAGCTGCTATCAAATTTATTAACACAACAGCAGAAAACAAAAATTAATTTTTTGTGATACTGGTAGCCTAAAATTGTTTAAAAATAGAAGAGTCAATGATGTTAAAACTAAATGGCTTATGGTTTTGACTTTGTAGGAGTTTTGTATTATTTATACATAGGGTACCCCAATACACATGCATTACTATACTTTTGATTTTGTTTGAAAAGAAAACTTGGAAACAGAGTAAATGCTTTATCTCTTAAAGTTATCACTGAAATTGATTCAGTTCTTCATGTAAGTGGTTTATTAAGAGACTAATGCATATTACTATTCCTTGGCTATTGGAAAATGTCTAAAAATCTTAAAAATTAATGATAGCGAAGGGTTTTGAGTGCTCTATATCAGAGGACCTAATGTTCAAAAGAATCCTAGGTTTCTTTAGGTTTGTTCTATTTTATGTAACCCTCTTTACATTTCTGTCTTTGTATTAAAAGAATGTTTTTGCATTAAAAGTTCCTAACATAAATTATTGGTATTAAATGCCCAAAATACTAGAGGACAATTAAGGGGGTCTTAGGAACCTGGTATTATTTTTTAGTTAGTAAAAGTACAATCAGCCAAATTCTTTCATCTTTATGGGCCTTGTTTTCCACCTGTAAAAAATAGTGAATTTGAAACAGGTGATCTTTATAACCTTAAAATTTTAAATAAAGGTATTTTACAATTTCGATTCTATATCTGCTATAGGAATGGTCTTAGAATCACTGTGAGAGTTTACACTTTATGTGACTCTTTTATTCATCAAATACTTAATGAGCAATTACCATTGAGTGAATGACTTCTGTCTCTCAACAAGCCTGTACAAATGAAGCGAATAAATTAAATATGTCTATGCCACAAATAAGCTAATACCCTAGTTTCAAGCTTCATAAGAATTTGCTAATTAAATGAGTTCTAGTAGAATCAATCATGATTATACCAAAAATCTGTTTCCTGTTGAGATGTGATAAATGTTGGCTATTAATAATAAATGTTGAAGAAAGTGGGAATATTCTATTCAGATCATTGGAATGATTAAGAACTTTTGCTTTCAACAATTTGAATAAAAGTTTGCTCTTGCTATGATATCTGAGTGAAATGAAATGGATTCATGAGTGTTTGAACTGGCAGGAAGTTGCCACAAGAAATTACACATCCATTTTGGATTAAAGACTTAAATATAAGACTCAAAACCATACAAATTTGAGAAGAAAAACATAGGCAGTAAAATCTTGGATATCTATCATGGCATTATTTTTTCTGATATATCTCCTCAAGCAAGAGAGACAAAAGAAAAATAAACAAGCAGGACTATATCAAACTAAAAAGGTTTTGCAAGGCAAAGAAAATCATAAACAGAATGAAAAGACAACTCATTGAATGGGACAACATATTTGTCAATGATACTTCTAATAAGGAGTTAATATCCAAAGTTTACAAAGAACTTACAAAACTTGACACCAAAAATAAACAAGCAATCCAATGAAAAAATTGACAAATCATCTGAGTAGACACTGCTCCAAAGGGGATGTAACAGAGAGCCAATAGACATGTGAAAAGATGCTCAACGTCACTAATTCATCGAGATATGCAAATTAAAACCACAGTGAGACATCACTTCACACCTGTCAGAATAGCCATCATCAATAAATAAAAAAAAAACTACAAGTGTTGGCAATGATTTGAAGAAACAGAAACCCTTGTGCACTGTTGGTGGGAATGCAGACTGGTGCAGCCACTGTGGAAAACATTATAGAGTTTCCTCAAAAAACTAAAAATGGAACTGCCTTATGACCCAGCGATTCCACTGCTGGGATTACCTCAGAAAGGACTCCTTCAGAAAGGAATCTGAAAAACACTCATCTTGAAAGATTATATGCACCCTTATGTTCACTGCAATATTATTTACAATCACCAAAATTTGGAAGCAGCCCAAGTGCCCAGCAGCAGACGGGTGGATAAAAAAGCTGTGGTACATTTACACAATGGAATGCTACTCTCCGTAATAAAAAGGGAAATCTTTCCTTTTGCAACAGCATGGTTGGACCTGGAGAGTATTATGCTGAGTGAAATAAGCCAGTCAGAGAAAGACAAATACCATATGATTTCATTTATATGTGGAATCTAATAAACAAAATAAACAAAATAGAAACAGACTCATAGTTACGGAGAACAGACTGACAGCTCTCAAAGGGGAGAAGGTTTGGATGCCTGGGTGAAAAAGGTGCAGGGATTTCAAGCCACAAAAACCCCCCCATAGACACAGACAGCAGTATGGCGATTACAAGAAGGAAAGGGGAGGTGGAGGGAGGTAGAAGAGGGTAAACGGGAGATAAATAGTGAGGGAAGGAGGCTTAACTTCGGATGGTGAACACACAATACAATATACAGATGGTGTATTATAGAATTGTACCATTAAAATCTATGTAATTTTTATTAATGAATGTCACCCAAATAAATTTAAAAAATTTTTTTTTAAATTTTGTATCCTTTATAAATAATGAAACAAAATTTGCCAGAATTCATAATTAAACACTTGTGAAAAATGTTTTTAGGAACACAGCACTAAAAAATTTATAAGGGTAATTAGGAGGCATTGCTACTAAAAGAAAATGTTCACATTTCAATTTTTAAAATGGTCATTCATTTTAATTACAAAATCGAATTTGATGATAAAAATAAAGTGATGATGAGAAGAAAAAGTATTTCTTGACCTTACGTAATTGGAAGCGTTGGGTTGGGAGTTGCGGAAGAACATTTTGCCAGCGAAGTAATTGCCAAATACTTGGGGTTTGTTTTTACGAAGGAACATGGAGGGAGCTGCTGTGCTCTTGTTCTTAAGGGAACTTGATGGTGTGCAGAGAGTGACATTCATGCCATGGTTGTCCCATGTCAAAATGTTTCATTTAACCTTCTGTATCAGGTAACAGGCAAATATAAAACACTGCCCGAAAGAGGAGACTCGGCTATCCCACGCATATACTGTCTCCCTTCTGGAGAAGATAAAGGGCGACTCAATTCATGAGTGAGCCCTTTCCAGGAGTTTACGGTCAGGGCACGGAGTGGTGGATACAGAAAAGGGCTCAGGAGCGGGGTTAGCCCACACCTGTACAGGGAGAGCAATGCTTCTCAACCGTGTTGGGATCAACCTTTCTTTACTTCTTCACTAACTCAGCTTAGGTCGCCTCCCTCTGTGTGTGTGGTGAGGATCTCATCCACATAATACATATACTGCAGAGATGCTACATAGAATAAAACAGAGAAGTAGCCTCAGTTCTATCCCGGATTCCCTAATTCATTCAGCAAATATGTATTGAATGTCTGCTATGTACTAGACACCATCCTAGCAACTGGGGGATGTCATGCTGAATAGGACAAACATGCATAAAAAGACAATCTGGGGGAAAAGGCCAAACCAAAATCCAATAAATACATAAATTAAATAATTTAAACTTTTGATAAGATCAATGAAGGGAATAAACAAGTTTCTAAGATAGGAAACAATAGGAGAGAGGAGCAATGATTTTGGTAGAAACATCAGGGAAGACTTGTCTATGGAAGTTACATTTTACGGCAATGCTCTAGCTGAAACTCCAGGGATGAGAAGGAGACTGGGTGGAAGAGTGTGTCAGGCAAAGGGAAGAGCTTATGCAAAAGCCCAGAAGTAGGAAGAACCAGGTGAGTTCTTGAAACTGAAAAGAGGCCAATGTAACTGTAGCACTGTAAGGGGAAAGAATGGCAAGGAGAGATGAGACTGCAGTGGTGGGCTGGGTTCGTCATGTAGGGCATTGCAGGGTGTTTGGCAGGGCACTTTATTCTAAATGCAATGGGAAGTCATTGAGGGCTTTTAAGCTGGAACTTAACATAATCCAACTTCTGTTTTAAGATCATTTGCTTCTGTGTAGAGAATGGATTGGAAGGGAACAAAAATGGAGGGATATAGAATCATTAGAAAGCTGTTGTGTCATCCAAGTTAGAGATGATGTTAGCGTGGAGTAGGAGAGAGGAAGTGGAGATAGACAGAAGTGAACAGATGTTTTTTATGCAAAAGACCATATCAAGCATATGAAAAGAGATATGAAGATTGCATCATGAAGTAAAATGCAACTCTTGCATAACAAACAATAAGAGATCATGTACTTTGACACCCAGAGAGGAAAACAGTAGTTAGTGGGAGACTTATTATCAAAATACTTCTTCTGATATCCTCTTTGGTACTTTTCCCCTTATAGAATATTTGAATTATAAGAATAAAAGCATGGGGTATTCACCCATTTTTAACCACCCAAATTTTAAAATTCTAAAAATAAACATGGTTGTAGCATCAGGTGAAACCTGGTGAGATCTATTTGTCCTGAATACTGTTTCATACAGATCACTGGTTGAAAATAATATTTTGAGGGGATGAGGGGTGGAGAGAAGGAGGACGAGCTTTAAAGTATTTAGATGGTTTAGAATAGCATAGTATACCTTAAGCCTAACTTCTGAGTGCCAAGAAAAGAGCATTTAGTAGGTTGCACATGCAGATCTTTAGCCTTTTCTTTTTCTTTTTTTTCAATGTACTGTCTAAATTGGCAGAGGATGTGAATAGGTACAGAGAAACGTGAGGCAGTTAGAAAGAACTGCCTCCTTTACTGGGAATCTTGGCTTTCCCCTTCTCCTTGTTACTAAAGTTAGACTAGAGTAATCAACACCCAGTAAACTGGGGTAGTAGCTTGGTATCGATCATAGATGTGAGGCTTTAATGAAACTATACAGGCAAGGCTAGCTTCTCTCTGGGCTCACTAGCTAAATGGAGGTGGATTTGGTAATCTTCTCTTTCAAAATGACTGGGAACATCATCTGAAATTTTCAGAGCATATACTTTTCATATCAGTGGTCATATTGTGTTCTTAATGTACCAACATCTGCTTGCCTTACTCCAATACCTTGCTTTTCTGTTAAGTGCCTGATTTAATTAATTTAGTATCTTCCTTTAACTCAGGTTATAAGTAGACTCATTGTACTATTTGTCCCTCTCATAAAAAACAATGAATTAGACAAATGGCAACCTGGAAAAGTGAAAAGGAAAGAGCAAAACAAAAACATAACCCTAAATCATTTATGATTCTACAATTTGGCTATGATCTTTGCTGTCAAAAGACTTTTTGGTTAACCACTTGTTCATGATTTTCAGAGATTACAGATTCACACTGAGCTGCTTTCTACTCAACTTTGAGAAAATTAAATGCAAATATACTGCTACACTCATGGAGATCATGTTGATATTTAAGTTGAAAAAACTCAAATCCTTAGGTAACTTGTATCTTAAGACATATTCCCATTTTTCTCTTTTCTTAACTCACCCCCTCCTTATTTCTTATGCAATAAATGAAGTCAGATAGATTAAAAATATATAGTAAGTTGCACTAGGTTGGAAGGAATATAGATAAAAAAATAACCATAATCTGTTTATTATAGTTTGAATTAGCTATATATAAGTCCATTATCATATTCCAGATAAGTCTTTCAGGTTTGTAGTATATCTCCTCAAATAAATTAGATTCATTTAATTTGTTTTAGTTTACATTAAGTTCCAGGTAAGATAAATTAAATTTATTTAAATTTTTATGAAAAAAAGACATGATGGTGGTCCCTGTAGATTAAATAATTTAGCCTCTACTTTTAGGTCTATCAGAAAAATAGATTTAAAAGCATGAGGTAAACCACAAAACTTAACCTAAAACACTCAGGAAATATGTAATAATTTAAAATAAATCTAATGGAACAGTCTAGTTCCTCTAGAAGTGACCCAGAGACAAAGGTCATGACTAGTCAACGCTTTTGCAGGTCTATTTGAAGTAAAACAATTGTAGAAGTTATAGTGAAAATTTGCTGTGGATTGGTTTATAAAGCATTTTAATATGTTGGTTAAGAGGTAGTATAGCTGGGCCTGGCTGGTGTGGATCAGTGGATTGAGTGCTAGCCTGTGGACCAAAGGGTCACCAGTTCAGTTCCCAGTCAGGGGACATGCCTGGGTTGTGGGCTAGGTCCCCAGTAGGGGGTGCCTGAGATGCAACCACACATTGATGTGTTTCTCTCCCTCTTTTTCTCTCTCTCTAAAAATAAATAAATAAATAAATAAATAAATAAATAAATACAATTTTTTTTAAAAAAAGAGGTAGTATAATTGGAAAACTAGTGAAAAAAGGAGGAACTTGACTGCGTTTGCAATGATTTATTTCATTGGAAAAAGAAAAAAATGTAAGTAAAGCAAGAAAAGCCAAATATTGACATATGTTTTATCTTGCTGGTGACCGACTACACAGGAGTATATTCTTATTTTCCTCTTTGTTTAAAATATTTGGTTATTCAAATTTTTAAGTGTGAGATTGTTGTCATTATCATTTTTATTTTTTTTTACTTTTAGAGATACATACTAAAATATATTGGTGTGAAATGACATATCTAGGATTCTTTAAGCTACTTTAGCACTAGATAGAAAATAGAGTTTAAAAATTGTCAGATAGGTACTAGCCTTGGGGTGATCACTTCATAAGTTATATAAATGTCTAATCACTCTGCTGCACACTTGAAGCTAATATAATATATATCAACTGTAAATGAAAAATAAAAAATTTTTAAAAATACAGCAAATGTGACTCAATCTTGATATACGTTGAATCCAAATGAATACACATGCATAAATATTTTAAAATCTGGGACAATACATTATCTTAAAGCTGTTGGGATAATGATGCTTAGATGAACACACAAAGGAATTAATGATAGATTAATAACATGTATTCTTTTCACCAATTATGGCTTTCTAAAAATTTCAGTTGTTTTACTTATATCAAATGTTCAAAAAGTTTGACTGGCTCATGATTGATGAGCACAGGATAACAGCAGTAACAAGTTACCAGTAGATTTCTAGGAAATTCTAGCTCTTGGACGTGTAATCCATATTGTCTTGTATAATTCCCTAACCATTGCTAAAATCAACCCCTTGACTCTGTATCATCTATTTGTTCCCTCCAAATAACAACTTTGACCATGAAGGTCATCTTAAAGCCATGTTCTAGGGGAAAAAATGAGTAAGAGCAGGAATTAATGAGAGTTAATTCAGGAACATTCTGAAAAGTTCATTTGAAATTGAAAGAATATGGGGACATTCTCAGCAGGACAGCTACTATGATTAAAAAAGTAGTTCTAATTTACTTATCAGAGCTCATCTAAATAACCATTCTTTTTAGATTATGTGCTGTTTCCTTGTTTCCTCATGTAAAACACACTTCACATAAGAAGTCACTGTAATGTGGTTAGTTTAGTTCTTGGAATTTTTGTTAAGAAAATATTTGCACATAAAATGAAAAGACTGTTATTTGGAAATTAGCACACATCTTTTATCCTGCCCCAAAGGCAGGATAAATCCTTTATTGTGTTTCCTTAATTTTTCCTATGTCCTGTATATTTTGGACTTGACAACATTGGGTTGTATCCTGTATTGGTGTTTCTGTTTTGGTTAACCAGGCTAAGTTCAGGAGTGAGGTCCTTTTGCGCCCATCCCAATGCATGTTAAATCAATTATGGAGGCACAGGGTAGAAGTGAAAACATTTCTACCCAAAAGGCCCTGCTGAAGCTGTTAGATTCAATTAGGTACAAATTCTGTCTTCAGAACTAGAGTTTAATATTCCAAGCCAAAGCTCAATTCCCTTTGTTCTTCCCTATCCCCACATACATTCTGCCACTGAGGCCATGTGTCCCTGCCATGCTGTCTAGCCCTGAAAAGACACAGTGATTCACATCCCTCTTTTGAGAAGTTGACTACAGTTACCAATTGGGTTTGGAAGAATTCTGAAGGCTTCTTTTTTGGGGGGGAGGAAGTGAGAGAAGGCATTTTTTGTTGGTTACTACAGGAAAGATTTGGGTTTTGGGTTTTATTTTCATACCAGGGTTGGGTTGTTGAGACAGAAATCGAATTAAAACTGGCACGTCTCTGTGGTTTCATTTGCTTTTCTTCCCGCCATGGGAGAAGTTGGCACTGAAGCCTTGTTTTGAAACCCTGAAATTCAAACCTTAGACAGTCAATGCCAGTAGTGTGAGCTGAAAATGCTTGGTTTGAATTTCCATAGGATTGTGGGGACCCAAATAAAAAGGTTGAATGAGAGTTTGTCTTAGCATCGAGTAGATTATCTTCTTTTTAAGGGATTCGGGCATTGTCTTACACAATGGTATAACGTTAAATTTGCACCAGCCGTTCCTCTACTGTGTATAGAATCCTGTTTATGTGAGAAAATAATAGATGTGTGAAGGCCATAAAGAGACAGCATGGGTTGTTGTGTTTTGAAAAACACAACTTGAGTATTATGTAGAAAAAAAATAGAGGAAATTGGGGCAGCTGAATTTGTTCAATGTGGAGCATTAGGAGAAAAATGGATGAGGAAGATTTTTAGAGACTTTTTTGTTCCATATTATGAATGGAATTCTTTTTGGAAACACTTTGAGAAACTTAAGTAAAGGTTTAAATTGTTATTAAGATCCCTCCCCCCCTACATTTTTCTTAAAGGTAAGACTCTAAAAATAGAGTGTACAAGCACTCACACTGATTAAAAAGTGCCATCAGTTTGGATTTGTTCTTATGGTAAGTTGCACAGTTCACCTAATATTTTAACTTTATATTCAGGAACAGTTTTAAATCTCTCTTTTCATTAGATTTTCTTCAATATTAGATTTTAAAATTGGAAATATCTCCAATTCAAGTCAATGTAAACGGAGATTTAATTATCTCTCTTCATTAGTTTTTATCTAATATTAGATTTTATAATTGGAAATATTTCCAACTTCAGGAAGTATAATATGTTAATTGATAGAGGGGTCAAAATATTTAATGCTCATTATAACTGTAGTCTAGTGGACTATTTATATGCAAAAATGAAGAACAGGTTAAGAGACAGTGCAGACACTTGTAACCATGAGATTCCTTGTACTCATTTTCTTTTTCCCACATCCACCCCCCTGTCAGTATATATTAGAAATATTTTTAAAATAGTTACAGAGTATGATATATAGAAGGGGGAAATACAAAGAGGAGAACACTACTGCATCTATCATGGAAATGATAATCAACTAGATTGTTCAAAATGTCTGAGTCAAGCTCAACTGGATGAAATGGGAATGCAGTTATTATACTTTTAAAGATTTTTTTTCCAGATAAACTGCCTCTGGGTCCAATATTTACAGTTTATTTTGGGTAAGAATTTGAAGAGGAAAATGAATTTTGGTATTTTCTATTGATTAATGTTGTTTTTGTTTTTTGAGGGTTCGTTTTTCTTTCTTTTCTTTTTTGGCTTCTAGCCTGCACAGAAGCACAGATGTTATAATCTAGATGTATAATAAAGGTGTATTTTTTCTTCAAAAAACATAAAATGTTCTGTTTTTCTACTGGACAATAAAATCTGATTGAAAAACTTTTCATGAATGGCGGTCTTGATGTAAAATCTGAAGCTTCTGCTTAGTGTCCATCAGCCTGTATACCCTTTATCATCATCCACTGAGGTCTATTTGGGATCACATAGGTCAAAAAAGACAATTGATACGAGTGTGAGCTTTGGACCAACGATACCTCACATGATTTAACAAGGGGTAGTGCTAGCAAAACCCCTTAAGTTAGAGAAGATGAAGGATGTAGCATATCATGTCAGATTGGAGAAATATGAATTTTTATAATCCATATCTGTACCTAATTTTATTAAACTTTTTGGTTATTCAAGTGTGACTCAGTGTGCATTCTGGTTCTCCTTCCATGTGAAGCAAAGTTGTTGGTTTACTCTAGCTGTTTAGTTAGTAGCTTTTGGAAGAAAAGAGCTTAACTGGGTGTTGGAGAATGTTATTGTTTTATTTGGGAAAAAGTTAAATATATCGCTTTAATATGATTAAAATATGTTTTTAATCAATACGTTATAAAATGTATGATGTTTAAAAATGAAACGAAGGATGAAAGTTTCTGTTTATTTAGGCATTCGTGTAGCCTTGCTTTCCACATTAGTCCTCTGAGAGGAAGTGAGAAAGGAGTGGAAGTTGCATTAATCATGTTTAGAGTGAGTGTCTGGCTAGGCCCAAGTTAATTTCTGCAGTTGATAGATAATATCATGGCTAAACTGGTCAACTTTTAGGTTAATTTAGACTTTAATGAATTTTAGCATCAAAAGATTTCTGGGAAATATTAAGGCTGAAAATAAAGACCATCCTAATGAAATGAAAAAAAAATAAAGCCAATGAGTTCTAACTTCCAGGAATGGAAGGGACTTCCAAACTCAAGACAGCTCTCAATCCCAACTCCAGAAGAGAAATGACTCAACTCTTATCCAGAGGTGTCTGCCCAACTCTAAAAGCTCCTTCTCCTCCTCTGTTCTTCAATGAATAAAAAGTATAAAGGTTTTCCTTTTCAAAACTTGAATCCCTCCTACTTTAGCAGATTTCACAAATAGGTGGTGATCCATCCTGGTATGATTCAGAGACAGAACACAAATAAGAACATAGAATCTTTTGACATTATTACAGATACACCAACAAAATTGAATTGAGAAAAACATTTTTCAGTTTTCATACTTGTTTTTCTCCTCAAGTTATATTTATATCCAGTTAGTTTGCTTCAATTTTTTTCAGAAATAAAGAACTAGCCCTCTGATTAGTTTCTGCCACCATTCCTCTCAGAGAGTTGAGAATCAAATGGCCCATTAGATTAAAAAGTGCTCGAGAATCCCAAATTTGTATTGGAATGTGAGAGTTTATTTCAGTGGCTCTAACCCTGATGAGCTGTATCATTTTAGACCAGTCATTAAACCTCACTGGGTCTTGGTGGCCTTGTAAGAAAATGAGGAAGTTGGTATCCCCCATAGAGGTGGCAAGCTGGTGCCATATCTGAGACTTCATCAACTTGGCTAACCCTGTTTGATTCACCTTAGAGATCCCCAGAGACTCTGCCCCACCCAACTTATGGGCCTACCCAAGCTGCTTTTCCATATGAATGACTGGTCTTGGCTCATCCTTTACAACTTCCTAAATCATATCAAACAAGCAACAGCTGGCTTCAGTGAGCCCCAGGCCCAGAACTAGCAGCAGCCAGCCTTGGGAATCTCTAAGCCCAGCACAAGTAGCAGCCATATTGGGTTGCTGTATATCTCAGGCAGGGTGCCATGAGGAAAACACAGGTGGGGGCTGACCTTGGCCTATACCGCCCAGGAAACCATAGGGCCAGCACACCCAGTGGACAGCTACACCATGTTGGAGCACCACCACTATGCCTCTGCACAGCTGATCCTCCATGGAGGGCAGAGGTTGATGGTTAGTGGTCACAGCCAGTCCTTGCAGCTGACTGGTTTGAGTAAATCCCTCCCATTGACCTGCCAACAGCAACCAAGGCTCAACTACAAGAGGAGGGTACACTCAGTCCACACTAAGGGCACACCTCAAGTACCCAGCTTGGGAGATAGGAGAAGCTGTGCCACTGGATCCCACAGGACACCTACTACATTAGGTCACACTACCAAGACACAGAGTCAAAGCAGCTCTACCTAATACATAGAAACAAACACAGGGAGGCTGCTAAAATGAGAAGACAAAAAAACGTGGCCCAAATGAAAGAACAGATCAAAACTCCAGAAAAAGAGCTAAATGAAACAGAGATAAGCAACCTATCAGATGCAGAGTTCAAAACACTGTTTATAAGGATGCTCAAGGAACTTAGTGAGGACCTCAATAGCAAAGAAAAGATCTAGTCAGAAATGAAGGATACACTAATTGAAATAAAGAACAATTTACAGGGAAACAACAGTAGAGTGGATGAAGCCAAGAATCAAATCAATGATTTGGAACATAAGGCAACAAAAAACAACCAATCAGAACAACAAGAGAAAAAGAATCCAAAAAAAATGAGGGTAATGTAAGTAGCCCCTGGGATAACTTCAAGGGGTACAACATTTGCATCATAGGGATGCCAGAAGGAGAGGAGAAAGAGCAAGAAATTAGAAATCTGTTTGAAAAAATACTGAAAGAAAACTTCTGTAATCTGATTAAGGAATTAGACATACAAGTACAGGAAGCACAGAGAGTCCCAAACAAGATGGATGCAAAGGGGCCCACTCCAAGACACATCATAATTAAAATGCTAAAGATTAAAGATATAGAGAGAATCTTATGAGGAGCAAGAGAAAAGCAGAGAGTCACCTAGAAAGGAGTGCCCATAAGACTGTCAGCTGATTTCTCAAAAGAAACTTTGGCTAGAAGGGATTGGCAAGAAATCTTCAAAGTCATGAGAAGCAGGGACCTACAGGTAAGTAAAACTATCGATCCAGCAAGGTTTTCATTTAGAATTGAAGCGCAGATAAAGAGCTTCCCAGACAAGAAAAAAACTGAAGGAGTTCATCATCACAAACCGTTATTATATGAAATGTTAAAGGGACTTATTTAAGAAAAAGAAGATCAAAACTGTGAACAATAAAATGGCAAAAAATACATATCTATCAACAATTGAATCTTAAAAACAAACTAAGCAAACAAGAAGAACAGAGACAAAATCATGGACACGGAGAATGTTTTGATGGTTGCCAGATGGGAGGGAGCTGGAAGAGAATGGGTGAGGAGGTGGGAGGATTAAGATGTAAAGCCAGGCAGTGAAAGACAAATACTATGTGATTTCACCTATAAGTGGAACCTAGTCAACAAAACAAATAAGCAAGCAAAATATAATCAGAGACATTGAAATAAAGAGCAAACTGACAGTAACCAGAAGAGAGGAGGGAGGGGATAACAGCAGGAAAAAGGGGAAGGGTCATCAAGGAACATGTATAATGGACACATGGACAAAGCCAAAGGTGGGTAGGATCGAGGGTGGGAGGTAGAGAGAAAATGGAGAAAACTGTATTTGAACAACAATTTTAAAAAAAGTACAAATAGGTAGTTACAGAATAGCCATGGGGTCGTAAAGCACAGTATAGGAAATGGAGAAACCAAAGAACTTATATGCATGACCCATGGACATGAGCGATGGTGGGAAGATTGCTTGAGGGTATGGGGTGTTTTGGGTGGAGGGCAGCAAAGGGGGAAAAATCAGGACAACTGTAATAGCATAATCAATAAAATACAATTTTTTAAAAAGAAATGAGGAGGTTGGATTAATGATATTTAAGACTGCTTCTGCTTCTAATATTTTTATGATTTTTAGATACTTGCTCTTTAGTTAATTCAAATTTGTTCCAAAAACAAAACAGGATCATCCTAAAGGTAGATATTCCTAAAATTATGACTTGGGTTTGCGAATATTTGTTTAGTAGGTAATTTTAAAAAATAATTCCTGATGGATGGAGACTTGACTTGAAAGTGGTGGTCACACAATACAATGCACAGATGATGTGTTGTAGAATCATGCACCTGAAACCTGTACAATTTTTAAAATCAGTGTCACCCCAATAAATTCAATAAAAAGGAAACAAAATCTGAAAAAAATCAAAATTTATAAACAAACATAATAATTCCTGTTCTTTTATGACCTGGGTTATTTAAGGTAGACTTTAGGAGTCTTGAACACCTCCTTCTTTCAAAAGAAGGCCAGGTTTTTCTGGTGAAGAAGTCCTAATTATTCACCAAACATAATCAGAAGGATCTGGCAGAATATATTGCCCAGAGCATCCAGAAGTTTCACATTCTGTGCTGGTTTGGGAGAATGGTTTTGTTAAGTATTTTCCAACATCTCATTGCTCCTAATTGAACCCTGAAGGCTTTTCCTGGCAAATGATTACAGCTTTCACTAAGTCTGAGAAGGCTCTGAATGTGGGCAGATGCAGTATGCTGTAGAGTCCTTCGTTTCTCTCTCAAGGTTCCGCTTAGGCAAACAGAGATCATCTCCTGCTGCTTGATTGATGCCCAGAAAGGATTTTCCAAGATAGAGATTGCTGGTGCATAGGATTTAAAATAAACCCCACAGTGCTGCCAGGGAATGTGGTTTTGAGACCAGAGGTTATATATTCACATCTCTCTTCTCCTCTTGAAGTCACTTTTTCTGCTCGTAGAGGGTGAAAGAAGTTGACTGACAAAATTGAGCCAATTAATGATTGATGGTATTTTTCTTCTTTTGAAATTCATTAGTGTTTCTCAAGATCTGAAAATCTATGGTTTGAAAGTTCTTCAAAGTTCTGAATGGTGGCAAAGTTTAATTTTTGCTGTCTTTGTGATTTTCTCTCTTGAGGCCAGAAGTGGCTTTTTAAAAATGAAAACAAGTCTTTAGGAAAATGAATAAGCTTTACTTTGTGCATTTGTTTATGCAGAAGTAAGGTGTGGCACTAATGAAGTCTGACTGTGTTACTGGCTAAAAATCAAGATTCAGCCTAGATTCTAGTGAATGGAGATACGACCTTAGAAGTCTTTATTGTCATAAAGGATGTGTGGTGTCCAGTAAAATCATGTCAGATTCCCGAAGTAGGAATCTTATTGCTAACAGATGATAAAGTGTCAGCAGGATGAGAGAAGAATGTTAGAGGTGAGCTCTGGGTTCTCTATAACAATTAAGTTGGCCACGCAATAGTAACAGTTTGTGTATTTTCAGCCAGGTTTTTTTTCTATGCATTTCGAATTATAATTATGATTATATTATAAGTAAAATGCCATATTTGCCTTTTCTAATTTAACATTTTATATATTTTTCCAGTTTTATTGAGGTATATTGGTAGATAACACTGTATATGCCCAAGGTACAATATAAGGATTTGAGGTATGTATATATGGCATCATTTAACATTTTAATTCAAGTATTTGTTTATGTTATATAACCTCTTCATAACCATAACTGATATTTTAAATAATGACTACCTAATAGTGTATAATATGGGTATATTATAGATTACTAAGCATTTGTTTATTGATATTTCAACTGTTTTCACTGTTTGAAATATACATATGTTAGAATATATATTTGTTAATAATATATGTTAGAATATATATTTGTGCCATCTTTGTAGCACAAATATATATTCTAATGATTTCTCTTTTTTCCCTTATGAGAGATACCTAGAATACCACTATTCAAGGTATCATTGAACAAGAACTTTAAAGCAACTCAGAAATGATCTTAGCTAGTCCACTGACTTCATAAGTGAAATACGTGATTTCTGGAGTGCTCTGAAAGAAATTTAAGAGCATATTTCTTTCTCACCGAGTTTCTCTTTAGATGATTGTATCTATGCCCTAAAGCCGGCAGAGGTGGGGAGTTCAGTACTCTCTGCGGTCACAAAGGACACCTCTCAGGTAACTGTCTTTGGCTACCCATTCACAATGAAAACCACAGCTGGGGACTACTGAAGTGTCTAGTCAACTTTGCCCTGGGCTGATCTGGGTGTCAGTTCTCCTATCCTGTAGGCTTTGAAATTCTTTGCACTATGTGTTTTTCCTCGTGCTCCTTGCTCAGATCCTTTCCACCTCCCTGTCCCTTGGAATGATGTTTGCACCTGTGTGATGAGCTACTGAGTCACAGAGCAGAGGCAAGGACCTGGTGACTTTATTCCTAGCTCAATGATGAAGCTTTGGGGGCCTATTTGGAATACTACCCTGGTGTTGATTTATGTAGCCGACAAAACCCATTTTTGAAAGTTTTAGTCCAACATTTGTTGTTGTGGATTGTGTGTTTTCATTTTCAAAGTCACCGGTTTGGTTTCCTCTTCAGTTTTCCTCATCTTCCTGACAGCAGCGAGCAGCTCTAAAATGAGGAGTCGGAGCCCTTACTTTTCTCCACCGCTTCTCTCTGCTTTCTCGTATGTCGCTCGTGCTCATCCTCCCGGGAGCATTCTTTTGACATAAGCAACTTACAGGGTAGAAATTGAGGCTCCGCTTTTTTCCTGATGTTTTGGGTAAAAGAAAAAGAAGATAAAAAGAAAATGGAAAAATTCTCATTTTTACATTGGAGCCACATGGCTTGCCTTTCAATCTAAGCTCTGATACTTATCAGATACACAACCTTGGGCAAGTTACTTAGCCCACCTGTGCCTGAGTTTCCTCTTCTGTAATACTGGCTTAATATTATGTCTTTTATAGAGTTGCTTGAGGTTTAAACAAAGTATTACAGGTAAATCATAATAATCACATAATATATGTTTGTCGTTATCACTTACTGCATCAGTAAGAAACTAATTGAGTTATAGACTTCAGTTTTAAAGTGCAAGTATACCCTAAAATTTTGAACGGATTAGTTTTTCTTTTTACTCAGGTTTCAGCTGTATCATTTTAAACAATGTATTTAAAAATTTAAATTTTTCGCGTGCCAACTATGGCCCTAAGGACCTTTCTCGGAGTATCTCATCTGATCCTCAAAACAGTTTACTATGTGGATAAATTATTCATAGTGTGTAGATGAGAAAAATGCATCTTACAGAGGCTACATACTTTGTGCAATGTGATTCACAGAGCTAAGGGGCGCCAGAAATGTATTTCTAAGCTGTTTGGGCTATATCTCTTCTTCTCAGTTAGCCTATAGCAATTATATTGGAAGAAAAATATTATTTACTGGGATGTGGAAAGTAGAATTAAAAGTCATTAGTCTTGGGAAATGAAATTCTGAATATCTTGGATTTCTAAGAGATGTGGGAGAGGTGCTTAGAATGCCAAGAACAAAATGCCTATGTTGCCGTTGCGACTAGGGTCATAATATTACCTACAGGTTGTGGCACCAAAGTCATATTTCTCACGATAAGTCTCTATATGGGGTGGTGTGGGGATCATGTATAATATTGTTGGATAGTTTAAAAGGATAACCAATATTAAATGATAAGAAATAATAATCGGAAATTTAGAAACATTTATGGTAGCCTTAGGCATTATACAAAAGTGTACTTTAATTTTTGTAGCACTCCTCAAATAAGGTTTTAATATTTAAGAAACACTAGCATTTCTTCCTTAGTTAAACTGAAGAGTTTTTGCTTTGAAGCAGGTCTCATTTGCATGTGGTTGATCTAGGATTCTTCTACCTTACCTCCAAGAAATTGACAACCCAGGTATATTCTATAGAAACTGGGGATAATGCTTTTCTATTTTCTTATAGACAAGGGCTTGCAAAGTTTGTGTGGTTACCTTTTGGGCCATTCTCCCATGGTCCTTTTCCTTGCCCTCTGTACATATCTCCCACCCCCTGGGTAAGGGGCATAGGTAACGAGAGTATGGCAGCTGTGCCTGAACCTCGTTGTCTATAGATGAAAACATTGCTCGGCCCATATTGTTTTACTGCTGTAACAAATGAGCTGAGAAAAAAATCCTAAAAACGATTCAAGGAGTTTCCATGGACGTGCAGCCTGCATATGCAATTTCAAAATAAGAGCTAATTCATGTAAAACTGATATAATAACCTGGGTTTATGTGGGGTTTTTTCCCCCCTAAAAATCAGGCTGGGACATTGGTCCCTTAAGGCCCCAGACCCTCTCCCTCCCATATATTTGTGAAGAGTAAGGACCATATGTTATTGGCAGTATTTAAAAAAAAAAAGATTCAGAACTAATATGTTCACCAAAGGCAAACTAAAAATTCAAGATTTAAAAAAAATTTATGTTGTTATCAATAGTTGTGTTAGCATTGTTTCCTAATAAGTAGCTCTGATAAAAAGTTTTGTCCTCTATGCTAAAGGTGCAAAAATAATTATTAACCCATGAAATCTGTTTCATGGATTCAACCAATATGTATATTCTTATGACCAAAAACTCTGTATTTTTTAGGTCATCCTCTTCCTCTCAGCTCCAAAATCAACTATCAACTACCTAGCAACTATCAACTGCCAGATTTTTATTGTTGCTTGAAATTGAACTTGTGTATCTAGATCCTTTTTCTCCCTAACTCTTCTTCCGACTTTCCTATTGTCGTTAACCCATCAGTCTCTTCACATTTCCTAAGCAAGGAATTATAGAATCACCTTTGGCTTCTTCATCTCTTTTTCCACACATGCAGCCATTTAATTGTCATTTCATTTTATTTTAAAAATATCTTTCATTTGTCTTTCCCTCTCCATGGACATGGGCACTCCCTTGCTGAACTCCTAGTTGGCAATAATGTCTCGACTCTTTCTCCTGTAAAGTGTACTCAACCCTTGGCCACCACGGATCTGGTCATGGTATTTCTCTTTTTAAAACCTGTTCCACTTTACTCAGAGAGCAAGTCCAAACATTTAGGAAGCATACAAAGGCTTTTAATACATGGGCTAAGTCCAACCAACTGCCAGAGTTTTTGTACCTTCTGATCCACACCTTATATTCTAACCACTCACTGAAACATTCAAATATCCACACACACACTCTCACCTGTCAGTTTCCTTAGCAGCACTGCTCCTCCCAACCTAATTTGTCTTGCTGACTTCTATTCATTTTTTTTAAAAAGTTCCTCTTATTTCTACTTACCTTTAGTTTTACTTTCAGGTGTACTTAGCCATTCCTTTTTTATCGTGCCCCCACTGTAACCTTTTCTTCATGTATTCATTAATTTAATCATATGTTGTCCATACATTCACCCATCTACTCATCTATGCAAATATTTCTTTAGTGTCTACTATGTATTTTAGTAGCTGATGATACAACAAGAATAATACAAAGCTATAACCTTCATGAATTTTTATACATTCTAGTATGAAATATATAAGAAACAAATAAATAAAAGCTGAAATAATATGATTCAGGTGGTGATAGTTCCCTGGTTAAAAATAAAGCAGTTGAAGAGGCTAGATGGTGACAGAGGTTTGGGAAGGTGACCATATTAAATCAAAATATCAGAGAAAGTCTTTTTTAGGAGGTGACAATTGAGTAGAAGTCTGAATAAATGTGAGAATCATGCTAGTCAACTTCTAATGGATTAGGTGTGACCTATTAGAAGAAGAGGATTCAAGAATAAATTCTAGGTTTGAGACACGGGCATTTGGCATCGTTTACTATGATAAGAAAAATGAAAATGGTATAAGGTAGGGAGAAGATAATATGTTTATTGCATGCTTATTTTATTTACAAATTTATATCTTTCATTAGTTTGTGAGTTGTTTTTTTTAAACACAGGTGTCATGTTTTTGTTGTCTTTGACTAAATAAAATAGACAAATATTTAATACAAGTAGGTAAGTATTTATCAACAGGGAGAACTATTGGTGGAGAACGGGGTTCATAAAAAGGCCAGTGGGTGACCAAAATGTAAGAATCCCTTTACTACATTATTTCTACGGTCACCTGTAGCTCTATAATTGTATGCAAGTAAGTCTTGGAATTTTAAGATGGGTAATTACCCATTAGTTGAAAATCACATACTTATTACCAATAGGTATTCAGAATAATATTCCCCACATACAAAAATATATTACCTTATTCTGTAAGAGCTTTCAACTTAACATGTGCAATATGACACAAAGAAAAACAATAAAATAGCCACAAAAGTTAGATGAAATAGTTAATAACAGAAAAGTTCTAAAGCAAAACTTTAAGTTCAATGCCATCTTTTTCTTCTTTTTGGCTTCAACTATTTAAAAAAAATTTTTTTAAAGTATATTTTATTAATTATAGTATTACAGTTGCCCCACTTTTTTCTCCCCTTTATCCCCCTCTGCCCTGCACCCTCCTCCCTCTAGCACTCTTCCCCCTCCCTTAGTTCATGTCCATGGGTTGTACATATAAGTTCTCTGGCTTCTCCATTTCCCATACTATTCTTAACCTCCCCATGTCTATTTTGTACCTACCAATTATTCTTCTTATTTCCTGTACCTTTTCCCCCATTCTCCTCCCTCCCTCTCCCCACTGATAATCCTCCATGTGATCTCCATTTCTGTGATTCTGTTCCTGTTCTAGTTGTTGGTTTAGTTTTCTTTTCTTTTTATTTTTTAGTTTAAGTTGCTGATACTTGTGAGTTTGTCATTTTACTGTTCATAGTTTTTGATCTCCTGTTTCTTAGATAAGTCCCTTGAACATTTCATATAATAAGGGCTTGGTGATGATTAACTCCTTTAACTTTACCTTATCTGGGAAGAACTTTATCTGCTCTTCCATTCTAAATGATAGCTTTGCTGGTTAGAGTAATCTTGGATGTAAGTCCTTGCCTTTCATGACTTTGAATACTTCTTTCCAGCCTCTTCTTGCCTGTAGGGTTTCTTT
>PVJD01000853.1:324689-340230 GCA_004026545.1 Mormoops blainvillei
CCAGAGGTTCCTCAGCCTCTCCTCATTTTTTTTTTTTTTTGAATTCTTGTTTCTTCATTCTATTCCGGTTGGATGTTTATTTCTTCCTTTTGTTCCAAATCATTGATTTGAGTCCCAGTTTCCTTCCCTTCACTGTTGGTTTCCTGTATATTTTCCTTTATTTCACTTTGTATAGCCTTCATTTCTTCCTTTATTTTGTGATCATAATCATTTCTGTGAGCATCCCAATTACTGGTGTTTTGAACGTTGCATCCAATAGGTTGTCTATCTCCTCATTGCTTAGTTCTTTTTCTGGAGTTTTGATCTGTTCTTTCATCTGGGTCATATTTTTTTTTGTTTCAGCACGCCTGTTAACATTGTAAGGGGCAGAGCCTTAGGTATTAGCGAGGGTGGGGCAACCCACTTCCCTGCATTGTGGCGCTGTATGTGGGTGAAGGGTCAGAGAGGGAACAATGATGCTTGCTAACTTTCTCAGCTCTTGCACCACTTTCCATCACTTCCCTTGCTTCCCACAAGTGGGTTGTGCCCTTTCAGGTGCTGATTCCTGCGTGGGTGCACTTGTGTATGTTTTCTGACCCTGTGGGCCTCTCCAATGGACTCTCCTGTGAGACTGGGAGTTTCTCCCACTGCTGCAACCCCCACAGGTTTTTACAGTCAGAGGGTTTCAGGCTTTAGTTTCCCACTATGGAACCTAGGGTTGCGCAGTTTGTTTTACTCCCCAGTTGCTCCTCCCAGCTTATCCACATGCAAATGTGGGACACCTGGTCTGCCAGCCTTATCGTGGCTCTCCAGCCAGTCTGGATGAATGTTTCTTCTTTAACTTTTTGGTCGTCGGACTTCCATACAGCTTGATTTTCTGGCAGTTCTGGTTATTTTTTTGTTTTTAAATTGGTGGTTATCCTTCTTTTTGTTGTGCAAAGAAGCAAAGTGTATCTATCTACACCTCCATGTTGACCAGAACTCATCAATGCCATCTTTTCCATAAAGTCTTTTTGATTACTCATGTGATCTCTCTCCCAACGCTCCATCACACTTACCAATCATTTAGCACATGCTCAGGAGGCAGCACAGGGCTTTAGGAAGAACAGAAGAACAGGAATATAGACCTTAGCTCCACTTCTGCCACCTATTTTATTGGAAACCAGTTAAAGCTCCCTGGACCTCCTTTTTATTGACTGCGAAAAGGTGCTAACCATATAGGCCCTGCCCCTCTCACAGGATTATGGTGGCTCTCATCCATGTGGCATCATCAACTTATAAGGTTTTTCATAGTAAGGCTTTGTTCATGAAGTGACCCCTTTTGTTTATGAAATATTTGCCTTTTTCCAGGTATACCAGGCTGCAAAGATAAGTAAGACATGCTCTATAGATTCTCTGAGAGCTGCACCTCTAGTAGGAGAGATGTGAGCACACCCAAGGCAAAGGGGAGATGCACAAGATGCTGGAGGCATTGCTGATAATGTTGTTCTGCATTATAATAATGATTGGTGTACCATCCATTTCCCAGAGAGGCAGTAAACTCTGAAATGGTAGAGACCATGTCTTGTATAATATTTTTATATTCCAGCTATTGGCAGAAATTAGAAGTTCAATAAAGATCAATTATACAAATTAACCCAAATAGGGTAGCTGGGCTGCGGCACTATGTCACTACATATATAAACACTCTATAAATCTCTTAGTCCATATATATAGTTTCCTTGCTCTGTCTGTGTCTTCTTGCTTTTGGACTTTGGAATGTTCACTTATGGAACTAAATTAGTTTTTTTGGGCTGTTATCCTATCCCTTGTATCAAGATTACTCTCCCATAAATGTTTCTGAAGACACTTTTGAAAGATATGTACACCTCAGTTTTCCTAAGAAAAGTGTATTTCCCATAAATGTTTTGGCAAAGTTAGTTCAACTTCTTGAATCTTGTCAAAAAGATGCTTTTTTGTGTATAGTTCTTATTCACTGATCTTACTACTTCTTACGATTGCTTATTATATCCATATTTTAATGATTGCTTCTACTAAAATTTCCCAGCACCCTAAAGGAGTCATCAAGAGGCATATTCTCAGGTACCTCCAGTTTAATCTGGTTAACTGTAGCGAGGTTACTACAGATGCAGGAAACAGCTGTAAAATGACACACTTTGCCCAGAAACTTGGTTTCTGTGGTCTTAAGCCAAACTTGTTATCTGAATACACAAGTTTGTGCAGCAATCTTTCCCCAGCACATCCTTAGTACATCATGTCAATTTTTAAGTATGACTCAGCCTGAGTATTTAACTTGCTTGACTTTCACAGAACATAAAACTCAGTCATATGACAGATTGTAAACTATAGAAACTGACTATTTGACCCATTGAGGTATGACACGATCTTTTCATGTCTCTTTAGGGTCATGGTACTCAGTGGATATATCATCCAGTAAGCGTAATTATCTGAATGTTAATGGCTCTTTTATTTCCAACATCAGTATACCCTGCCCATCAGTCTATATGAGCAGACTAAAATTTGAGAATGAACAGTCTAAGGTAAGAGAGCTGGAACTTTTCCTTCCCTTCCTTGGAGGAGGTAGAATAGTGCTTCCTCTGGCCCCCAAGTCAAGGGATCCAAAAGAAATACCTCTAGAGACTGGAGGAGTCAGCTGTCATGGGAGTCTGGTATCCCATTATCTGGTAAGATGAGTGCCCAGAGAACTTGCTAAATCTCTTCTGTGTCAAATTAAGCAGAGAAAAGGGAAATGGAGAGATACAGATTGAAGAGATGGGGAAGGACTGAGGGAGGGGACAGTTGTGGAGCAGGAGTGCACCTCACTTCCACTGTTCATCATGGTAAGGTGATTGTAATACCTGTGGTTCAAAAGTATCCTCAGCAAGGGAAACCCAGAAGCAAGGTCATTATGGGAAGGAGCTGATAGAGATTGAAAAATTTCATGCTGGAACAAATCCCCCACTGATAAACTGTGTAATTACAAGTCTCCACAAGCATCCTGTAAAGAACCATTTACAAAATGGTCACAGAGAAGTAAGTAAAGCATAGAGAATATAATCAATAACATTGCAATAACTATGTATGGTGCCAGTTGAGGAGATATTGAGAGGAACACTATATAAATTATATAGTTGTCTAATCACTAAGCTGGTCATCTGAAAACTAATACAAAATAAAATTTAAAAACTAATAAAATGGAAGTTTTTTGGTTAAATTAAAAAAAAAAACAACCCAGTTACGAGCCCACTAGAGAGCCATCCAATCTAGATAATCTTACAGGGAAGACTACTATAGCAAGAGATAGGTAAGAAACGTTAGATGACGAGTGTCTATTTCTCCTCCCTGTTCCCAGCATGCTCAAAGAGAAGGAGACCCAGAAAGGGGACAAGAGGTATTCCAGGAGCACCCCATGCCCCTTCCTGAGTCTGTATTCTTTAGGCCAAAGATAAACTTGAGCTTGGGGAAGAGAGGATATAAGGTTAATGTTTGAAATTATTTAATTGGACTGGACTTTTTGACAATGGAAAGTGATTGGAAAACTAAAAGTGACTATGGAGACTGAGATTTCGCAGAGACAGGAAATGGAGATTCCTTCTGGCAGAACAAGAACAACATTAGCGAAACAGTAAACCATTTCTCTTTTGTGTCGCACTAAATCCAGAATGTTCAACATTCTGGTATATAAAAATCAGGTTATTCTAATGCCTTGGCCCAGGATCTCAAGTGTGGGGAAACTGGGCCTGATGCAGATAACACTGTACCGACACTATTGAGTGGATGTGTAGCTACGTCTCCCTTAGCTTCTAGAAGTTGTGAAAATTCATGAAATATAGCTTCATCAAAAAATAAGGACATTACTCTATTGTTTTAAATTATCTAAAATTTCTGTGTAGATTTTTCTTGGGAGATAATTCTCTATGAATATTTTTATATTTTTGCATAGTTCAGGCTTTACAACTGAATAGTAAACATGATGAGAAATAAAGATTGTGTATTTCCCCAGAAGGATTTAGAGGCATATCTCCCAGAGCCATTTGCTTACATTTCAGTGTTGATCTCTTCCCCCACATTCCCCAGAAAAATTGTGGTTACATTTCAGAGAGAAGATCTCTCTGGAGAGGAAAAAAGAGGGACAGGTATGCCAGCTTCTGTATAAAAACTCCTGGGTCATAATTTCAAGGTTCTTCTCTCATACATATCCTACTGCATGCCCAGATCAAAATTGGTTCTCATCCTGGTACCCTGTGGGGAACTGAAGCCAAAATGCTCTGTGAGGCTGGGTGATGAAGGTAAAGGGATTAAGAAAAAACACTCATGGATACAGACAACAGCATGGCGATTACCAGAGGGAGAGGGGAGTGGGAAGAGGTAGGAGAGAGTAAAAGGAGATAAATGGTGATGGGAGAAAATTTGTCTTGGGGTGGTGAACGTACAATACAATACACATATGGTGTATTATAGAATTGTATCCCTGCAACCTACATAATTTTATTAACCCATGTCACCCCAATGAATTTAATAATAAATAAATAAACGCATAACCAAAAGCAAACCAAAAAGAAACCCAAAATCCATTTTCTCTAATCCAGAAATTTCATATATTCTTTCTGTCAGTGTATATGTTAGATACTACTATATAGTATTTGTCAATTTTGCAAAAATCAGTAAGATAAACATTATAATGCTTAAAATTTTATCATACCGATATTTATAAAAATTGATATTTACAATCAAGTAAGCAGTTACATTTAAGCTCACTAACTAGTATAGAGCATTTATATTTTACTTCTACCATGGCATTATTTTTTATAAATTATTTTAGAGATACTGGTAGTTTAATTTGCACATGTTTTGGTGAAGATCTGGTGAGGTTTCTGATAGCAACATTGATTGTATTAGCCAGGCATCTGGAGGTCAAGGGCCATATACCTCACTTTCCTATGAAATGTAGAATGGGGAAAGAGAGTTGGGGTGAGAAAGGATAGGAATTAGTGGAGAGGGATGATTTTGAGTGTAGAATATCACAGTACCATTTAATTTCTCCCTCCGCCTTGCTCCAGGTAGCTGAACCCGGGTCCTTAGTGAGAAAGGGACAAAAATGAACTAGTTAACCTAATCAGATGAAAGGTTTCATCCCTTGATATGGGAGACCATGATGAGGTAGATGCAATAACACAAACTAATGATCAAATTGAAGTCAGTTCAAGAAACACTCAGGTCCAATTGCTCATGAGGTACTGTGCTAGAAACTGGCGCTTAAAAGATGAATAAAAGGGAGTTTAAAGCTGTGTGTGAGGGATTTCAAGATAAAGTAGAAAGTACAGGGATGAAGGAGCAAAGACTCAGAGATGAGAAACAGTATGGTGTCCAAAGAGAACCATAAGCATTTCAGTAATAGTAGGGGAGCAGTGGCTTCCAACCTTGGCTACACAGTAGAATCATCTCATGAACTTTAAACAATTACCTATGCCCAGAGCCCAACTCAAACAAACAAAATCTTTATCTCTGGAGTGGGGTGGGGGGGCACTTGTTAATTTTTAAACTTCTCACATGATTTTCATAGCATTCAGTTTGCAACCCACTTTCATGTTCATCAAGTATGAAGTAAGGCTTCATGACAGATGATGCTGTTTGCCCATCTGTAAAACAAGGCTAACAACACCTATCTTGCCTAGTTCCTCAGGCTGTTATAAAGACATGTGAATGTAAGAATGCATTTGAAAATGCTTTGTAAACTACAAAGCCCTGTAAAAGTGCATGATAATGTTAGCTCTTCTGCAAGACTGAGAGCCTTTGATATAATTATTAATCTTTATAATATTAATCTTATCTTTCTATCTCCACAGTTCCCAGCACAGGATCTGTCACATACTAGATGTCTAATACGTGTTTGCTGAATGGGTGACTAAATCAATAAATCGCCAATGCAAATAAACACACACTGGACTTTGGAAACAGCAATGAAACAGAAAAAATGATTAAAGCAAAAGTATATCTTCATGCTGTATTTTGAAGGGAAAAGTTTATTGAGACATATGATCTTATGGAATGATTCAAATTAAGTTGATTTATTGCTACTTTCAAACAAAATGTGAATGAACCTTAAAAATATGTGCAGAAACATGTCCTGATTTTGAGTGTTCCAGCTGAGAACCTATCTTGGTGGGTAGACAATTTAAACAATAGGAGATTTCCAGAAAAAAAAGTCAGTATTTGAAATCAAAGCACAGTGGACTTCTTGGAAAGAAATAATATTTTCTTTGGAATTTTCCACTTTTATTTTTTATATGGTCTGATTTTCAATAAAATCATAAGCAGTATGTATGTGTGTAATTGATGTGTGGATTTAGACATTATGGGGATGTTCAGATTTTTAAAACCCTGTAATCCAAAAGTGATTAAGAAGTTTTAAATTTGACACAAAATGTTGCCTAGTTATTCACTGGATGAGGAAAGGCATAGAACTATAATGCTCACCACTCTTTGCGATTTTCTAAAAAAAATCATAAAATATACCCTCACTATTGATGTCAAAGAAAAACTAACCTTTTTGTACTTTTGCTGCAATTTGACTTTTTAACTGACTGGCACCAACTCATCTTCATTTTGCATCTGATATGCTCCGTATTACCAGCTTCGTGTCCTGGAAAGTGAATAACGCATGCCCTGACCCAAGGCCAGAGGAGTGCATGTGGGCATGAGCTGATGTGGAGGGAAAAATAAGAGCAGAAACAGCACTCGCAGAGATGCGCCAACCATAACAAAACATTTTTCGCAGTTTAGAATCAAACGGGTATCCATATCTAATTAGAACTCTGTTCTTGGAACACAAGTTAATTTATGCATAGCTTCAGCAATTTGACAACAAGATGGCAATAACATTTTTTTCAAGCGGTACGAAGTTCAAGGAGAGCCACTAGAAAATAAAGGAGCATGACGAGGACACAGGAGGTAGGAGAGTAGATTCAAGTGCGCAGGCCAGGGAACAGAGCAACCTTCTGGGGGCCTCGAGACCAGGCACAGAGCTGTCGGTATGGAGGAAACCCAAGGACTCAAAGAAAGTGTGAAGCAGAAGGCCTGCCCTTGCCACAGCAATGGTCAAGAAGCTTGCCGTGAAACACCACCAAATTTTTCTCCATATGCCTAATGATAGCACTCAAGACCATTTTTCAACCTGGGTGAAATGGACAAATCCTAGAAAAATATAATCTTTCAAAAATGAATGAAGAAGAAGCAGAAAACCTGAACAGGCTGATAACAGCTGGTAAAATTGAAGCAGCAATCAAAAAACTTCCAGCACACAAAACCCCAGACCAGGTGGTTTCCCAGGAGAATTCTACAAAACACTTAAGGAAGAGCTAACCCCTATCCTTCTCAGACTATTCCAAAAAAACCAAAAAGAGGCAAGACTCCTGAACTCTTTTTATGAAGCCAGCATCATCCTAATCCCCCAAACAGATAAAAATACCATAAGGAAAGAAAACTACAGGCCAGTATCACTGACGAACATAGACACTAAAATCCTCAACAAAATATTGGCAAATTGCATCCAGCAATACATTAAAAAGGTCATCCACCATGATCAAGTGGGATTCATCCCAGGGATTCAAGGATGGTACAATGTTTGCAAATCAATAAACGTAATACATCACATAAATAAAAGGAAAGACAAAAATTTTATGTTCATATCAATAGATGCAGAAAAAACATTTGATAAGGTACAACACCCATTTGTGATTAAAAAAATTCAGCAAAATGGGAGTAGAGGGAGCACACCTCAACATAATAAAGGCCATATATGAGAAACTTACAGCAACATCAAACTCAATGGGCAAAAACTAAAATCTTTCCCACTAAGATCAGGAACAAGACAAGGGTGTCCACTTTTACCACTTCTATTCAACATAGTATTGGAGGTCCTAGCCGCAGTGATCAGACAAGAAAAAGAAATAAAAGGCATCCAAATAGGAAAGGAGGACGTAAAACTGTCTTTGTTGGCAGATGATATGATTATGTACATAGAAAATCCCACAGACTCCACCAAAACATTACTTGACCTAATAAGTGAATTTGGAAAAATAGTGGTATATGAAGTCAGTATTCAGAAATCAAAGGCATTTTTGTACACCAACAATGAAATATCAGAATCAGAAATCAGGAAAAAATCCCATTCACTATAGCAACAAGAAAAATAAAGTACCTAGGAATAAACCTTATCAAGGAGGTAAAAGACCTGTACTCAGAAAACTACCCGACACTGAAGGAAGAAATAAGGAAGATACAAGTGAATGGATGAATGTACCGTGTTCATGGATCAGAATTAACATCATCAAAATGTCCATATTACCCAAAGCAATTTACAGATTCAATGCAATGCCTATTAAAATACCAATGACAAGCCCTGGCTGGCATGGCTCGCTGATTGAGCACCTGATTGCAGAGCAAGGGGTTGCTGGCTCAATTCCCAGTCAAGACACATGCCTAGGTTGCAGGCCAGGTCCCCAGTAGGGGTGCATGAGAGGCTACCACACATTGATGTTTCTCTCCCCCTCTTTTTCCCTCCCTCCCCCTCTGTCTAAAAATAAAATAAAAATAAATAAAAATACCAATATATTTCACAGATATAGAACAAACATTTCAAAAATGTATATGCTACCATAAATGACCCCAAATAGCCTCAGCAATTTTGAGAAAGAAGAACGAGATCAGAGGGATCACAATACCTGATATCAAATATACTAAAAGGCCACTGTAATAAAAACAGTCTGGTACTGGTATAAGAACAGACATGTAGACTAATGGAACAGAATAGGGAACACACAAACCCATTTCTCTATGGTTAATTAATGTTTAACAAAGGATGCAAAAGCATAAAATGGAGTAATAATAGGCTCTTCAACAAATGGTGTTGTTACATCTGGACAGCTACATGCAAAAGAATGAAACTCAACCACCAACTTACACTATACCCAAAAATAAACTCAAGGTGGATAAAAGACTTAAATATAAGTGGCGAAACTATGAAAGTCCTAGAGGAGAGCATAGGCATGAAAATCTCAGATATTCCACACAGCAATATTTTCACTGTTATGTCCCCCAGAGCAAGGGACATAAAGGAAAGAATAAACACATGGGACCTCATCAAATTAAAAAGTTTCTGTATGGCTAGCAAAAACATCAGCAAAATGAAAAGGGAACCAAACATGGGAAAATATATTTGCCAATGATACATCAGACAAGGGTTCGATCTCAAAAATATGTAAAGAACCCACACGACTCCATTCCAGGAAAACAAACAATCCAATTAAGAAATGGAAAAGGACCTGAACAGACACTTTTCCAAGGAGGACATACAGAGGACCCAGGGACATATGAGAGGGTGCTCAGCATCGCTAGCCATCAGTGAGATGCAGATTAAAGCCACAATGAAATACCACTTCACACTGGTCAGAATGACCATCATAAACAAAACAGCAAACAACAAATGCTGGTAAGGTTATGGGGAAAAGTGAGCCCTAGTACACTGTTGGTCGGAATGCAGACTGGTACAGCCATTGAGGAAAACAGTATGGAATTACCTCAGAACACTAAAAATGGAACTGCCTTTGACCCAGCGATTCTACTACTGGGATTATACCCTAAAAATCCTGAAACACCAATTCAAAAGAACCTATGCACCCCAATGTTCATAGCAGTACAATTTATAATAGTCAAGTGTTGGAAGCAACCTAGGTGCCATTAGTAAATGAGTGGATGGAAAAACTGGTACATTTACACAATGGAATACTAAGCGGCAGAAAGAAAGAGACTTTCTTTCACATTCGCAACTGCATGGATGGATCTGGAGAGCATTGTGCTAAGTGAAATGAGCCAGGAGGTAAATGACAAATACCATATGATTTCACCTGTAAGTGAAGACTAATCAACAGAACAAACAAGCAAGTTACTGGAGACATTGAAGAGAAGAACAAACTGACAGTGAACAGAGGAGGGGGCAATGGGAAGATGGGGGGAAATGGGGATGGTGGTCAAGGAACATATTAGGGGGACTCATGGACAAAGTCAAGGGGGGTGGGATCAAGGGTGGGGGGGGAAATGGACAAAACTGTACTTGAAGAACAATAAAAAAAAATGGTCCTTTCATTAATTAAAAAAAGAAGAAGAGAGACCATATTTCAAGAAATACTATTTAATGGAGTTTAAAACTGAAGTTTTGCTACAGTGCTAGAGTCTGTTCCATACAGGCTAATCTGCAGATAGTGAGCAACTCATTTGACAAGGTGAACGGAAACTAAAGTGGATGGGAATTAACGTGTTGTCCCTATCATTGTTCATACCCTCCTCTTCTCTTCTGGTATTATTGTAATGATCCTTTACCCAGTCCCCCTGCCTCCAGTCCACTTTCACAGTAATCTTCCTAAAATGTAAATCTAATAACATCATTGCTTAAAAAACTTTCAGTGTGTCCCATTACCATGAGGTTAATCCTAAATATCTAAACATTGCATACACATCACTTGCCCCTATTTTCTTTTCCAGCTTCTCTAACTACTTTACCCATTCTTTCTTCCTTTAATCATAGAAAACTGCCCCCTGTTTAATGACCATTCCAAGCTCTTTCATGCCTTTATTCCTTGGCTCTTACTGTTTTTTCATATCTAGAATATTCTAACCTTTAAACTGCTAAAATTCCACATGTCCTTCAAGGACTGGTTCAAATCTTATCTCTCGGTGGTTTTGTCCAACCTTCCAAACTAAGCTTTCTTTAAAGGTTTTCTTTACCTTCTTTTCTGACCTTTTTATAAAACAAAAAATTTCAATTGTATATTTATGTTTTTCTCCTTTATTAACCTGTGATCTCATCAGAGACAGGGAATCTAATTGATTTGTATTGTTATCCCAAGTACAAAGTAAATTCTCAAAATATTTTTGTCAAGTGAATAGGTAGATACATCAGTTGGTATTAGGTTTGATTCAGTATAATAAAAATTTGAAGTATATGACTCATTCAAGATAATGAATTCATTTCTTTTCATATTTTTTTCTTTTTTCTTTCTTTCTTTCTTTTTTGGTCTCACTTAAAGGAAATTCTTAGATAGGCTGTTTTCTTTTTCTCCCTATCAGGGAGATATTATCAGCTAAATATTCCCATAAAAATATTCCTGGGCATATCACTTCAGAAAGGTTGATTATTCATCACTTACCAGAATCCGAAGTTAGCAGATAGAAGGAAATAACAAAAAATCAGAGAAGAAATAAATAAAATAGACACCAGGAAAACAAGAAAAGATTAACAAAAGTAAGAGCAAGGTTTTTATATTTTTATTTAAAATTTTTTTAAAAAATTAATTTTAGAGAAAGAAGATGGGCATGGCGGAGAGAGAGAGAGATCGATTTGTTGCTCTACTTAGTCATGCATTCGTTGGTTGATTCCTGTATGTGCCCTGACTGGGGATCGACACCACAACCTTTGACATATCAGGTCAACACTCTAGCCAACTGAGCTACCCAGCCAGGGCTAAAGTGAGTTGTTTTTTTTTAAGATAAAAAAAGTTGACAACCTTTAGCTAGAGTAAGAAAACAGAGAGATGGCTCAGTAGAATCAGTAATAAAAGAAGAGACATTTCAACTGACACTGCAGAAATATATAGGGCCAAAAGAGACTACTATGGACAATTATATATGCCAACAAATTAAATAATCTAGAGGAATGAATAAATTTCTAGAAACATATAAGCTACCAAGACTGAATCAAAAAGAAATAGAAAATCTGAACAAATTAATAACAAGTAAAGAAATTGAATCAGTAATCAAAAATCTCCTACCACAGAAAACCCCAGGGCCAGATGGTTTCAATGGTAAATTCTATCAAACATTAAAAGCATTAATGCCAATACTGTTCAGAATCTTCCAAAGAATTGAAGAGGAAAGAACATTTCCAAACACATGCTACAAGGTGAGCGTTACCCTCCTATCAAAGCCAGATAATGACACTTCAAGAAAACTCTAGATTATTATCTCTGATGAATATAGATATAGAAATTCTCTACAGAATATAAGCAAACCAAATTCAGTAACTTATTAAAAGCATTATATACCATGACCAAGTGAGATTTATCTTGAGGTGCAAGGATGGTTCAACATACAAAAATTGAAAACTTTAATACACTACATTAATAGAATGAAAGATTAAAAAGCATATGATTCTCTTAGATGCCAAAAAAGCATCTGAAAAAATATAACACCTTTTCATGATAAAAATCCTTCGACATATTGTGCTCAGAGGGAACATATCTAAAAATAAAGGCCATACACGACAAACCCACAGCTAACATTATACTCAATGGGGAAAAATAAAAAGTTTTTCCTCTAACATCTGGTACAAGACAATGGTGCCTTCTCTCACCGCTCTTGCTCAATATAGTACTGGAAATGCTAGCTAACACAATTACATAAGACAAAGAAATGAAAGGTATCCAAACTAGAAAGAAAGAAGTAAAATTGTTGGTATTTGCAGATGATATGAACTTATATATAGAAAATCCCAAGCACTTAATCAAAAAACTGTTGAAACTAATCAGCAAATTCGGTAAAATTGCAGGATGTAAAATCAGTATAAAGAAATCAATTGCATTTTATATACTAACAATATAACATCTGAAAAAATAAAATTATCCCATTCACATAGCATCAAAAACAATAAAATACCTAGGAATAAATTTAACCAGTGATATATCACCTCACACCTATTGGAATGGCTATCATCAAGAAGACAATAACGAGAGTTGGTGAGGGTGTGAAGGGAAGAGAACCTTTGTGCCCTGCTGGTGGGGATGTAAATTGGTGCACCCACTTTAGAAAATAAGATGGAGTTTTCTCAGAAAATTAAAAATAGAACTAGTGTATTATCCAGCGACTCCCCTTCTGGGTATTTATTGGAGAAAAACAAAAAACACGAACTTGAGAAGATATATGCACCCCCATGTTTATTGCAGCATCATTTCTTATCTCACAGCCAAGATAAGAAAAGAACATAAGTACCTGTTGATGGATATCTGGATAACAAAGATATGATACACACACACACACACACACACACACACACACAGAGGAGAATATTATTCAGCCATGAGAAAGAAGGAAATCGTGCCATTTGCAGAACATGGATGAACCTTGAGGACATTATGTTAAGTGAGATAAGTCAAGAGAGAAAAAGACAAATAATATGTCACATCACTTAAATGTGAAATCTAAAAAAGCCCAACTTGTAAAAACAGTAGAACAGTGGTTACCATTGTTGGGGGTGGGGGGGTAGGCAGTGGGTTAGGAGAGAGATTGTTTAAGGACACAAGTTTGTAACCAGTAGATAAATAAGTTCTGGAGGCCTAATGCACAATATAGTCATTATAGACAACAATACAATATTATAAACACCGAACTTGTTTGTTTGTTTTTTAAAGACTCCATTTAGATCATTCAAGTTGTACTATAGTACTCTGATCTCAAAGTTAGATGGACTAAAGTTTTTCACCTTCTGGGGCAAGTAGCAGGAGTGGGAATGCGGGAGGGCCGGGGTGGGTGTGCAGTATCAGGGGACTCAATATCCAGAATTGAAGAGGCAGAGAATGGACCTCTGCATTCCAGTATTCTCCTGAAGTAGTTTTCCAGGTTTGAGTGCCAAAAAAGCTGTCAGTTTTCTGGAATTCCTAATTAACCACAAAGAACCAGAGTGCTTTCTATTAAATTGCAGTGGGTGATTACCACTGTTTAGCCTGACCTGGATGGGTTTGGGTTAGGGGACTGTCCCTTGGTATTTCTGGCTGGTTCACTGTCATTTCATTACCCTTCAGCAATACTGCAGTTATGCAATAAGTGCAATTCTACATTTTACCCAATTAAAACCCATTATGGCACTACAGATCCCATTATGGCACTATGACCAGGTTCTACGGTTTTCACATCACCATCTGAAAGGGGAAAGGAAATAACATACATCAGCATTTGCTGTGTATCGTGTCAGCTCCAAGGTCCTTCTGCCTATCACATTGACTGGCATTTTACCACTAGAGACTTTATTTTATTTGATAAGCATCTTCCTTTAGAATGTAGCTACTGGGAGTTAAAGAACTTTGTCCAAGGTAACCCAAAGTGCTAGTTGCTGAGCATGTCCCAACCACATGGCCTCATTTAGGTTACCAATTATGGAACGGTAACTACGTGCCAGCCCCTGTGTTTTCCACTTCACATCTGTCACTCTTACTTACTCTGTAAGGCCACCTTAGCTCTCTATTATCTCCCTTTTACAGATGAGGAAACACTGAGATTTTGTAACTGGTCCAAGCAGGCAAGCAGCAACTCACACCAATTTTGCTTGACTTCAAAGCTTATATTCTTCACCATATACCATATTTCATAACATCCAAAGGGGAAGCATATTGTCATCACTAGGAATTTGGGCTCTGGAATATGGGCTAATACCCTGCCTCAGCCGCTTATTAGATCTGTAACATTGCACACGTTATTCAACCATTCTATGCAGCAGTCTGTTTCTTTACCTGTAAAGTGGGAATATTAATGACGATTTCATTCTATGCTTGGAGTGAATAATGAATGATAATATCCTGATACTTCCCAAAGCATTCTCCAGCATCGCTTTCTGCAATGACCTGGGGCCCTGCCCACAGCCACGTTTTTGGGAAAATATATGCTAAATTCATTTATGATAAATTAACCAATATTAATTCACTCTGTTATTAAAGCAGCATAATTTTGAATACAATGATGGTTTAATATACAGTTTAAAGCAATAGAAATTACATTTCAACAGAAATTTCAAGTGAGAGTCAATATATAATCTAGACAAAAGCAAGATTCTAATTAGAATGCCTCTCGGCCCGGTGGTAGGTTAGGGCATAGGTACTATGTGGGATGGGGGGCGAAGTTGGGGGCCATCAGTGGTGGGCTACAGATGGTGAGCTCAGTCTGGGGATGCTGGGCTTGAGGTGACTTCAGGAAGTCAGGCAGAGAGGCAGCAGGGAGGCATAGAGAGTGGCTCTAGCTCAGGACAGGTTGCAGAGCGGAGACACAGAGATGGAGGGTACGGATGCTGTGTACCTGTGAGTTATAGGCCAGTCACTGCTGGTGGCTGCGGAAACCAGGGTTTAGAATGAGCATAGAGAATGGAGAAAGAACCAGGGACCGGATGGGGAATCACCTTTATTAGGGATTGGGTAGAAGAAGAGAAATCTGTGGAAAAGTCCAAGAGGAAAGGGCGTGAGAAAGGACAGTAAGAGAAGGCAGAGCCACAGCAGCTGTCCTAGAGAGGCAAATTATGGTCCCCCAGTCACCATGTTAGGGAACAGGCCTACCCTACCACCACAGTCTGAGCCTGCTCCCTCAAAAAGGCCTCAGACTACTGGCCGCAGTGGGTTGGAGACCAGGACTTGTTATAAGACTCAAGCAGGTTCAAGCATATTTTCATTCTTGGGTGGGTGTGACTGTAATGAAAGGCTAGTCATTCTACCGAGTTTTTGAACTGGAGGCCATGTGACTCCAGGGTCGC